>LPNX010140962.1:54549-171360 GCA_001517045.1 Pseudotsuga menziesii | reverse complement strand
CAACTGATGTCCTCTCGGTTCCCTCAGCGCGTGACCCTTCAGCGCCCTTGACGATTCAGTTTCTCCTCTGGTCGTTGCGTTTTCTTCAATCATTTCAATAGGCATTTTACCCTCTGACAGTAACTGCTGAAAACGCCTCATCGGCGCCTCTGTCATCCGCTTGGGTTGTCCTTTTCCTCGCCGTAGGCCTCTCTAGCGATCCATGTGATTCTCCCTGCATACAATTTAAACGCATTATCCACTAACTTGAGACATTGGACATCACAATTTTTTAACTATGGTGAAAAATCCACAAAAGCTGGCCTGGTTCATTCGGGCGAAAAGTTCACGGTAAAATGAAACGGTGGTCGGGCAGTACTCGGATCGGATGAGACAAAGTTTCTACACCGGATGGGAGAAGGTTCCAGGAGCCACAACAGCGGAGGATCACCAGAAGAGGGGAAGTGAGAACGTAGGCGCCATAGGAAATCGGGCGGCAAAGGGAAGTGGGGCGGAAGCTGAACAACTCTGCCACCCGCAACAGGGGACGGAATGCAGGTCAGAGGCAGACGACGGGAGCGGTAGGTCGGACGTCGGACGACAAACGCATCGAAGGCCAACTTCCCCCTTCCGGCCGCAACGGCGGGTGAGATAGAACTCTGGAGCAAGCGATTCACACCCACGAATCGAGCGTCGGGTGACACTTCAATCGGGCGGAGACTTTGGTTTAGGAGCCGCAACGACGGGTGAGATAGGACTCCACTTCTTCCAAAAGAGGCCCGATCCAAAGGGAAAACTAACAGCGCTAAGGCCCGATTGCGGCCAAAAAAGCAAAATCTTGCTAAGGCAAACTTTTACACTCTATGGGAATTAAAAAATAACCAGACCACATGACTCATATTGAACCGAACGAAGCAAGCAATCAAATGACGTTCAACTTCAAACGCAAAGATAATCTCAGAGACACCAAGCTTTCAACAGTCGATTCAGGCGAATAAAGATGAGGGGTCCCAGATTTTAAATGAAAAACTAAAATTGGGGAAAAGGTTGCGGCAGCAACAGTTTCATAGACCATAAGCATATCAGAAACATACATTTTACACACATGTAAATATAAATAAAATCGATCATCATAAAAGTCTTTCATTAATATCCAAAAAGTGACGTTATAATACATAAGTGTCAATTACAAAATTGGGGCTTCTGAGCCACCAACATATAACACACGGTCATACAAAAATGAATACACTCAGGTCTCTAAGCCTAAGGAGGAGGGGGTTTTTTATCATGATATAGCACTACAGCTCTAGCTAGCCGTCGAAAGAGTCGAACCCATGCTCATGGTACACCAACCACCTGACACTGCTAGGCCTCAGGCAAGTCCTCAACTTGCGCCATAGGTACCCTGTGTGTCAAGTGAACGAAGTTCATGTGGATGCTTTGGAGCTTCCGCTCCGCATCCACACCCATGATATCGTCTCATCTTCCCCTCTGTCGATGACAAGGGAGGCCTTCTGGCCGTCGTGGTCCTACATTTGCATATACATGATAGATTGTCACTATGTGTCATCACACCAAAAATATGTCTTTTGAGTCAATATATCAAAAAACACAAAAAAAAAAATTATTAAATAATTCAAAACTTAAAAAGTGGGTTTGGGATTCTTTACCTATATCGCCATAAGCTGCTCCTGGTGGTAGCGGCATATCTGGATCTCCGTGGAAGTCTATCCTTGCATAGGGGTAGTCATATATGGCGATGATCTGTCTTTGCCACCATGGAAAGAAGTCTGCTAGGTAGGGGTTAGACACCCTACCTCCGCCCCAGTCTGCACATCACATTTGCCCAGTGTCGTTGGGTTGGATCCCAAACTCCATGTGGAACAATGTCCACCCTAGGGTTTAGCCCTGGCACTCGCTCAAAGAAAAATGTGCTCAGTATACTATCGAACCCAAAGTTCCACACCCTGCCCATCTTGCAGTCACTGAGCTGTTGTCTCATGTTGCTCAACAGCGTCGTACTCCAGTCATACACTATAGGTCACATACACTCTACCTCATAGAACATCATTGGATGCGAGGCCTGATGGAGTGAAGCCAACCCTGCAATCCTGCCTAATGCCAAAAGTATGGCCTTCAGCCCCAGAATTTGGATAGAGTTTGTCGGTATTTGACTCCCAACCTTTTCCGTCTCTGAAAAGCAGTACACAACTATGTACTCGTCGATGGTCAACCCGCCTCCTGGCCCACAAGATTGGAGGTTCACCATCTCTCCTCGTCGGGACAAACCAGTGATAAAATATATGTCCTCAACCTCAATGCTGAGCGCCATCCCGTCTATCTGAAATGTCTCAGATTTTGGATCCCAGTAGTCCACCACTAGCTAGAGTAGTCTTGGTTTGGCCCTTAGGCTGCCAAGACACCAAAAATTCTTTAAGCCACATGCACATAATGCTTGTTGAGCCATAACATCACCTTGCATAGCCCCCTCCACATCACCATGCTCTCTTTCCCTCCACTCTAACACCATCCTGCACAAAAAACCAAAGTTTTGATCAATTTTTTCCTTTGAAAACCTTGTTTGCGGCCCTATACGCGACTGTTCTCAAAACAGCTACGTATATACATGGGTTTCGGTGCTTTTTCTGTGTATGGAGAGCCCTATATGTGGAAAAAAGCCTAATTTCCGCATGGGCTGAAACGCACAAGTATGGATGGCTTACAAAATAAAATGGACCAAGAAAATTCAAAAAATTTGCATGAAAATGAAAGAGGAGGGCATGAGAATCTACCTGGATAAAATGGGGAGAGATTCCGCTGGACGATGCTCCTGGAATTCACTTCTGAAGTTCTAGGCTCAAATACACTATGTTGGGTAAAAATTTCAAATGGTATGAAAGTTTTTAAAAATTTTACTATTTATAGAAAAATTTACCCACTTTCTATAGTTTTTTACCATTTTGGACCGTTTGAACTAATTTGATGTTGTAGAAATCCGTTTTGAGTGCGGTTTGACCATGGCTTTGATCCATTCATGCCTACTACATGTATTATGTCTAAAATAGCATATAGGTTAGGTTTCACATTCGTTTGCATTTTGCATAACCTTATGACCATTTCATTTTAACCTTAGGTACGAACCCATTCCATATTGTCACAAAACCTTCTTGTTGCATTTAGAAGTGACATGTTGTGAATGGTAGAGCTTCACCATACATGAATACCCTAGTTAGATCTTGTTTTGCATTTGGTGCCCATGCCAACATTTTTCCTATAGGGTGTGGGAGTCCTTTGTATAGTATCGCCATGACTTTGAGCAGGAGCTTCATACTCCCCTTGACCTTTATGCTAGCCTTTTTCCCAGGACTCCCTTGTATATGTCAAGTTGTAATTGCATTATCATGAGTTTTGATTGCCTTATTGAGCCTTATGTCATCTTCCCTAACTTTGATTATCAACCATATAGCCCGAGCTTGTCTCATGTCTAACCAAGAAGAGCCTTTTTATATCTCTTTTGCAGCTTGATTCCCCATTTTTTTACCGGGAGGGGACTTTCCCCTGAGTGTTATTATCCTGCACATGTTTCCTTGCATTGAACATAGGTATGTTCCACTGCTTGGAACTAGTTTTTTTGCCCTATGACACTCGTCTCCTCCTATATTTGTAACTATAAATCACTTTTAAATGTTTTCAAAATTTTCAAAATATCTGAAAATGTCCAAAAAAATAAAAAATAAAAACCAAAAAGCCGAACAGGAAAAGATGTGATCTTTGGCAGCAGTTAAGTCATGTCACCTTCAAACAGAGCACTATATATCGCATCCATTGGTTGGGTTAGTAGTTTGACTTTAGGAGTTGTACTCATCTCTTTGAGATTATCTCCATCGACTGGTTAAGCTTCCAATCCCTATGGAGCCTCTGTCGATGCCTCATGTGTCGCAGAGATGTCCTAGTTTTGTATATCGAGCCTATGCTACCTACATTCAGTCACCATTCTCCTTTATGCTCTTGTTCGAAGGAAGTTGAAACCTGAGTCTCCCATTCCTCAGTTATCTTGACTTTGCATGTCGGCCATTCCCGGTACTATTACTAGTTCGTGCACATCTTGTTCGAGTCCTTACACATTATACAACATTGCTGAGTACCTCGTGTTGGTTGATGGGGGATGCCTTAATGCCCTCCTTCCAGCAGATTCCATCCCATCAACTTCAGATCATTTATTCTAGGATAGGAGTCTAGAGTCATTTGAGTGCCTTGAGACTTACAGTCATTAGTGGTAGGTTCTCTCGCCATTGACAGTTTTGGGAATACATCAATGTCCCCTAATCGATGGATTCTTCTAAGTGTTCGACCTCAACACATTTATTTGCACTTGTTAGATTGCACTCTAGTACCTTGATTCTCATTTTCATTATCAGTGGGTGATCTCGCATCTGTTAATGGTATACATCAATGACCGGTAATCAGACGATGGACTACTATGTTCATGTTAAATTTTTATATGCTAAGCTAGATCTTCAGGATTTCATTTCAATTTCATAACAAAAGCATATAAACAGGATCACTGAAAGAAATAGTATCACAAGAACAACACAGATTTATCCTGGGAAAACCCTAAAGGGAAAAACCAAGGAAAAGCTTCCTCAATATAGATGCCCCAAAAGATAAAAGGTAAAACCAAAAGACCGATCCTCCTCCTTCTCCAGCTACTTCTCTCTTCTTCACTGGTGCACTACACAAGTGAGTGTGTGTGTTCCAAATGAGGAGTGCCACACCTCTATTTATATTCATCCATTCACTTTAATTATCAATTATGATATGTAGGCTCGAGTTAATCATGTAGGCTCTAGTTACACATGTAGGCTCAAGTAACCACATTGGGGTGCTAATGACCCACCTTTACAATTAAAGGGGACTACCTCATGACTCTTATTAGTTCTTCTGATTAGAAGCATCAGAGCATAAAGTAATACAATTGGTTCTCCCGGTAGGACCATCGGGGACCACAAAAGATACATATAGAATATTCTTCGAAGTTATAATATTTCAACACTCCCCCTTAACGAGAAGGGTATTCTACAACAGCATCAACAACAACAATAATAGGAGAGAAATAGAGGACATCATCGACATCATCAGGGTAACACATCTATAAATCATTGGAATATTTTCAACATCATGTAGTCTTCATCTTCAATCTTCAGTCGTCAGCAACATCAACACTTTGACTGCTTCGATCAGCAACAACTTTGACCTTTCGATCAGTAGCAACATCTTCAGCACTTTAAATTTTCGATCAGCAACAACATCTTCAGTACTCTGACCTTTTGATCAGCAATGACCTCTTCAGCACTTTGACCTTTCGATTAGCAACATCATCATCATCATATTCTGATCCTTCGATCAGCAACATCATCATCATATTCTAATATTTCGATCAGCAACATCATCATCATAATTTTAACTTTCGAACAACAACGTCAGCAACATCACACTCTGATCTTTCGATCAATACGTCATCATCATCACACTCTGATCTTTCAATCAGTACGTCATCATCATCATATTCTGATCTTTCGATCAGTACGGCATCATCATCATCAGCAATAACCTGCAATCCACAGCTTAAAGACAAAAAAGTCTTTGGATCACTTTTCGACTTAAAGTCTAGGGATGATGCAATCCCACCACATTCTCGACAACCGAAGTCACCGGATTGATTACGGGAGAATCAGTCCCTATCACTTTAGGACTAAGTCCAAAGATGATGCAATCCTACCACATTCTTGAGGACCGAAGTCATCAGATTGATTACGGGAGAATCAGTCCCTATCACTTTAGGACTATGTCCAAGGATGATGCAATCCTACCACATTCTCAAGGACCGAAGTCACCAGATTGATTACAGGAGAATCAGTCCTTATCACTTTAGGACTAAGTCCAAGGATGAAGCAATCCTACCACATTCTCGAGGACTGAAGTCACCGTATTGATTACGAGAGAATCAGTCCCTATCACTTTAGGACTAAGTCCAAGGATGATGCAATCCTACCACATTCTCGAGGACCGAAGTCACCGGCTTGATTACGGGAGAATCAGTCCCTATCACTTTAGGACTATGTCCAAGGATGATGCAATCCTACCACATTCTCAAGGACCAAAGTCACCGGATCCATTATGGACAGATGTCCTGAGATGATACAATCCCTCTTCATTCTTGAGAACCGAGGTCACCGGATCACTTTAGGGAAATTTCCCAGGGATGATACAATTCCACTGCTACATCACTACTCCCCCTTTCAGGGAAGGCCTTTTCAAACCACACCAAGCTTGTCTTGAAAGTGTCTGAACTTTACTCGAGATAGAGGCTTTTTCAACACATCAGCAACTTGTTCATCAATACTCACATACTGGAGCTTTATGACTCCTTTCTGCATCATATCTCGAATGTAGAAATACCTGATTTCTATATTCTTTGATCTGTCATGGAACACAGGGTTCTCTGTCGTCTTTATACAACTTGGTTATCACATAGAATCACGGTAGTGTCCAACTCTAGGTTGAATAATCCTGACAACAACTTTCAAAGCCATATGGATTCACAACTAGCAGAGCAAGCTATTATATATTCTGCTTCGGCTGTGCTTAGAGCAATACTGGATTGCTTTCTGCTAAACCATGAAATCATAGCAGATCCCAGACTATAACATCCACCTGGTGTGTTTTTTTTCTGTCTGAGATACTTCCAGCCCAATCTGCATTTGTATAGCCATACAATCTATACTCATGGCTATTATCATAATATAGACCAAAGTCTATAGTCCCTTTCAAATGTCTCATCACATGTTTTGCAGCTACCAAGTGAACCTGTCTAGGTTGAACTAGATATTGACTTAACGTGTTCACAGCAAAACAAATATCTGGTCTGGTATTTGTTAAGTACATCAATGACCCAATAATATTTCTGTAATGAGTCACATCCACTAACTCTGATGAGTCATCAGTTAACAACTTCAGGTTGGAATCCATGGGTGTGGCCAAGGCTTTGCATTCCAACATATTGAATCTTTTCAATATCTCTACTGCATACTTTCCTTGGTTGAGAAAGATTCCTTCTGAACTTTGCCATACTTCCAGACCTAGGAAATAATGCATTAACCCAAGGTCTTTCATCTCAAATTATTTTTCTAGTTCCTTCTTGCTTTCCATAATCTGTTTCTCATTCCCTGTCAAGAATAAGTCATCCACATATAGTAGTAGGATGACAGGTTCATCTTCTACAACCTTGAGGTAAAGGTTAGGATCAACTTTACTCTTGGTAAAGCCCATTCTCAACGGGAAACTATCTATCCTCTCATACCAAGCTTAAGGAGCTTGTTTAAGACCATACAAGTCCTTCTTCAACTTGCATACGTGAGTATGTCTATCTTCAAATTCAAATCCTTGAGGTTGTTCTATGTATACTTCTTCTTCAGTCACACCATTCAGAAAAGTTGTTTTCACATCCATCTAGTGTAAGTCCCACTTCATCATGGATGCAAGTGCCATGATAGTTCTAATCAAAGTATACCGTGCTACTGGGGCAAATGTCTCTTCATAATCAATTCCCTCTTTCTGAGAGAAACCTCTGGCCAAAAATCTTGATTTATACTTCTCGATACTTCCGTCAGCTGCATGATTTATTTTGTATATCCATTTGGAGGATACTATACTCTTTCCTTCTGGTTTGGGAACTATATCCCATACATCATTATTTATTATTGACCGGTATTCTTCAGTCATTTCTTCTACCCATTCTTTCCTCTATACCGCTTCTTCATAGTTTGATCACACATCAAGGCTACATAGTTGGAAAAAGTCTTAGGTTTCTTTCTTTCCCTTGTCGAGCCTTCAGGAGCTCCATATCTTTCTGCCTCTCGTATAATTACTCTTGTCCAAGTAGGATTTCTCTTTCTTGGTATCTCCATCATGGGGGGTTCTTGTGGTTCTACTATGTCATGTTCTTCAGGAGCTTCAT
The DNA here is from genome assembly GCA_001517045.1 of Pseudotsuga menziesii. Classification (NCBI taxonomy): domain Eukaryota; kingdom Viridiplantae; phylum Streptophyta; class Pinopsida; order Pinales; family Pinaceae; genus Pseudotsuga; species Pseudotsuga menziesii. Next base: position 163,364 of record LPNX010140962.1, on the reverse strand, counting down.
CTTTAGGAACACATGTAGTTTCTTTATTTTTGGGAGGTGTCTCTTCTTCATACACTTATTCATGTTGGCACTTCCTGGATCTCTTGAGGGCTGCCTCTTCATCGAATGTCACATCTTGACTGATTTCCATGTGATGGAATCCAGGAATGTAGATTCTGAATGCTTTGGATACTTCACAATATCCAACAAATATCCCCTTCTTTCTGGAAGGGTCTAACTTGGTTCTTTTCTCTTTTGGTATATGAATATATACTGGACAACCAAATATCTTGAGGTGACTTACCTCAGGCTTCTTTCCTGTGAATATCTCTTCTAGAGTCTTGAACCCAAGAGCAATGTGAAATATTCTATTATGTACATACACAGCAGTTCTTGCCGCTTCTGCCCATAAATGCATTGCAAGATCTTGATCATATATCATTGTCTTCACTGCCTCCATGATGGTTCTATTCTTTCTTTCCACAACCCCATTCTGTTGAGGATTGTAGGGAGTAGTTAGTTCCCTCTTGATTCCAGCATCTTTGCAAAAAGATTCAAACTCTTTTGAGGTATACTCTTCGCCATTGTCTAATTGGAGTGTCTTTATTTTTCTTGTCTGAAATGTTCTCTATCAAGGCTTTGAACTCCTTGAATTTTTCAAACACTTCACTCTTTTCTTTTAGGAAGTATATCCAAGTCTTTCTTGAAAAGTCATCAATAAATGTGATATAATATTCAAATCCACTTAAGGATGTAGAAGACATTGGACCACATACATCTAAATGAATCAATTCCAACTTACCTTTTGTCTTTGTTTCACTTTTCAAAAATGGATTCATGATGTTCTTTCCCTTTGCACATTCTTTGCAAATGCCTTCATGCTTGATCTTCATGTCTGGTAATCCCGTCAGTACTTTGTTCACATGAGGTAGAGCCTTGTAATTAATGTGGGCAAGCCTTCTATGCCATAGTTCGCTAGGGTCAGTGGACTCATGCACAAGGGTTGTTTCTGAGTGCCCTTTGAGTTTATACAAGCCTCCTTCTTCTTCACCAATAATGACTGGATCTTCAATATTCTTTCCTTTGGGCCACATGAGTACTTGACCATCTATGAAATCAACTCTGAATCCTTTCTTATCTAAAGCTGAGATAGAAAGTAAATTCTTCTTTATACCCGGTACATATAATACATCTTTCATCTTTAAGGGATTACCTGAATCAAGTTTGTAGCTTGCTTCACCAACTCCTTTGATCAGATATTGATAGTCATCTCCTAGGGATACTTTCTGAGGAGAGCTCTTTTCTTCAAGTTTGGACAGAGTTTTCTTTTGTCCCATCATGTGCTTTGAAGCACCACTATCAATAAGCCAAGTGTCTTCTCCAGGAGTTACATACCCAGAGAGAGCGGAGAATAGTACATACTCTTCTGCATCTTCTTCTCTTGCTTGCTTTCTTGAAGGTCATTCATCTTCTTCTTCTTCATCCTCATCTTCAGCTAGATGAGCATGGTGTCTTTTATTGTTGTTGATCCTCTGCTTATATTCTTGCTTCTTCATAGGACAATTTCTGGCAATGCATCCTATATTGTCACAATGGAAACATTGAAAACCAGAGTAGTCCTTATTTGATAGGCTTTCTTTCAATCTTTAGAATCTTCTGGGAGGTTGATGCTCCTTGTGGTTTCCCTTCTTGAAGATGGGTTGATTCCTTCTTCTTTTCTTGGTATGAGTGGCTAGAGCTTGATCATCCTCTTTTAGTAAGGATTCTCTATTTGCCACTCTAATCTCCTCTTGAATGCAGTATTCCCATACCACATCAAACTTCATGCTTTCCTTCCTGGCACACATCATTTGAATGAATGATTCCCATGGTCTGGTGAGACCATTGAGAGCAGTCATAACCATTTCATCTTCATCAAGCTTATCTCCAATAGCTTCTAGTTACTCTTTGATCTGAGAAACCCCTGTGAAGTAGTCTTGGATGGATTCTCCATGACTCATCTTGGTGCTCTTCAGTTGAGCTCTTAGATTCATCTTTCTGTTAATGTTCCTTCCCTCATACATTCTAGATAGGGCATGTTAGAAAACAGGACCGCAAAGCAATAACAAATATACAGTTAAATCAATAAACAAGATGCAAAACACATTAAAACATTACAGATAGACATAGATATAACATGGTTCACCCAAATGATGGGCTACGTCCACAAAGAAATTTGCCAGTCCTTTTATTATAGTCCAGAAAGATGAAGGGATACACCCTGTAGCAAAACCGTTGCACTTCCTCTTCATGCTCTCATAGTCTCTCTTCCAATACAATCCAATACCATACCCAATCGATTTACAATGCTTTCTTTTATAGGGGAAATACAATGGGAAAATTCTAGGGTTAACCCAATACCATGGGTTTGCAATACTGTTGGCCAACACACATCCCAAAAAAAAAATTTGGGGGCTCCGCCCCTGAACCCCAAGGCATGGAGAACGAGTGTATAGTACTTTTGGGTTACAATCACAACTAAATAATATCTCTGGATCTGGAAGATTAGGCTCCACAACCAACAATCTCCCACTTGGAGACTAATCACAGCAACTCCACCGCTACTGCACTTGTTGGACTATGTTTTGGACCTTGGACTTGGCAAATTTCTTCTTTTCACCTTCATGTTTTAAGGCCAACAGAAACCGAGCAGGAACTCAGTTTCTCTTTGGTTACTCCCTTTGTCAACATGTCTGTAGGATTCTGGCTAGTGTGAATCTTTTCCAGTTTTAACAGTTCTTCATCTAGAATAGATCTTATGAAGTGGTACTTGAGTTGTATATGTTTAGTCCTTGAATGAAAGGCTGAGTTCTTTGCAAGATGAATGGCACTCTGGCTGTCACTGTATAGCCTACTATTCTCCTGTTTCTTACCTAATTCTTCCATGAACCTCTGCAACCAAATCATCTCCTTGCTAGCCTCTGTAGCAACAACATACTCTTCTTCCGTTGTTGAAAGTGCAACAACCTGTTGCAGTTTTGAAATCCAACTTACTGTTGTTCCACCTATAGTGAACACATACCCTATGGTGCTCCTCCTACTGTCTTTATCACCAGCCATGTCTGCATCAACATATCCCTATAGAACAGTGTCTGAACCTCCAAAACATAATGCATGAGAAGTGGTACCTCTCAAATACCTGAGAATCCGTTGTACTACTTTCCAATGCTCTTTACTTGGATTATTCATATACCTGCTCACAACTCCCACTGCATGTGAAATATCTGGTCTTCTGCACACCATGGAATACATCAAGCTCCCAACTGCTGATGAATTGGGAATCTTGGACATGTAATCTATCTCTTCCTGTGTATCTGGACACATATGCTTGTTTAGTTTGAAATGGCTTTCCAAAGGTGTGCTGACTGGTTTTGCATTATGCATTCTAAACCTCTGCAACACCTTTTCTATGTACTCACCTTGAGACAATGTCAATTTGCAATTTTTCCTGTCTCTTGTTATTCTCATACCAAGGATTTGCTTTGCAGCACCCAAATCCTTCATCACAAATGATTTAGCTAGTTTTCTTTTCAGCACATTTATATCCTGCATGTTAGACCCTGCAACAAGCATGTCATCCACATACAATAACAAGATAATATATCTTCCGTTATCTAGCCTCTTGAAATAAACACAGTGGTCAGAATGACATCTATCATAACCTTGTTCTATCATAAACTTATCAAATTTTAAATACCACTGCCTTGGAGCTTGCTTCAAGCCATACAAGCTCTTCTTCAACATGCAAACCAAATTCTCCTTCCCTTTGACCTCATACCCTTGTGGCTGCTGCATATAAATCTCTTCCTCCAAATCCCCATGGAGAAAGGCCATTTTTACATATAATTGTTCAATATGCAAATCTTCTACCACCACTAGACTTAAAATAGTTCTAATTGAAGTCATTTTAACAACAGGAGAAAATATTTCATCAAAGTCAATACCTTTCTTTTGTGCAAACCCCTTTACAACAAGTCTATCCTTGTACCACTTCTTTCCTCCATCTTCTTCCTTCAACCTGTAAAACCATTTATTCTACAATACCCTTTTTTCTACAGGCAACTTAACCAGATCCCAAGTCTGGTTTCTTACCAATGAGTTTATCTCCTCATCCATGCCTTGCTCCCACTTCTTTCTAGTTTCTACCTGCATTGCTTCTTCAAAACATTCTGGTTCACCAGAATCAATCATCAATAAATAATACAGTGAAGGAGAGAATTGTTCAGGGGGTCTACTTAACCTGGTAGACTGTCTTACAGTTGTAGGAGTTTCAGGTACCTGCTGCTGCTCCTGATTTTTTGGTGCTTTTGGAACTTCATTTTCTTTGATTTCATCAAGCAATGTGTACTCTGTGTTTTCCTTTTCTTCTTTCTTTCCCTGCAACCGATCTTTGTACATGACCTTTTCATTGAATACTACATCTCTACTCCTAATGATTTTGCTATTTTTAAGATCCCATAAGCGATAACCAAAATCATCAACCCCATATCCAATAAAGGTACATTTCTTGGAGTTAGCCTCAAGCTTTGTTCTATCATCTTTATCAATATGGACAAATGCTTCACAACCAAAAGTTCTCAGAAATGAGTATTTTACCTGTTTACCTGTCCATGACTCCTCTGGAATGCCACCATCCAAAGTGCTTGAAGGCCCTCTGTTTATTAAATAAACAGTAGTGTTTATAGCATCATCCCAAAACTGTAAGGGCAACCTTGCATGCAATCTCATACACCTTGCACGCTCCATGATCATTTTGTTCATCCTTTCTGACACACCATTTTCTTGGGGTGTTCCAGGGACTGTCTTCTCTCTGTGAATCCCATTGTGTGAACAGTAACTGTCAAACTCCTTGCTGCACTACTCGCCTCCATTATTAGATCTGAGACATTTCAACCTTTTTCTTGTCTCATTCTCAGCCAAAGCTTTCCACTTCTTAAAAGTATCAAACACATCATATTTCTGTCTAATGCAATAAACCCAAGTTTTTCTAGTTGCATCATCAATAAAAGTAACATAATAACGAGAGCCACCAAGAGATTGTACCTGAGCTGGTCCCCATACATCTGTATGGACAAGCTCTAACTTTTCACTCTTCTTTTGTTTCCCAACCCTGAGAAATCTAACTCTCTTCTGTTTTCCATAAACACAGTTCTCACAAAATTCCAAACTTACCTGCTTCAAATCTAGAAGGAGTTTCCTTGAGTGGAGAATCTGCATCCCCTTCTCACTCATGTGGCCAAGCCTATGATGCCACAATGTTGCACCTATTTCTGTGGAAGCTACAGAAATAGAATAATCAATATTATGAGGACATAAATATAACGTACCTATCCTATCTCCTTTTGCAATTACCATTGATCCTTCAGTGACCTTCCACCACGTTTCTCCAAATGTAGACAAACAGCCGCCATCTCCCAACTTCCCTGTTGAGATCAGATTTCTTTTCATAGTAGGAATGTGCCTTACATCCTTTAGCAACCAGTCATTTCCATTATTTAGCTTAATCTGTACCTTACCCTTTCCAACAAGTTTACATGGTTCATCATCCCCCAATAACACATGCCCAAAATCACCTTGAACATAATCATAAAAGAATTTCCTATGGGGTGTAGCATGACATGAAGCCCCTGAATCTACTACCCATTAATCACTAGTATTATCTAATGCAAGAATCAAAGCATCTTGTAACACATCACCTGCTACATTAGCTTCCTGGGTAGTCTCTTGCTGCCTCTCACCTTTCTTCTTTGGTGCTTTGTAGTCTTTCTTTAGATGTCCTTTCTTACCACAGTTCCAACACTCTATTTTTCCGAATCTAGACTTGGATCTTCCCTTTTTAGACTTGTCATGATTTCTTGGGCTCCTTCCTCTCTCGTTTTGTCTCCCTCTGCTCTCCATGGTCAACGCATTACCTGATGTCTCACCTGTGCTTTTTCTTCGCATTTCCTCGCTAAGAATAACACCAACAACATCATCAAACTTAAGAGTGTTTGAACTAGGGACAGAGTTACTTACAACCATGACCAAGCTATTCCAGCTTTCTGGCAATGAGCACAAGATTAGAAGAGCCCTAATTTCATCATCAAAGTTCACTTTTACAAAACTTAACTGTCTGGTAAGTGTATTAAACTCATTTAAATGGTCAGTAATAGATCCACCTTCCAACATCTTCATATTAAATAAACGCTTCTTCAAAAATACCTTGTTAGAAGCCGAGGGTTTTTCGTAGAGCTTACTCAATGCGCTCATCACGCCCTTTGTTGTTTTTTCTTTTGAAATATTGAAGGCCACCGACGAAGCCAGGCACAGCCTTATTGTTCCTAGTGCCTTTCTATCAAGAACCTCCCATTCTTCATCCTTCATAGCCATCGGCTGTTTTGCTTTTCCGCCCAATGGTAGGTACAGATCCTTCTAGTACAGATAGTCCTCCATTTGCATCTTCCATAACTGATAGTTTTGGTCGTTAAATTTCTCGACCCTAAACTTTCCATCTTCCGTCATTGCTCCCACTCGAACCAAGAACCCTTCTTTCCTGCGAGTTTACCAACCAAATAAACCTTTTGGATCTAATACCAATTGTTAGAAAATAGGACTGCAGAGCAATAACAGATATACAGTTAAATCAATAAACAAGATGCAAAACACATTAAAACATTACAGAGAAACACAGATATAACATGGTTCACCCAAATGATGGGCTACGTCCACAAAGAAATTTTCCAGTCCTTTTATTACAGTCCAGAAAGATGAAGGGATACACCCTACAACAAAACCGCTGCACTTCCTCTTCATGCTCTCATAGTCTCTCTTCCAATACAATCCAATACCATACCCAGTCGATTTACAATGCTTTCTTTTATAGGGGAAATACAATGGGAAAATTATAGGGTTAACCCAATACCATGGGTCCGCAATACTGTTGGCCAACACACATCCCAAAAAAAAAAAAATCAGGGGCTCCGCCCTCGAACCCCCGTTTTCTTGGGGGCGCTGCCCCTTAACCCCAAGGCAAGGGAAATGAGTGTACAGTACTTCTGGGTTACAATCACAACTGAATAATATCTTTGGATCTGGAAGATTAGGCTCCACAACCAACAGGGCATCAAACATTTCATTTGGAGTCTTCTTGGATGACACTTGAGGGATCAAGTGATCCTTGATGGAGTCAGCAATAATCCTTTGAGCCTTAATCATATCCTTTTTGTGCTTCTCCTTGGCTTCAGCTTCTTCAGGTTCTGAAACTTCTTCTTTAACATACTTATCAAGATCATTCTCTTGGAGAATGAGACCAATCCTGTATTTCCATGCTCAGAAATTCTCTATGCCTTCTAGCTTGTCCTCAAGCTTAGTGCTTGGGGCCATCTTGTCAGAAAATCATAAAAAATTGAAATTTTGTGGAATGAGAAACTGACCTTACCAGGAGATGTGCTTGAACGAGGTGAGTTGACTAATGTGCTTGGATTCTGGAGATTTCAACTCTTCACCTTCCAAATCAGACTTGCAAGATTCAACTTCTGCATCTTTCTGGTTCAGCAATTTTCTGGTGCAGTTGTCAAACTAGGGTTTGACTTTCCTGAAGACTTACACACCCAAAAACCTTGATTCCAGGCTCACAATATGCGCTCTGGGAGGGCGCAACTTTTTATGCAAGTAGTTTTCTAAGAGTCAAAAATTTCTCCAAAACCCTAATTTCTTCCGGGGAGAGAAAGAGGGCTATTTCACCTTGTGAAAGCTGTCCTATTCAAGCTAGCTCTGATTCCATGTTAAATTTTTATATGCTAAGCTAGATCATCAGTATTTCATTTCAATTTCATAACAAAAGCATATAAACAGGATCATCGAAAGAAACAGTATCACAAGAACAACACAGATTTATCCTGGGAAAACCCTAGAGGGAAAAACCCAGCAAAAGCTTCCTCAATATAGATGCCCCAAAAGCTAAAAGGTAAAACCAAAAGACTAATCAAAGACTGATCCTCCTCCTTCTCCAGCTACTTCTCTCTTCTTCACTAGTGCACTACACGAGTGAGTGTCTGTGTTCCAAATGAGGAGTGCCACGCCTCTATTTATATTCATCCATTCACTTTAATTATCAATTCCGACATGTAGGCTCGAGTTAATAATGTAGGCTCAAGTAACCACACTGGGGTGCTAATGACCCACCTTTACAATTAGAGGGGACTACCTCATGACTCTTATTAGTTCTTTCGATTAGAAGCATTGGAGCATAAAGTAATACAATTGGTTCTTCCGGTAGGACCATCGGGGACCACAAAAGATACATATAGAATATTCTTCGAAGTTAAAATATTTCAACAGTTTGACCTCGACACCTTTATTCACATAGTAGGACATGTACTCGTAGTGGTTTATGTAGAAGACTTTCCATATTAATGGCATTTCATTCATGCTACCTCCTTGATTGTGCTAGTGTTCATGAGATTTCAGTTCTCGTGACTTGATTCCAGTGTATGTCAAATATCTTTAGCCATTATGGAGATCTTGACCCATGGTATATCTTCAACTTTCATGGAGATCTTAGTCCTTTGTATATCTTCATCATGGAGATTCTGATCTATTATATATTGTATGTGGCGATGACCACACATGTCACAGTTTGTATATCATGCCTATTCATGGCCATTGTACTCTTATGTATCCGGGACTGCTATATGTATTTGCAGTCATGTGCAAAGTTTGATTATTGTATTATACTGTTGGATGGTTGGTTCTTCCACCTGGTTCTTCATCACTCCACTTTTGGGATGGATTTATAATGTATTTCGGCCATCATGTCACCCCTCTGACCTCACACATTAGGGGGCATTTGTTACAGCTGATTTTACTGCACATGGTTGATCACACTTTTATGGCCTTCCCTATCCCTCTACAGACTCTTTGGACCCCATGGACTATTTTTGTACCTTTGATGTTTCCAAGATCATCCCTAAAAACACCCATTATTTGTTGTACATGACTTTTAATCCCTTTCTCACGTATATACGCGGATATTACCCTTGAATCCGCGTACATCGGGATGTGTGCAAAAGGCCAAATGTTTTGGAGTTTTCCTTGATGTGGATCTGAGTCACTTGTCTCTTGGCCTTCCATATGCCTCAAGATCACTCGGATTTGACCTTCCATTACCCCATTGAAGCACTATATAAGGAACCCTTTGGATACATTGAAGGAGAGGAATTGAAGAGCAAGAAAACTATAGTCCACTGTTGTCGTAGCTTGCTTAAACTTGAGTCTGCATCCCTTTGTCCCTTGTAGCACTTTGTGTTCTTCCTAAGCTTGCCTTTTCTTATGAGCTTGCTATCGAGAGATGGATTGAGGTGGTGGAGGCCCAAGTGGAGGACTCAGTTTCTCCGGTTCGCAGACGTGCCGACAGAGGTTGTCACTTATGTAATCTCTGATTTATTTAATGGAAATATCTTTTTATGTTCAATGATGTGCATTTAAATGAATATTGAATCCATGGATATGTTTAATTGCTTATGTATCATTAATTATATATGCTAGAGTAGGCCTAACACTATATCATATAGCATGCTTGCCTTGTTTACTGTTGTTGAGAGTAAATTGCTAAATCAAGCGGGATTGGAAAAAGCTCAACGAGGATCTACTACAACCGTCCGGAATAAGGTATGTGTCAAGATCCTTTAGTGTTAGATGTTTTATTTCTCTTGCATATTGGGAAGGGATTGATTTATGCAGTTTCTCTGTCTATTGTGGTACACCCCAAGCCATAGGAGGTTTTCTTCGTAACAATTTGAGTAGAAATTTTTAGCTCGGGAATTAGCCAGAAAACTAACAATCACGCAGAAAATCTTGGGCTACTAAAATCCTATCAGATAGATCGAGGGAAATGGATTAAAGAAATACAAGTTTTCGGGGACTCGTAAATACTGATAAAGATTTTAAACTCGGATTCTCTTTTCAACAATCTATTGCTCAACAAGACTTTACAAAGGTTTATGTTTGTGTCACAAGACTTCTCTTTTTATCTCTTGTTCCATATTTTGCGTAGATCGAACAAGGAAGCGGATGTAAAGGCAAATTTGGGCTGCCTTCTGCCACAAGGAGCTCTGACAAAGAATGAGGAAGAACCTAATTGGGAACCTATCCTGTAATCTTGAGATAAATAGAAAGGAGCTGTTATAGAATTCTTTAAGGAGACTGATGATTGTTTGTAATGAAGGTTTCTTTGGCTACGACCCAACCAATATTCTTTTTATAAAATTTAACCGTTTTAGTTTTTAAAAAAATATTTTAATGGTTAAAATTTTACAAATAATTTTTGAGGCTATCCAAAAATTGTTCTTGGGATCACAATGTTTCCCTCTTTTAATAATATCATTATTAGCATGTTCCAAAAACCTAAAAGAAATAAAAAAAAAATATGAAGAATCTAGAATCGAAGAAATAGAAAGAGGACTGCTTAAAGAGCAGGAATTTTATGTAAAGCTGAAAACAATGATATTACAAATAAAATAAAATATATCTAAGAGGAAGGAAGAAGAAGAACCCATTATGGTCTCTAAATTCTCAATTAAAGAAGAGCAAGAAACTTCTATTGCACCTACAACTGAAGAAGTGACTACAACCCCTGAATTTTCAATAAAGAAGAGCATGAAACTGCTACTACACCTAGGACAAAAGTGTTGGAATTATGGTAGGTTTTTCAATCATATGGAAACATATCAGAGTGTGATATGGTTGTCATTGATGGCAACACATAATTCCAAGAATATGATCTATATAAGCAAAGGACTCAGAAGAATCCATGGTTTGTGCACCTTGGTAAATCCACAAAGTTTGAAATAAAATAGAATGAACATATCTGATGCTCAGGGGTGAACCCGCAAAGAAATCAACGGTTCAGAAGAAAAGTGGAAGACGAAATGCAGAATATGAGAAATCAAATTCTAAAGTTATATGGGTTTCCACAAACCTGAGTCCGCCAACGGAATGCGAAAGTCAGAAAGCGGAAGGCGAGTGCGGAAGATAAGAAATCAAATTCTAAAGTAATACGGGTTTCTGCAACCTGTAGTTTTCCAACGGAAGGCAGAATGCAGAAGATGAGAAATCAAATTCTAAGGTAATATGGTTTTCCACAACCCGGTGTCCGATAACGTAATGTGGAAGGAGAAAGCAAAAATTGCAGAAGTTGTTTAAACAACTTTTTTAAAACCTGGGATATGCACTCTGCATCTGATCTAAGATCAACGATTGGGAAATGGTGCACACAAAATCAATGGTGTGGAAGAACTCATGCAGAAAAGGATGTGTGGAAGCAAGTGTTTGATTTCAGATCAACGGTTAGTAGAGAGGTCGCATGAAATCGACGATGTGGAAGAATTCATGTAAAAAGAATCCTGAGAAACCAGAACTGCAGAAACTTTGATTTGTCGGAAGAAGCCAAATTGTGAAGATGTGTTGTAGAAACCTATGATTACACATCAATTGTAACTCCTTGTCTGTCATAAGGCATCGAACGGTTTTGATCAGTTATGAAGATGAACAGTCAATCATATGAATAAGTGATTGATAAGTATAAGAGGATGTGTGTGAAGAGTCGCATGTGCGCTCTCTGCAGGCAAAGAGTTGGTGCATGGATCGTCGTCAAAGTGGGGATTGCAGAATGAAAGAGATCTCTGAGTTCTTTCAAGAATATCCAGAACAGAGGCAATGAGGGGAACCAAGGTGCATAAGAAAATCCAAAAGTAGAACAGAACAGAGCTGGTATGCATTGTTAAATTTGTTTCTCTACATATTGTACTGAACATGTTTAACTCTAAGGAACAAGGGTGGTAGGGTGGTGCCAGGAAAAACATGTTGTCTTCTTTGTACAAGTTGGAGCTTATACAAGTGGAATTTGGTGATTCCACCCAATTGTAGCTAGAGAATGTTATTTTAGTGGGTTCTATAAAAACATGAGGGTTGGTGCTCTCCACTAGAAGGAATTTGTAAACAGATTTTGTGGCCTCATTTGAGTAGGCTCTCAAATAAAGATGAATATTTGTCTATCTCTATCATGTGTGTGTGATTGATGATCATCATTCCTTCAGTTATACTTGTTGCATTATCATAACTATAAATCTGTAATCAGTGATAATGTTTTAAATGTTGAAAATGGTTTAAGATTTAGAAATAATTGATTCACCCCCCCCTCTCAGTTATTTGAATAATATCAATAATTGGTGTCAGAGCGGGTTCCTTTTATTTAAAGGTAGATTGGTAAGCTTAAACATGACAAGTTATCAAGGGACTTCATCCAATAAGATTCCTCTGTTTGATGGAACAAAATTTTCCTTTTGGAAGGTTAGAATGAGAACCTATATAATGTCCTTAGGTGCTGATGTTTGGGATGTAGTAGACACTGGCTGTGTAAAGCCAGTTGTGCTAGCCTCCAGAGATGACAAGTTGGAATTTAGTTTAAATGCAAAAGCAATGAACGATATCCTGAGTGGTCTTGCAGAGGCTGAGTTTGTTAAGGTGATGCATCTTGAATCTGCGAAAGAGATGTGGGATAAAATTGTAAGCAGTTATGAAGGAAATGAGAAAGTAAAGGATGCCAAACTACATACATATAGACTAAAATTTGAACAGCTAAAAATGAAAGAGGATAATAATGTCAGTAAATATTTCTTAAGAGTAGAAGAGACTGTGAATGCTATGAAGGGTCTTGGTGAAAAGATTGATGAAGCATCCTTAGTTCAGAAAATTTTAAGATCTTTTCCTGAAAGATTTAATCCCAAATTTCTGTAATATAATAATTGTGTGATCTTAAAACTCTTCCTATTGACCAACTCCTAGGTATTCTGACATCCTATGAAATGAGGATTGGTAGAGAAAAATCCACCCCTAGAGAAGCATCCTTTAAAGTAGATAAGAACATTGATTATGAAATAGATGTGGTTGAGACAAAATTTGTAAGGAGGCTGAAGAAAGGATCAGGGAAATACAAAGGATAGATTCCCTTTAAATGTTTTAACTGTGGTAAAACAGGCCATTTTTCATCTAAAATTCCCCACAAGCAAAAAAGACAGACTTCTGATGATGAAGAAAATTGTACAGTCAATAAATACAATAAAGAGGCTAAATATAAAAAGAAAAGCTTGTGTGTAAATGATGTTGATTCTTCATAACAAACAAACAACGATTCATCTTGTGAAGATGGATTCAATAGATTTATGCTTATGGCCATAGAAGATTTTGGAAATGAATATACATGAAGCGACCTGAATGATGAAGAAGATATGGTTGATATGGAAGGTGAACTAATCAATGCTTTTGAGGAGATTGACAGACTCAGCCTAAAGAAGAGGAAACAAAAACAATTATTGATGCAGTATGAAAAGAATGGTAAAGAACCAAGTGAAGATATTTCCCTGTTAAAATTGGAATTAGAAGAGGCAAAGAAAATAGAAGATATTCTAAGACAAGAATTAACAGAAGGGAAAAAGAGATGTGAAGCTTTGGAAGAAGAAGTAGTGACATCTAAGAAAGAATTGGAGAAATTTCAAGCTCTGTATCACCAAAATATGTGAAGTAATAAAGCCTCAGAAGAACTGAACAACAATTTGAGTAAGCAAAGGTCCCCACGGTTAAAAACAGGTCTTGGCTATGAAGAAGGTTCAAGCAGCAAATAGTTAGAATGCGAACATACCGTTCAAACAAAAGGAGATGAAACAAGTACCATAATAAAAAATTCAGATTAGAACTATCAACCAAGGATTGCTCAGAAACAAAGTCAACAAAAGGGAAGACAACCAAGATTCAGGTACCAAAGTTTTTTCCATGGTCACTGTTATTGTTGTTCTAATTTTGGCCATAAATCTGCAAGTTGTGCATTTAATTTTGGAAATATGCAATCAAAGAACAACCAATTGTTGCAACATAGAACAAGATAGTCAACAAGTAAACAAAAATTGCATAAAGCTCATAGAATAACACATTATAGATATAACAACTCTTTTGATCTACTGTATAATGAGCTAGGATGTTATGTTTTCATAACTTTGGACACAAGGCTTCAAACTATCATCTAAAGGATTACAAAATAGACCTAAGAGTGAATTACTCTGTTGAAAGTGCTAAAGTTTGGAAGAAGAAAGAAAATAACAAATGTGGCTTAGTACTTTCTGTTCAAAGGCAAAATGGCCCCTGGTATATTGACAGTGGATGTTCCAAACACATGACTGGTGATAAAAGTAAGTTTATGTCTCTAAATGAAAATAAAACAGGAAATGTAACTTTTGGAAATGATGCTCTAGGGAAAATCAAAGGAAAAGGATCGATGAAGTTGAGTAATGGCAAAGGGAAAGCCCAAGATGTGTTGTTTGTAGATGGACTAAAACATAATCTTCTTAGTGTCATTCAAGTTTGTGACAGAGGACATGAATTTGTTTTCACCTCTAAAGATTGCAAAATAAAATCTGTACCCTCGGGACAATTGGTTGCAAAAGGCAGAAGAATAGAAAGCAATGTCTATGTGTTGAAAGAAGGAAAAGAAGAATGTCATCTAAGAAAGTATGATGAAAGTTGGCTTTGGCATAGGAGACTTCGACATTTAAAATTTGATCATATAATCAAGCTTGAGAACGACGGGGCAGTAAGAGATATTCCAAAAATATCAAAGCCATGTGACTCTGTTTGTAAACCTTGTCAAATGGGAAAATTGACTCGCACACAATTTAAATCCAAGAACTTCACATCAACAGACAAACAACTTCAGATAGTACACATGGATTTGTGTGGACCATCAATAAAGGAAGGCACAAGAAGAGAATTATATTTTATGTTGGTCATTGATGATTATTCTAGACTCACATGGGTTGCTTTTCTAAAAGAAAAATCTGAAGCGTTTGAAAAGTTCAAAATTTTCAAGGCTCTGACTGAGAATCAAACAGGAAAGAGACTGAAGGAAATAAGATCTGATAGAGGAGGAGAGTTCAATTCAAGAGACTTCAAGGAATTATGCGATAAACATGGAATTAAAAGAGAATACACTATTCCAGGGACTCCACAACATAATGGAGTAGTTGAGAGACAAATAGGTCAGTACAATAGATGGCAAGATCAATGATGAATGAAAGAAACATTTATCAGACTTACTGGGTAGAGGCTATTCATACAGTTGTCCATATTCTTAAAAAATCTCACTTAAGGCCAAACCATGATAAGACTCCTTATGAACTATGGTTTGGAAGACCTGCTTCTATCAAACACTTTAAAGTCTTTGGAAGTAAATTCTATATTAAAAATAATGATGAACATCTTGGAAAATATGATGACAAGGATGATGAAGGTATCTTCTTAGGATATGCTGCAAACAATAAAGGATACACTTATTATAATACGAGGCTTCATAAATTGGTTGATTGTATTGACATTAAGATCGATGAAGGAATCCCTGTAAAAGATATTCAAATAAATATTGTTGAACCATATACAGAAGATATAATTGAAGATAAGGAAGAACAGGTCCAAGAATCATAAAAAGAAGATTCAAAGTCAGATGATGAAAGTGCAAACACTCAGGAAGATTCAAAAGAATCGTCCTGAAATTCAAATAATTGGTGACAAGGATAAAGGAGTTCAGACAAGAAGGAAGTTGAGTAAAGCTTCAGAACAATCTCAGGTTGCTTTCCTATCTATGGTGGAACCTAAGAATTTTGAAGAAGCCAATGAAGATGAAGATTGGATTAAATCCATGAATGAAGAGCTTTATCAGATTGAGAAGAATAATACTTGGGAGTTGGTTCCTAGACCTGAAGATACAAATGTAATAGGCGCCAAGTGGGTGTTTAAAAACAAGATGAATGAACAAGGACAAATTGTGAGGAATAAATCCTGATTGGTCTATAAGGGATATGCACAAGTTGAGGGACAGGATTTTCATGAAACTTTTGCTTTAGTGGAAAGATTGGAAGCTATCAGAATGTTTCTTTCCTATGCCAATCATAATAACTTCAAAGTGTATCAGATGGATGTTAAGTCAACTTTTCTCAATGGATATCTAGAAGAAGAAGTCTATATAGAGCATTGAGCAACTTTAAGGGTTCCAACTAACAGAAAATCCTGACAATGTCTGCAAACTGAAGAAGGCTCTATATGGATTGAAATAAGCATTAAGAGCCTAGTATTATAGACTAGATAAATATTTACAGGACAAAGGATTCAAGAAAGGTATTGTTGACAGTAACTTGTACATCGAATCTGAAGGTGATAATCTATTAGTTGTTTTGGTGTATGTGGATGACATTATTTTTGGATGCACTAATGATTCTTCTATTCAATGGTTTACTAATGCCATGCAATCTGATTTTGATATGTCAATGATGTTGGGGCGCATACTCCATGATAGGTAACTCCGCGGTTAATTTGTAAGCGGAACTTTGGGTCAAAATAGTCTTAGGGGTGTCAGGGTAAGTCAAAACCCTCTCTTTTTGTAATAAACCCATGGTTTAAATCCAGGGTTTAGGGTTTTGTGGGTGCCCATGGTTTAAGACCATGGTTTTTGTAAAGCTGCGCAGTATAAATAAGCGCTTATGGAAAATGGATAGGTTAGGCTTTTTGATGTAAGAAAGATAAGGTGAAGTAAGGTTGGTTTTTGGCAAGGAAAGGACAAGTCCCAGCTGTGTGCGTGGACGACCTCTGCAGCTGTGTGCACAGAGGGTTTTGTAAGAAAGTAAGAAAGGTCTGCAGCTGTGTGCGCAGAAGCCTGCTGCTGTGTGCGCGGCTGTTGAAAGCTGAAGGAATCTGCAGCTGAGTGCGCAGATAAACTGTGGTTTTGAGGAAAGAGGAATAAAACGCAGTTTGTGGACGTAGCCCCTACACTGGGGGTGAACCACGTTATATTTGGTGTTGTGGTTTCGTTGTGTTGTTCCTGTTTCTGTCATTTTCATGCATTAAACTGAATATATCTGATAATATAAGATCTCTACTAATACTAAGCTTCGCCGTGAATTCTCTGTAGTGGGTTATGCAAGTTTGGTTTGTTTATTATGCTGTGAAGTTATATGTGAATGAATGATAAGTTAATAAGAAGTTGATTAGTAAGTATTTAGAAAGGCTAAGGTACAGTAATACCCCTCTCTGCATGCAGAAACCTGATTCTGCGGCCCCCCATTGTTGTTTCGGGTGAGACTGCAACCTGCGCGCAGGTTGTTGCCGAAAGGGCCAACACAGTGGGTCTTTTGTTGGTGCGACGTATAAGCGTTAACCCGGGTCTGCCCATGTGCCCAACAAATGATCAGAGAATTGTCATTCTTTCTTGTTCTTCGCATTATTCATAGTTATGAAGGTTTATTTTTCTCCCAAGAGAAGTATTTGAAGGAGATGTTGAAGAGATTTCAAATGGAAGATTCGTCACCTGTTAGTACACCTATGGTTGTTGGTTGTAAACTTAGCAAGGATGATCCCTCAGCTGATGTTGATCAAAGAACATATCGGTTAATGATAGGAAGTATCTTATACATCACAACATCTCGTCCTGACATAATGCAAGTTGGAATGGTAGGAATATTTTAGTCTGCTCCTAAGCAAAGTCATTTGCTGGCTATTAAGAGGATATTTAAATATTTGAAGGGTAGAATGACTTATGGTCTATGGTATCCCAGAAATTATAATCTTCAGTTAACTACATATTCAAATGTTGATTGGGAAAATTATTTGGATGAAAGAAATAGCACAAGTGGAGGTGCATTCTTCTTGGGTGATTCTTTAGTTGCATGGTTGAGTAGGAAGCAAGGCTCGATATCTTTATCCACTACAGAAGCTGAATACATTGTTGTTGCCACCTGCTGTACACAAATAATCTGGACGATCCAGAAACTGGTAGACTTGGAGGTACAATATGTTGATCCCATTCCTCTCCATTGTGATAATACTGGTGCCATTAGTATGTCCAAAAATCCAGTCCTTCATTCCAAGTCTAAGCACATACCTATTAAGTATCACTTCTTAAGGGAGCAGGTTACAAACATAGTGGTTCAATTGAATTTTATTCCTTCTACAGAACAAATTGTTGATATCTTCACTAAACCCTTACCAAAGACGCAGTTTGAGTATCTAAGCCAAAACCTGGGCATCATATCTTTTTCCAACTAACATGTCCACTGTGACAAGGGGAGTTGTGTTATAGAGTATGCTTTGACATTGGTGACAAAGGGGTAGATAGGTTTTCGCAATAGAAATTTCACAAGTTAGAATTGCAAATGAGATAAGTTGATATTCCTCATTCATATGCTTGAGGATTGTGTGGTGGAGATCTGAAGGTGTGAAGATCAACGGATAGAAGGAATTTCGCTAGTTGAAAGAGTGAGGAGGATAAAAAAGGTGTTGGGCTACGAAATTGGAAACTAAATGCCAAGAAGGAGATCGTGATCAATGGACGAGGTTGATCGTGGAAACATATCAACAGCTGACAGTGATTTCGTTGGGAGAACTAGCACATATTAATAAAATTCCGACGTGCGCAAATTTTTTATGAAGTGCACCTTATGGTATTTGAATTCCATCGTCGATCTATATCTGGCAATCCTCAACGATTCCGCAGATTCAACTAGTAGGTGAGTTAACAATCAAGATGGGAGAGAAATTTTAATGTGTTTTTCTCTATAACATTTGGAGTCCACCGTAGATATGCGTGGTTAGATTTAGTGGTTCTACTAAATTAGAATTGGACTAAAGTGTTTCCAACCTGATAAAAGTGCTTCCAATCCGTAAAATTTGAAGGTTGCCATCAATGCCAAAGGGGGAGATTGTTGGAATTATGGTAGGTTTTGTGATCATATGGAAACATATCAGAGTGTGATATGGTTTTCATTGATGGCAACACATAATTCCAATCATATGATCTAGATAAGCAAAGGACTTGAAAGAATCCATGGTTTGTGCACCTTGGTAAAGATGAGAAATCAAAGTCTAAAGTTATATGGGTTTCCGCAACCCAAAGTCCACCAACAGAATGCGGAAGGCAGAAAGCGGAAGGTGAAATGTGGAAGATGAGAAATCAAAGTCTAACGTAATATGGGTTTCCACAACCCAGAGTCCGCCAGCGGAAGGCGGAATGTGGAAGATGAGAAATCAAAGTTTAAAGCAATATGGGTTTTTTCAACTCGGTGTTTGGCAGCGGAATGCGGAAGGCGGCAATCGGAAGATGAAAGGTGAAAAGCGGAAATTGTGGAAGTTGTTTAAACATTTTTTTGAAAACCCTGGATCCGCACTATGCATCTGATCTAATATCAAGGATTAGGTAATGGTGCACATGAAATCGACAGCATGGAAGAAGTCATGTAGAAAAAGATGTGCGGAAGCAGGTGTTTGATTTCAAATCAACATTCAATAGAGAGGTTGCACGAAATCGACAGCGCGAAAGAAGTCACGCGGAAATAATCCTGAGAAACCAGAATTACGAAAACTCAGATTTGTCAGAAGAAGCCAAATTATGAAGATGCGCTGCAGAAACCTATGATTACACATCGATTGAACTCATTGTCTGTCATAAGGCATCGAACGATTTTGATCAGTTATGAAGATGAACAGTTGGGCATACGAACAGGTGATTGATAAGTATAAAAGGATTCATGTGAAGAGTTGCAGGTGCACTCTTTGTAGGAAGAGAGCTGGTGAATGGATCATCATCAAAGTGGGGATTGCAGAATGAAAGAGAACTCTCAGTTCTTTCAAGAATATCCATAATAGAGACAGTGAGGGTAACCAAGGCGCATAAGAAAATCTAGAAGTAGAACAAAACAGAGTTGTTATGCATTGTTAAATCTATTTTTCTACATATTATACTGAACATGTTTAACTCTAAGGAACACGGGTGGTAGGGTGGTGCTAAGAAAAACATGTTGGCTTCTCTGTACAAGTTGGAGCCTATACAAGTGGAAGTTGGTGCTTCCACCCAGTTGTTGCTGGAGACTGTTATTTTAGTGGATGCTAGAAAAACATGAGGGTTGGTGCTCTCCACTAGAAGGAATTTGTAAACAGAGGTTGCAGCCTCATTCGAGTAGGTGCTCAAATAAATATGAATATTTGTCTGTCTCTATCATGTGTGTGTGATTGATGATCATCATTACTTCTATTATACTTGCTGCATTATCATAACTGTAAATCTGTAATCAGTAATAATGTTTTAAATGTTGAAAATGGTTTAAGCTTTATAAATAACTAGTTCACCCCCCCTGCCTCAGTTATTTGAATAATATCCAAAAAAAAAGCAATTATGAACCCTAAATTTTCAAGGAAAGAAGAGTAGGAAACTGCTACTGCACCCAACACAAAAAAAGTGATTTACAACCCCTGAATTTTCATATAAATAAGAGCAGGAAGTGTTGATGTATTTGTAACTTCAAAATGTATTCACTTGTATATTTTATATTGTATTTCATTATACCCTAGTGGAGATGTTTATTCCTCCGATCGGGAGAGTAATTAATATAATAAAGTAATATAAAGTCATTGAGGTTAACCCTCCATTGTAAGTAGGGGCAATAGTCCCCACAGTTGAGGGGTATTAGGGTTATTAGACTCTCCTAGTCATGTTGGCCTTGTAGAGTATTTATCAAGTGGAAAACTAGTATAAATAGAGAGTGACACTCTCTATTTGAAACACACACTCACTCAACAATAGAGCATGAGTGAGAGAAGAGGAGTTCGCACAAGTGAGAGAGAGAACAGCTGTCGGAGATCATCTTTGTTTCTTTGGGTTTTACTTATACCATTAGTGCTCATTCTATCTTCGAAGAAGCTACAGGGTTTTTCCTTTATGGTTTCCTCGATGAAAATTCTTTGTATCTCTTGTCTCTTGTGATTATTGTTGTGCATGTTATTCTCTCAGATAAGATCCTAGATCATATTGATTAAATGATAAAAATCTAACATGGTATCAGAGCTAACCTGAGAAGAAGACACTGTGTAGCTGCAGAAGCTAGGTATTCTTACTTTTTGGGTCTCTCTCCATAGATCATCAGCAAAAGTAGGCTAGGATAACTCTCTATTGAAGGGCGCATCTTTCTGTCGAAGCATAATTTGATTCTGAGCATTTTCAGTTCTTGACCTGTCACTACTGCGGGAAATTAGGGATTTTCACAGAAGAGGAATTTTTGCATGAGACCAGAATAGGATTGCTCTCCTCATCAAAATCGAAATTTAGAGACCAAGGTCAAAAATTTTGGTTGGGTAAAACTTCGGGAAAGTCAAACCCTAATTTGACCCTAGACCAGAAAATCAATATTGCAAAAGATCAGCTCTAGATCCAGTTTAGGCATCTCAAATTTGGTAAGATATAAATCTTTTGTATTTCCATTTGAGGTTCTCATTAAATATGAATCATAGAAGTTTTATTGTACAGCTGAAATACAACTGCAATGGCAGCTAATGGAAATTAGGGTTTCATGGCTGAAAACCCTAGAAGACTGAATTTAGTAATCCTAGCACTTTCGCTATAATGCAATATTGGAGAAGGATCATAAGCTGAAATTTTTATAGGCCAAAGAGAAATTTTTGTTGTACATTGTGTAAAACTTTTAGCCTCATATTTGCTATACTTCAGGAGATATGGTTCCTCCAAATCAGGGTTCCGGCCTCCTCCAGAATACAGTCATAAACAGGTGACCTAGGTAGATTTGCTATATCTCGGACTAGGAAGGTCCAAACGAAATTTCTCAAGATGTTGCAGGTGGGGAACGTACTTTAGTTTCTGTGGTAATTTTTTAGACCCATAATGTGAAACCGTGACACGTGGAATTCCATACAAGTTCATTATCCTGAACAGTCCCAAAAATAGTCACCTTGGGAAAATCTGAATAAGTCCCACTTGGAGAATCCATTTATGCTCTAACCTGTGGGGTTGGAAAGAAGACTCCTTAGGATATAACAGTGAGAAGTTTTAAACCCAAAGGATTCGAAACTTCAGAGATACAGCAGAAGCAATATCAGCCATTTATGCATAAGAAATTGGAAAACTAGGGCTTCCTGTTCCGGGAGCTTCCCTCCACTATTTTCAGAAAAAGGAGCACATTGGAAAACTCTCCTTGAAGAGGCCCATATTTTTACCCAATCAAAAGTTTGAAATTCCAAGTTTTGAAATTTAGAGTTTCTTTGAAAAACCCTAGATCAACCATCTCTAGAACCACGATGTACACCTCAAATCTGACCTCGTGATACTTGAAGAAATTGACTTGGATCAGTACTTCAGTGAGAAAGTTATAGGAGCTAGAGAGATATGAGGATAAGGCTAGAGCCAAGAGAATCATTGCAGATTATATTAAAAATCATCTCATACATCATGTGTCATCCCTGAAGACACCAAAAGGAAGTGTTTGATGCTATGACGAAGAAATCGAAGAATAATAAGATATTGTTATAACCACCTTGAATGGACTCCCAAGATCATGGGATTCATTCATTCGAGGAATGTGTGCCAGAAGGAAGTGATTACTTTCAACAGAATCTGGGAATATTGCACAGAAGAAGAATCTTGACTCATAATAAGAGAAGAGAAGATGGGAGCAACTGAAGATCAAGCTCTCACGATTCAAAGAAGATCCCTCAAGCGATGAGGAATATGAATGACTCAATTCTTGAATAACCTCTTATCCATCTTAGCATCTGGATAAGAAATAATGATGTTATGAATGAAGAAGATGATGAAGCTGAAGGCTCAAGAAGGAGTATACCCACGAAACAAATAAAGATAAGTATTTGAATTGTCTTTTCCTATATATCTAGTTGTTTATATGACATTGTTTAGTTGTGAAATATATTATGCATGATATAATGTATGCATTAATGAACACTATACTACTAATATGCATGTGATGGGTAAGTAGCCCATGGTGCTATACAACACTCTATTGCTACTTATCTAGAATGAAACCTCTTTGCTAACATATTGGATTAGTGCACAATCTCAATGATGTCATGGTAGAGATGGAAGGCATATAGAAAGTTTCTGTGAGATATGGATGAATGTTGTATTGGCTAAAATAGTTGCATGATTATATCTTTATGCATAAGAATTTGCCATTATGAATATGCCTTATGAAATGTTTCTAACCATACAACTGGTGCATTTGACTTACAGGAAAGATCGCGTACAATCGCCTACAAGAAAATAAGGATGAGACTTGTTCCGAAGAACAAGTGATGACAGTTCAATATTTACTCCAATAAGAATACATGAAGATGAACCAAGAAGCTTCCATAGCGAAAGAAAAAGCTTCAGAAGAATATAAAGAGAACAGTAGATGAAGAATAATCCAAGGAAAGCAAGAGGCCTCAAACACAATCTAGTTATGTTGAGCGACATCATTGATGCAGAGCCTTCTAGCTATGAAGAAGTAGCCAAGAAGAAAGGGAAGGAAAGCACCGGTTCAAGAAGAATGATGTATAGGATGCGGTATCAAAACTTGAAGGGAAGTCCGTAGTGTCTTCCATATGGATCTACAACATCCATCATGTAGTAGATGGCAACATCATGGGATACAAGGAAAGATTAGTAGCAGAGGAAGCTACTTGTCACTCTAGTACAAAAAGTTTCAATACATAGAGTATGAAAGGCAGAGGGAGAATGATGCTCCGCTTCAGAGGAAGTGACTGTAGAAGATCTTGAGGTTCAACATGGTATGACAGGATGGATATATTATTAATGACTCTAGTCTTTACTAAGAGTAAATAAGATTCCAACCTTTGCTTCAAGGTTGAAGGCAGAAGACCAGTGATGCTCCTGTTGTATGTCGATGACCTGTTCTTGACAGGAAAAGAGGAACTCATTAAAGATGCAAGAAGGATACTTGTTGCTGAGTTCGAGATAAAGGACTTGGGTATGATGCACTACTTTCTAGGAAATGGAGGTGTGGCAGAGTGCAGATGGAATCTCCCTTGAACAAGGGAAGTATGTAGTGGAGATCCTGAAGAGGTTTAGGATGATGGACTACAAGGCTATGACCACACCTATGGAATTGAACCCGAAGCTATTGAGGGATGCTTCATCAAAGACGGTTGATGCCATGGTATATCGTCAGATGATTTTTTTTGCTGTGAACAACCTGAGCCAGTTCGTGACGAATCTGAGACATGCTCATCTGGCATGCAGTGAGGTACCTGAAGGGTACAGTTGATTATGGGCTCAAGTATAAGGTGAATCGAAAGGTTAACCTGGAGGTTTATGTGGATTCAGATTGGGTAGGAAGTGCCATTGATAGGAAGAGCACTTTAGGGTGCTGCTTCAGTATGGAATCAGGTGTGATCTCTTGGTTTAGCAGGAAGCAGTCCTGCATGGCACTAAGTACAGCCAAAATAGAGTATGTCACAACTTGTTCATCTAGTTGTGAGGCAGTATGGCGCGAGGAAGCTACTGTCTGATTTGTTTGATCTCGAGTTAGATGCTACTTGTATATATTGTGGCAACTAGAGTTGTGTGAAGTTGTCAAAGAACTCGGTGTTCCATGACAAGTCAAAGCATATCGAGATCAAGTATCACTATATTAGGGATATGGTGTAGAGAAGAGAAGTGAAGCTCCAATATGTTACGACGGATGAGTAGATAGCTGATGTGTTGACCAAGCTGTTGGCTAGAGTGAAGTTTAAGTACTTCAGAGAGAAGATTGGTGTTCTTCAAATCGAGGTTCCCTCTAAGGGAAAGTGATACACATGAGCCTTTTCCGGATGGTAGTAGGTGTGTCCTACCATACCGGTGGATGTAAGTGTTGAAACCTTTCTTGTATGGTAGTAGGAGTGTCCTACCATGTCGATGAATGTGAATGTTGTGTGTATCTGGATTGTGCTCCGAGATGATCTGAAGAGGAAATCATTACAGAGGCAAGGTATTGCACCCAACATGAAAAAGGGTTGGCTTTGTAGTAGAAATACTTTCAAAGGCAAGGTACTGCACCCATCATGAAAAAGGGCTGGCTCTGTAGTGGAAATCCTTGTAGAGGCAAGGTACTGCACCCAGCATGAAAAAGGGTTGGCTCTATAGTGGAAATCCTTGTAGAGGCAAGGTATTGCACCCAGCATGAAAAAGGGTTGGCTTCGTAGTGGAAATCCTTGCATATGCAAGGTACTGCACCCATGTTAAGAACCTGTGTCAACCCCCCTCTTTATTTTGTTGGTATATTTTGTCGGACACATATGCTTTGTAAGTCGTCCAATTAGTATGATGTATTTCTCACATTCATGGGGAGTAAGTAATAGTTGTTAAGTCATCCAGTTAATAGGTTGCATTATCCCACATTCATGTGGAGTAATAGTTGTTAATATTATACTTAGTATATAAGTACGTGTTGAGGCTATTGAAAGCACCGAAGAGTTATTTTGTATTGAGCTTGCTCAAAGGAGGTTGCCCCCTCGAAGTGGCCCCCGATCAATAAAATATATTTTGTGCTCCAATATTTTTGCATTCTCATTGTTTATTGTAGGAGGTTCTCCACATATGGTAATAGAGCACTTTTCTTGGCATAAGTGGAATTTTTTTTTTTTTTTAAAAGAGGGCAAAATTGGGCGGTGACTTTCAAATCAATTTATGAAACTTTCTGCATAGAATCAAAAGAAATAGGATGCATATATGAATTTCTCTTTCAAAAATACGCAGTTTCAAAAAAAAAATCATCTCATTTGGAGTTCTATAAGTGGAGATATCGCAGATTTAAAATCAGCAAATTTTTAGAATTTCGGTGACGGCCGTGGAAATTACAGAGTGAAAATCTTTTGACCGGGTACCCAGATTTCTATTTCGATTTCATGGGTAGAAGCAGAGTGGTTGTTCTAGTTCTGGAAATAGGCTTTAATAGCGATTCTAAGAAATATAGATCGGGTTATGCTCATTTTAAAAGTTTTCGTTTCAAAACCCTCGCTCTAATTACGGGTTTTTGAGCATAGGGTGAAATTTATGCCACATTTTTTTTGGCAAGGTGATTATTGCAGTAGTTCTTCTTTTTGCAGCGGTATTTTTCATTCGGATCAGGGAATAAACCCTATCTACTTAACTGTGGGAAGTACTTGGGCATAGCCCTAAAACTCATTGTGAGGAGTACCACAGGAACTCTAAAGTAGCTGGCCATTGAGAGGACTTGCCAAGCGAAAAGGGCAACGACCCCCACCAGATTGACTAGATTCCCATCCATGAGGAAAACCAAAGAGCTGTGATTTTTCGCCAAGCGGTTAGCAGTTTTACCTGCGCCGTGAAGTGAGGGGTACTGCCCAAATACTCAAGCCTGAGACAGCCTTGGTGGCTGATTGACTACCTTTGAACCAATAGGAAGCCGATTATACCTGGGGTCCATCTCTATTTATAGTTGATAACATGCAGAATTTCAGAATTATCACAAATCATTTACTCCATTTCCTGTTGATAAAATGTAGCTTCTAGCACCGACATAGATAAATTTATGTTTTTCAGCCATATCTTCCTTGATTTAGCTCTGTTTTCCTTGAAATTTCATTGTCACCCCTGTGCTACCTTTCTACATATTCCTTCATTGAGGCCCTTATCCCCAATTTCACTTCCTCAAGGCTGAAATCCCACAATTGTCAATTTTTAGAATTTGTCATAGCTTCTCTGATTCTCACCCTATCGCCTTCAAATTTTTCCACGGTGTTCATTTTCAATTTCTGCTTCATTGTCCCTCTGTGCCACATTTTCCAATTCCTTCATCCCACCTTTGAAAATCCCATTTTCTGCTTCTTGTCCCTAAAAAAGTGTCCAAAACCCCGTAAAACCCCAATTACCCCCCAAATTTTTCCCAAATCACAAATCTCTTTCTCTAAAACCCTCTCCATTTTTGTTTTTCTATCCATTACCTTAACAAACAAACAAACAAAAAACTGCTTATGGTTGTTACCCGCGCCAGCGCAAATAAACAATTGGAAGAAGAACTTGCCGCCATCAGGTCCAAACTTGAGGATCTAGATCAAAAATTTATCGGCCTCAATCGTCAACATTCACCCATGGACAACCGCTGCCAGCCTGAGTCTTCTACAGACACTAGGTTCTCATTGTTTAGCCACTACCGCGGGCCGAAGCTGGATTTTCCTCGCTTCAATGGTGATGATCCGACTAGATGGATTTATAGGGCAGAACAATATTTCAGTCTACATAACACTTTTGATTTCAATAAAGTCCCCCTTGCATCCTTTCATTTGGAACATGAAGCACTTCAATGGTCCCGTTGGTACGTCAAGGCTCATGCCGCGCCAAACTGGACAGATTTTTCCCAACTCCTCTTGGAGCGATTTGGTCCTAATGCTTTTGATGACTTCACAGGAGCACTCACCAAACTTCGCCAAACTGGCACCGTGCGGGAGTATTAGACAGAATTTGAGAAACTCGCCAATCACACCGAGGGATTGTCTGATGCATTCTACCTTAGTTGTTTTATCAATGGTCTGAAGGATGCAATACGCTCTGAGGTTAAAATGTTCTACCCCCACACAATGATGGTAGCCCTCGGGTTGGCTAAGCTAGCAGAGGACAAGATCCGGGCTCAACAATGCTCCAAATCCACTCTTATTCCATTCAGACCTATGGTTCCTCAAAGAACCCAAAATATGCCAGCTCCTAGAACCACTCCTATCAAGCATTTGTCTAAAGTAGAGATGCAGGAACGTCGAGAAAAAGGGCTTTGTTATAATTCTAACGAGAAATTCCCCCGGGGACATAAATGTGTTGAGCAAAAGCTCTATCTCTTGGATGTGGATTCTCCACCTGCACTTGAAATTTGTGAAGTTGCTCAGGATCCAGTAGACGCTCAGGTCGACATTCAGCAACCACCTGTTGACCCTCATTCTCATGACAAACACCCCAAGATACCTCTCCATGCATTAGTCGGAGTCATCGCCCCACAAACCATGCAGGTCAAGGGTTTCTTCAAGAATATTCCTCTTACAATACTCATTGATTCTGGTAGCACCCATAACTTCATTGACCGTCAGATTGCCAAACAAGCTGATAGTTTTGTCCATCCTCGCTCCATCTTTAAAGTCATGGTTGCCAATGGGAGCACCTTACCTTACAAAGGAAAGTGCCGCAATGTGTGTATATATATTGGAGATTATAACTTGTGCTCTAACATGTTTGCCATGCCTCTAGGAGGATGTGATGTGATTTTGGGAACTCAATGGTTATGCACACTTGGACCCATCTTATGGGATTTTGCTAAACTATGGATGCAATTTTCAGTCAATGGGAACAAACACAAATTCAATGGCTTACAACCAGGTTCTCTCAGCATCATCAGTTTCCATCACATGGAAAAGCTCCTTAAGACGAAGTCGCATGGTGTCATTGCTCAGCTCCATTTCATTCAGATGCAACCTTCAGCAGTCTTAACTACTCCCTTGGATCTTTCATTCCGATGCACCTTTCAGATGCCTTATTTTTCCAAGCTCTTCACTCTTGAGAGTGATGCTTACGACAATGGACTTGGGGTTGTCCTCTTTCAATATGAACATACCATTGCCTTCACCGACAAATGCAATTCTGGAAATAATTTATCCACCTCTACATATGAGAAGGAAATGATGACTATTTTGCACACAGTACAGAAGTGGTGGCCATCCCTCTTAGAGAATCCTTTCGACATCAAGACTGATCACCAGAGTTTGAAATATTTCCTGGAACAATTGTTGGGCTAAAGAGGGCAGACCCAGATTTCACCTTTTAACTTGGTACCAACAAAAGACCCACAATGTTGGCCCTTTCGGCAGCAGCCTGCGAACAGGCTACAGTCTCACCCGAAACAGCTATGGGGTGCTGCAGAATCAGGTTTCTGCAAACAGAAGAGAGATTCTTACTGTACCTTTAGTCTTTCACTATTAATAATTACTGAACCCAATGCTTGTATTATCAATTATGCAGCTTCGCAATTAGATAAATGAACAGTTACTTGCACAACCCTTATCTGGGAATTCACAGCGAAGCTAGTTATTAACAGCAATCTTACTTTATCGGTTATTTACTTAACAGCACAAAAAATATAATAACAAATCACACAAATGAACCACAACACCAGATGTCATGTGGTTCACCCTTAGTGTAGGGGCTACGTCCACAGAACTGCGCTTTATTTAACTCTTTACAACTAAAACGACAGTTCTGATCTACGCACTCAGCTGCAGATCTCTTCAGTCCTCAAAGCCGCGCACACAGCAGCAGGCCTCTGCGCACACAGCTGCAGATCTTCCTTTTCACCAACAAAACTCCTCTGCGCACACAGCTACAGAGGTTGTCCACGCACACAACTGGGACTTAACCTTCGTACAAAAACCCTTATACAATCTCTTATCTTCACATTACATTAGCTTCATAAGATAATCATTCAAGACCTAACCCTACTTCTTTACATAAGTGACTATTTATATAGCGCACTGTTAGAAAACCATGGATTTACACCATGGGTGCCCAAAACCCTAACCCTGGATTTAACCCAAGAGTTAGTTACAAAAAGAGGGGTTTCGACCCACCCGCGACACCCCTAAGACTATTTTAGGCTGTAACTCCGCTTACACTTCCTCAAAAACTGTGGAGTTACCAAAACTAAGGACCTTTAAGGTCGGAGCCCCAACAAGCCCCTAAGACTCACTTGTGGCCCGTCCTGGGGCACTCTGCGACTCTTCTGATGGGAGGATCTTCTTTGTAAGGATATGGAAACGACTGTTGAGGTTGTATATAATGTCATCAGCTGCTTTCTCTTTTTCCACCAATTCCTGCAACACTGAGGATGATACTTCATTAGCCTTTTCCTGCGCAAAAGTATCGTAGTTCTTCAAAATTTTGAGCTGACTCTCCGCAGCATTGCTCAGTTCCAATGCTTCATCGACAAGTGGCTGTAGCGAATTTTCCAGTAGTGTTACCTTCGTCCTGCAGGAGTCGATTTCCTGCTGGAGCTCCTTGCTTCGCTTCACCTTAGCCATTTTCTGCATAGGAGGTAGCGTCTTAATTTCTGCTCTGACTGCATCTAATTCTGCCTGTCGCAGATTGATGGTTTCTTGTACCTTACCTATATCTGGGTGGTCCTGTAGGTTCGCCCATGCTTCGATACTGTCTTCTAGCAACTTTGCTGCGCTTCCCACAAGATCTGATATTTTCACCGTTGAGGCCTGGATGTCCTTGTGGCGCTGTTCTTGGACCTCGGGTGGGGTTTCTAGAGGGATGCGAAGTTGAAGCTCCACGATCTGATTCTAGTGTTCTGTTTTTAACTTTTTGATTTCACTGGGAGACTGTTGGGCGTAGTCTCTCAGCTTGGTAATTCTTTGCTCTGGTTCCTCTTCGTCTTGGATGTCGAAGTCAGGAAGACTCCGACATGCTTCATCTAGCGCTCGCGCCAATGTAGCTCTTGTATGTTCAGCCTCTTCCTTATTTTGTGCCACTTCTTCCAGCCTTGCTGCAAGATTCTGGCTTTGCTTCACGGCGTCTTGCAACTGTATTTGAGAGTAGCTATCTCATGCATGGATCTCCTTCGTGATGGCTGACTGGCAGAGGTGCAATTCTGTCATAGACAGCTTGGTATAGTCGATTCCAACTGTCATACCAATCTGCGGTCGTGAATCTGCATTAGCCAGTATTAGAGCTGCGCTTGACACTTGGCCCCTGTTATCTCTGGTTGGCCATTGTCTCTTATCCTGCTGCGCGGATGCTGGGGTACTACTTGTCGCTGTATTAGTCGCTGATTTTGTTGCTAGCTCTTTTAGCTCCACCACCCTGTTTGCGACACCCATGAGCGCAGCAAGATGCACATCCACGAACTGTGACCACTTTTGAGTTAGTGTTTCAGTGGACCTGTCAAGAGCTTGCTCAAGCTCTTCCAGCGACACAGTGACTCCTTCGTCTAGATCTTTGTCCTTCGACGCCTTTGTCTTCTTGCGGGACTGAGGCTTGCTTACCTCCTACACCTCTGGTGATTTGCGATTAGGTGATCGATTAAGATTGGATAGAGTTTTGGCCGACTCTTCATCCTCTTCTTCGTGGTTACCATCTCCACCTTGGTCGTTTCCCTCTTGCTGCGAGTCGCTTAGGTCTTCGCTGTCTTCTAGTGGACTTTGCTGCTGTGCCTGTCTGGGTAACAGGGGGAACTGGAATAGTGGGTTTCTTTCCTGCATCTTTCAACCAGTCAGCTGGCCATTATTGAACTATGCCCAAGATGTCTGGTTTGGTTACTACATATGGTAACTTAAACCACTGATGTGTTGGATCTGCACGGGCTTGAATGAAAACATGATGCATGTCGGCACTGAAGTTCGCGGCACCTTCATATTGAGAGAACAGCTCATGGGTAAGTCGTGGTATTCGCAAGATCTCGTAGTGGATGCTCATGCCATAAAAGGCGAACACAGTGTTCGTCATCTGCTGAGATGTTCTATCGAACGACAGCCAGAGGGATGCGTATCTTACTACACCCGGCATGCCTGGGGGTGCTTCTACGAACTGAGCCTCAATGGGTTCTTTCCACCTGATTAGTGCAATAAGTATTAATAGCCAGGAATAATGAAAAGGCCTACCTTTTTCCTACGCATCACGGGCATCTTCGAGGAATTTCCTCGCAAGATATGCGGACCAGTTGTAAGTGTAACCTCAGCGCAGTTTATGGTGATTCTGATAACTGGGGCAGGCACTTCACTGGGCCTGCACTTTCGCAGGAGTTTGCACGCTAGGAGCTCGGCTGCGAAGCGGATGTTCTGGTCCTCAATCGTGGAAGTGTGATACCCTCGTTTCCCCTTGGTCAGGCCGAAATGGTCCTTCATACTCTGCGCAAGCTTCGTATCCTCGTGTTTCGACGGAAATTCAGTGCTCGGATCAGGTCCTGCTATCGGTAAGCCTGTGATCTTATGAATAAGCTCGGCATCGATAGGAATTTGTTGGTCTCCTATCCACAGGTAGCCGTCATGTACTAATGCTAGCAGCTGCTTAACCATGACGGTCACCTGTGTGCTGCGCCCAAAATGAGGAATATCAAGCATTTTTAACAGGCCAGCTGTGTCCAAGCCCGCAGCCCACCGTCGCACTTCCAATAGTGTCACGTTATTGTCTGGGTATTTGACGCAATGCAAGTATTGAGCAGGTGTGAACTATGGAAACTTGCTATGATCATTTGTGTCATGGTCAGCATACTTGAGCCGGTCTATTTTTCCTGTCATGGTTCCGACCAGCTGTACACCCAGTGGCAGCGAGGGCGTGCTTAATGTAAACCGTTTTGTCCGCTGGGGTGGCTGGACACCTGGTCGGACGAGCTGGAGATACGGTGGCCTTTGTGGTTTGATGTGCTCTTATTCTTCAGTCGGGACCTGTGCTGAACTCGGCGGGTCCATCTGGTGAGTCCCTGATGTTTGCCCTGAATGCCTGTGTCGGTATTCGTTCCGCTTAGAACGAACTTCAGGTTTAAACTTTTTCCTAGCGGACCGTGTCTGCATCGGCCGCGGCGGGGCTGGGTGAGCTTCTTCACAGGGCATAGGGGTATGTGGGGGATCAGAACGACTCCGGAGACCTCTCTGTTCGAACTCCCTTACTAGATCCTGAAGCTCTCGCTCGTCTGTCATGGGTTCACTTGTAAGTGTCAAAGAAATGCAGAATGCATTTTTTGCCAACTTAGGGATCCTCTTATACACTTTATCAATCAAATCTGTTAGGACGATGCATTTAAGGCACCAAATCCGATAAAAATCTTGTCCGACCGGTACTAGATTTTCCATGATCTCATTAGTACAGATAATTAAGGTAATTAAAGTGCCCATGCCGCCAATTTGACTGTTTTCCAACGGCTGGATTTTAAGCTTTGCCGTGTTTTTGTGCTTCGGTAAAATCACTGTCTTAGCTTCGTCACAACTGGCAGCCTTGGTGCAACATTGCTTCGCGGTGTGTCCTGGTAAGATCTGTGACGGGGCTATTAGGTTTGGTGCACTAACGTCTTGGTCCTGCTCCTTAGTTTGGTACTCATTTCTTTCTTGATCATCACCTGCCTTGTCATGGATCAGTCTGACATCTGCATCTAAAGTAGGGAAAACTTCGTTAACAGAAAATGTAAGTATAAAACTATCAATAAGATCATCCCAACTTACAGTACCGTGTCGAAGTTCGACCTCCGTGTACCAGTTTTTTGCTATAGGTTCCAAAGTGTGCACAAACTTATGCACCCATTCCTCACGAGGTACATGTTCCCATGCTGCATAACATTGCTTCAAATGTTCCTGGGGACTATTCTGCCCATTGAACTTACTTCGCACCCCTTGAGATTGGTCTAGGAATCTAAGGCGTAGAAATTTCTGGCAAGCTTCCCAACTGTGGATATATTTCCTGTGGCCTTTCCACCATCTCGCTGCTGTAGCTCTCAATGCTGCTTCCAGAGTCTGCATTCTCTGTGATTCTGGCACTTGTTCTGAGAACTGCGCAATGAATTTGCTTGGATCTGTCAACCCATCATATGTAGGTAAGTCTCTGGCCTATGCACTAAGGCATCTAAGAGATTTGGTAATTCGTGCGCACCGATGGCCATGTAGCTCGTATAGTCGATTCTGCCAACTCTCTAGACCGTCATCTGAGTCAGACATGCAGGAGCTATCACATTGCCAATCCATTACACCTTCAGCATTAGGCTCGACATAATCTTCTTCTTTTGCTGTGATATTATAGATGTGGTCCAGAATATCCTGATCTTCCTCTCTGACTGGCTCCGTATATCTTTCGCCTTGAGAAGGATCCAATGGTAGTATAGCTCTCAATCACTTCCCTTCAAAAGTCATTTGTCTCTTTTTAAGGTTGATAACTGCATCACTATCTATTGCCCACTCAATTCCTAG
Organism: Pseudotsuga menziesii; assembly: GCA_001517045.1. Taxonomy (NCBI): domain Eukaryota; kingdom Viridiplantae; phylum Streptophyta; class Pinopsida; order Pinales; family Pinaceae; genus Pseudotsuga; species Pseudotsuga menziesii. Next base: position 129,539 of record LPNX010140962.1, on the reverse strand, counting down.
TAAAGCTGGATAGGGGTTACTGTCATCAATGATCTCAATAACTTCAAAATCTGCTACAGTACTGACTCCATCTATATCCATTGGTACCCGAGGAAATCTTCCTAAGGGTACAATCCTCTACTGATTGGCTAGTCTCAACTGTATAGGTGACCAATCAAGGGTAGGTTTTCCCATTTGTTCCCATGTTTGCTTAGTTAAAATATTGACTTCAGAGCCCAGATCTAAAATAATATCCTCCATGTCATACTCTCCTACCTGAGCATGTAGTCTCATCTCTCTTCCAGTTCTTCTAACTCTACTAACAACTCTTTCGCTATCAGGACTTTGATGAGGTTCACAAGACTAAATAACTTTTTGTAATTCATTTAAGGCGTTCTGATTTCTTAACAATTTGATGCAACTCTATAAAAACGATGACAGAGTACTTACTTGGCCTTGTGAGTCTTCCTGGGATTGCAGCTGCTGATGCTGCTTGTTTGGTGCTGGTAAGTCTGAATCAACAAAGTCTTGTCTGGCCTCCAAAAAAGTTTCTTTTTCTCGTTGAACATCAAATGCTGGAGTCTTCTCTACGGCCTTGCAGACCCAAGCTTCGTCAGGCTTCTTTGCCTGACACTGCGCCTCTGTCGTAGCTCCGCTTCTTGTAACAACATTAACAGCTGGGATCGGTCGTGGCTCGACAGCAATCAACTGGACACTCATACTAGGTTTGTTGTTTCTTTCTTGGATTTTAGCTAGTAACTGTGGGCACTGCTCGATGACATGATCAACTGCTCTGCAGTATCAGCATGTCGTGGTTGGGTTTTGACAGTCTTGAGCTAGATGTCCTACCTGATTGCAGTTATAGCAAATAACTTGACCTCGACCTCTGCCAGGCATACCACGACCACGGCCTCTAAAACTGCCTCGACCACCTCGGTAACCATATCCATCATTGCCTTGTGCATCCGGGTAGATCCTATAAGTGTCGTAGGTCCGCTCCCTCATAAGGTCGAAACTGCGACATTCATCTTCATTGTGGCCAACGGACTTACAGAATTTACAGTAAGGGTTCTTCGGGGCTTGAACATACCTCTGTAACACATAGCAGTCTTCCGGTTGATGCTGGCCAGTAGTTCGACAGATCTCACAGTACAGAACACTAGGATTCAGCAAGTTTGGTGCGCCAGTATTCAAATAGTTTCTCAGTGTCGGGCACTGGTCCTTGTCGTGGCCTTCTGTTCGACAATGTATACACCATACCTCTTCGTGGGTGGCTTTCCCTTTTTTCATGTCGCAAAGTTCTAAAGCCATCTCCGCGAGCTGCGCTTGAATTTGAGCTATGCCAGAATTATCTTTGACAGGTGCAGTTTCAAGCTTTATGGCAATTTCTAAGGCCTCTTGCTGATTAGCAACCTTCTGTTGCATGAGTGGAGCTCTGATGTGGGGTAATAATGCTGTAATAAACCACTCTTTATGTTGTGCTGGTCCGATCATGAAGCTAACTTGGTCAAGCAGAACTTTGAATCTCTGATCAAAGTCCCACACAGATTCGCCCCGCCGTTGCTGAATCTCTTTTAACTCGGTGATGCACTGCAACTCTGATTTAGGTTTCTTAAATTCTTGGATCAGTGCTGCTTTGATGTCAGCCAAGGCAGGATTCTGCGTGCTGGCAAACTTCATAAACCAAGTTAGGGCTCGGTCTCTGAAAGAAGTAATCAGCTGCGCTCGTCGAACATCTATGTCTGTAATATTCTTCGCGATCCACACAGCTTCGCACAGAAACCAGAACTGTTCTGGATCTTCTGACCAAGTTCCTTTAAAAACCGGTAGTTTGATGTCATCATGAACATGGGCCATCTGGGATCTAGGGGAGGAGGAAGGGTTTGAACTAGCTGGGGAAGACTGACCTGCGACAGGGATACTCGGGCTAGGGTTACTTTCAGACTGCGACAGGTTCTCGGGGATAATAGGTCTTTGCTGCGGGGTTATCGGAGGGTTTCTAAAAGAGGGGACCTTGGCAGACTCAGAGGCTTCAGAGCTTAAAGGGATGTACTCAGTGGAGGAGTCGAGATCTCTCTTATATCTTTTGCCGTTTCGCAGCAAACCACTTTGCTTGTCGCAGTCCCAGTCACTTCCAATCATAGGTTAGCAATACTAGATCTAACAATCTGATTCGATAAGCAAGATTCCTTTTTCAGCCAATAATATTTTAATATTCAAACTAAATAGGTTCAAGTACTTACCCCTTGGTCCTTTGAAAAAATGTCGTTCAGCTTCGCTAAAGGAGGTACTTATGTCGATGGCGAACTCCGTCACAAATGCTTCGAGAGTTCGCGCAGTCCAAAAATCCACGGCTCGCGAGATCGCGTTGTTCACTCTTTTCAAGATAGCGATTCTTGCGGGGGTCCAGGGAGGAAACTGGTTTTCTTGGAATTTCGTCCTCCTTTCTGTTAACCTGGATAACCACTGGTGCAACTCTATGTGTATAGAACCAAAGAAAATTTCATGAACATCCGAAAAAACGTACCTTTGCAAAAATTGTTCCGCGCTACGACGGGGATCTTTATTTTCCTGTTCTGCAAACTTCAAATAGGTCGCTTCGACCCAATCACCAATTTCTTTTATAGAGGGTCGCCAAAACATAGCCCTCGATGTACGACGTAGATCTCTCTTCAACAGATACTGAGTTCAATCGGCAACAGAACCAATTTGTTGGGCTAAATAGGGCAGACCCAGATTTCACCTTTTAACTCGGTACCAACAAAAGACCCACAGTGTTGTCCCTTTCGGTAGCAGCCTGCGAACAGGCTACAGTCTCACCCAAAACAGCTATGGGGTGCCGCAGAATCAGATTTCTGCAAACAGAAGAGAGATTCTTACTGTACCTTTAGTCTTCCACTATTAATAATTACTTAACCCAATGCTTGTATTATCAATTATGCAGCTTCGCGATTAGATAAATGAACAGTTACTTGCATAACCCTTATCTGGGAATTCACAGTGAAGCTAGTTATTAACAGCAATCTTACTTATCAGTTATTTACTTAACAGCACAGAAAATATAATAACAAATCACACAAATGAACCACAACACCAGATGTCACGTGGTTCACCCCCAGTGTAGGGGCTACGTCCACAGAACTGTGCTTTATTTAACTCTTTACAACTAAAACGACAGTTCTGATCTGCGCACTCAGCTGCAGATCTCTTCAGTCCTCAAAGCCGCGCACACAGCAGCAGGCCTCTGCGCACACAGCTGCAGATCTTCCTTTTCGCCAACAAAACTCCTCTGCGCACACAGCTGCAGAGGTTGTCCACGCACACAGCTGGGACTTAACCTTCATACAAAAACCCTTATACAATCTCTTATCTTCGCATTACATTAGCTTCATAAGATAATCATTCAAGACCTAACCCTACTTCTTTACATAAGTGCCTATTTATATAACGCACTGTTACAAAACCATGGATTTACACCATGGGCGCCCAAAACCCTAACCCTGGATTTAACCCAAGAGTTAGTTACAAAAAGAGGGGTTTCGACCCACCCGCGACACCCCTAAGACTATTTTAGGTTGTAACTCCGCTTACACTTCCTCAAAAACTGCGGAGTTACCAAAACTAAGGACCTTTAGGGTCGGAGCCCCAACAACAATGGGTCTCATCCCCAACACAACAAAAATGGGTTATCAAACTTAGGGATTATGACTATAAGAAGGCTCAGGACAATCTTACGGTGGATGCTCTTTTCCACACATTTGATGCCCATGTTTCTCTTTCAGTTATTTCTATGCCTCATCCAACTTGGTTACACTCTCTTCAGCAAGGCTATGTCAATGAATCCTCATTATCTGAAGTCATCCAACAATTGGCCAGTAACCCTTCTGTGGTACCGTATTCCTCTTGGGATGGATTTTCTCTTAGATACAAGGGTCGTCTGGTGCTTCCCTAGAGCACAGACCTTAAACATGCGATCTTTTATGAACTCCATGCTTCTCCATCGGCAGTGCACTCTGGGTTCATCAAAACATATGAGCTGGCACACCGTAACTTCTTTTGGAAGGGGGTGCAACACGAAATTCAACATATGGTTGCTAAATGTGTTCCTTGTCAGTACCACAATGGTGAAACTACACTCCATCCATATATCACCTCTTCAATCGCACAAATTTTCATGGCCCATATATTCCTTCTTCATGGAATCCCTTATTCCATTGTCTCAGACCGCAACACAACTTTCACAAGTCATTTTCACCTCCCTGACACCAAACTGCATATGAGTTCATTTTATCACTCACCAATAGAGGGTCCGACTACAGTCGTCAACAAATATTGGGAAACTTATCTTCGTTGTTTCACCTCTGGAGAACAACATCAGTGGGAAAAGTGGCTCCCTCTCGCTGAATGGTGGTCCAATAATTCCTACCATACTGCATCTAAAATGACTCCATATGAAGCAGTTTATGGTCACGCACCTCCAGTACTCCTCCCATCCACCCCTAGTAGTTCACTAGTTCAGGAAATTGACATGGTTCTTCAAAACCGACATCAGATTCTTCACCTCCTGCAGGACAATATTCACCTAACAAGAGCCCCCATGAAACAACAAGCTGATCAACACCGTTCTGAGCGCACTTTTCAAGTTCGTGATATGGTTTTTTCTTCATCTGCAGCGTTACAAGCAATCCTCCATGAAAGACAAAGGGCATCAAACACTCGCTCCAAATATCTCTGGCCCATATCTAGTTTTTCACAAGATTGAGTATGTTGCTTATAAATTGACACTTCCTCCTTCTCGCATTCAGCAAGTGATTGGCGCCAACATCAGTGCACAAATTGTTTTACTAGAATGGGATAATGAAGGATCCATCATTTCGAAATCAGAGGCCATCCTCAATAAGCGCACTTGTCAGCTTCTCTCTCGGTCCATCACAAAGGTCTTCAATTCAGTGGCCCGGCATGCAACCAGAGGATGCTACATGGGAGCCGCTCTTTCAGATTCAGCAGCTATTTCCACATCTAAAGCTTTGAGGACAAAGTTTTTTCTAAGAGGGAGGGGATGTTAAGAACCCGTGTCAACCCCCCTCTTTATTTTGTTGGTATATTTTGTCAGACGCATATGCTTTGTAAGTCGTCCAATTAGTATGATGTATTTCCCCCATTCATGGGGAGTAAGTAATAGTTGTTAAGTTGTCCAGTTAATAGGTTTCATTATCTCACATTCATGTGGAGTAATAATTGTTTAGATTAGACTCAGTATATAAGTATGTGTTGAGGCTATTGAAAGCACCGAAGAGTTATTTTATATTGAGCTTGCTCAAAGGAAGTTTCCCCCTTGAAGTGGCCCGCGATCAATAAAATATCTTTTGTGCTCCAATATTTTTGTATTCTCATTATTTATTGCAGGGGGTTCTCCACAACCCAGCATGAAAAAGGGTTGGCTCTGTTGATGAAGACCGACATGGAGGCAAGGCCTACATCCAACATGAAAAAGGGTTGGCTCTGTAGAACTTCCTACGACGAGTAGATTTGAGAGATATCACCATTGATCGAGATAACGCAAAAGTGATATTGATGATGATCCAGCTTTGATGATGATCTAGTGACGAATACTTGTGCTGATGAACTATGTCAAGAGAATACTTTCCTAGTTAAGAGGGAGTGTTGATGTATTTGTAACTTCATAAGGTATTCACTTGTATATTTTATATTGTATTTCATTATACCCCGACCTAGATGTTTATTCCTCCAAATGAGAGAGTCATTAATATAATAAAGTCATTGAGGTTAACCCTCCATTGTAAGTTGGGGCAATAGTCCCCACAGTTGAGGGGTATTAGGGTTATTAGACTCTCCTAGTGAGGTCGGCCCTGTAGAGTAATTGTCAAGTGGAAAACTAGTATAAATAGAGAGCGAGACTCTTTATTTGAAACACACACTCACTCAACAATAGCACATGAGTGAGAGAAGAGGAGCTCACACAAGTGAGAGAGAGAACAACTGTCGTAGATCATCTTTGTTTCTTTGGGTTTTACTTTTTCCATTGGTGCTCATTCTATCTTTGAGGAAGTTGCAAGGTTTTTCATTTATGGTTTCCCTGAGGAAAATTCTTTGTGTCTCTTGTCTCTTGTGATTATTGTCGTGCATGTTATTTTCTCAGATAAGATCCTAGATCATATGGATTAAATGATAAAAATCTAAGAGGAAGCTGCTACTACACCTACCACAGAAGAATCAATTTTAACCCCTTAATTTTTCAAGGAAGGAAGAGCTGGAAACTAATTTTGCATCCACAACAACAAAATTACGTAAATCACATATATTGACACCTTACATTCCCCCTCATAGAAGGTTCAGGGAATTAGATGCAATAAAGGATAAGAACCTTCATTCGAATTATAAGATGCAAAAAGCATTGCCTAGACATAAACATACACATATTCTAGAAATGAACCACCATTTGAAATACAAGATGCAAAAAGTAATACCTAGCCATAAACATACACATATGCCAGAAATTTATCGCAGTTTCATTCAAGGAACATAAAAGAATCACATGAATGGTCCGATCTACACAACTACAAAATTGTTAAAAATGGCTACTGAAACTCTAGAACAAGGACAAAATGGAAGTTATTCCAGGTATCCAATCCAAACCAGGGACATACTCAGGAAGAGGATAACAATGGCGAAGAAATGAAAAATTAAAAGGATATGCATGAAGATCAGAATGTGGAAGGCCAAAATGAATCTGCAAAAGAGGTTGTTGTGAATGACAATAACATAAACACACATACAGTTCAACATATTAATGAACCCGAAGAAGTACCAGTTGAGAACAACGATAACAAGAACAAAGAGATAGATGCGCTAGACATGAAGGAACATGATGTTGATAATGATTTTAAAGAGGATGAAGATATCCAACATTATAATGATGAATATAAAGATGTTACCAATAACAATTGTGAAAAAAAAAACAAAAAAGGTAGAGGAGTTTCATCATGGAAATAAAGGAAGTGGAAATGTTCCTAATCACGATGACGGAAAAAATAAAAACCAAAAAGATTCTTCGACTCATGAAGATATATATGCTTTGCAATTTGTTGCTAATTTTTTTCAAGAAACAAATGGAGAAGATCACAAAGTTAACAATGTTTGAAGATCCATCGATCTTTACCAAGGAAGCCAAAGGTTAGTCGAAGAATGGTGACATACCAGTCCACGCAAAAAAATATCAGAGATCAACATCAATAACACTTATAAGTTTCTCGAAGGAAATTGTATGGTGACACGAGTTTTTCAGTAAGACATCAGATTGGGAACTCACAAGAACACCCCATATAATCATTATGTTTTTATCTACAGGATCATATGCATCAAGAGATTTGAATGGAAATGTGGTCGATTGTTTCAAGAACTACTAAATCACAGTACTATTATTCAACACAAATCACTAAAGAAGTATTATTTGCCATCAAGTTTGGAAGCCTCTTTGATGTTGTAGTTGATTATGCAGAATCTAAGATTTGTGGTCGAATCTCTCCAAAGGACAGATGATTTGTAATAAACCAAATGGGTTATTATGGATGCTATACATATTAATTTATAAATTAGAAGTTATAGGTTAATTAATGTTAATATATAATTAATTTAAATATGATAAGTCACAATCACTTAACAAAGTTCATAACTTATCACATATTGGTGTATTTATACACCTCATTTACACTATTCTAAACATCATCAATTATATATAAAAATACATTATCCAAACATGTAAGATTTATATTCTTACATCAAAACTCAAGAGGCAAACATGTTAACTTCACCCAAATTGGTGTATTTGTCACCAACTCATTCTTTAGATCAAAGAGAGTGTGCCAAAACTTGCACCAACAAATATTTTTCCATATACCAAATCCTTCGTAGAATAATCCCCACATATTCCTTGGTTTGAAAGCCAAATCATATCCATCCACGCAGAAGGAGATTTAGCACCGTACAATAGCCAATGACATAAAACCACGTCTTTTTCACCCATGCATCAATAGATTGATGGTTTTCCCTCATCCCTTAGAATTTATCGACCAGTGTCTTCCCATCAAGATCAACTATATCCATATCTTTACCAACCACTAGGGGAACACTACCGCCTAGGATTCTAATCACCTTGCACAATTTACGACAGAGGTGGGATTCTAAAAAATGTCGAGGTAGTTAAGATCTTGAATGGCTAGTTGACTCTCCACAAAACTTGAATAGAGTCCCCTGACCTCTTCATTAAACCTCATGCGAGGCAAATATTTTATTGCATGTGAGGATCCATTAGTAGCTACAGGAAGCACAACTTGATCTCTAAGAGGTGACACATTGAAGACCATAGATGACGTCACAGGCATAAACTTATCCAAATCCCTTGCAAAAGGGCCTCCATGTCACTCTCACATGAATGACCATAAAGGCCCCGAATGCATTGCATATCAATCGTCCTTTCGGAGTATAGGGTGTCAGATGTTGCCAAAACTTGACCCCCCCCACCTAGATAGTGTCGAGAGAGTTTGAGACACCACCTCATCTTCATACACAAAAATCTTCCACTCCGACAAGCTGTCATCAGAGTATTCCACATGAGAATATCCTCCTCCATGACTCCTACCTACCGCGATCTTAGAACCAAGCATCTCACTATCCTTTTTCTCCACATGCACACACAAACACACACACACATATTGCGAGTTAACTCATCGATCTTCCAGTCCGACAAGCTATCGTCGGAGTAGTCCACATGAGAATATCGTCCTCCATGACTCCTACCTACCGCGAGCTTGGAACCAAGCATCTCACTATCCTTTTTTTCCACACACACATTGTGAGTTGACTCATCACTCTTATTTAAGGAAAGTCACGTTGTTTAAAATAAACGTGCTTGTGGTGCATAAGGGAGTAGACTTCTATTCCTACAGTATGGGTCTTGGCCATTAATTTTTCTTGACATCTAAAAAAGAATTCTTAACCTATCCGAAGGAGTTTTAGGTCTTTACTCCACGATGTGAAAGTCTTTCCAATTAATTTTTAATTGATCTATTTATTAATTTTTTAAAGATATGTTGTTATAATGCTTGGGTTTTACTTTGTATAATTTTATTAAACATTACCGAATAATTAGTTTAAGTCATAAAATTATTTTAAGATGATGTTTATGTTTAGTTGGTAAACTTATATATATATATATATATATATATATGAATTAAATATTCTCAAACTAAGATATCTATAAGAATTATATATTGTCCAACTACTAGAAGGTCAAAAGGTCTGTTTTAACTAGTTCAAAGGAAAAAATTAATATAGCCAAAATAAGAACGAACTCTCATGAACTCCATAGTGAAACAGGTTGTTGGGCAGTTCCTAAAACACCATGGGTGGAAAGGATTTGCAATCTTTGTGAGAATATGAACATTGAGGATGAAAATTTCTTCCTCTTAGAGTGCCCTGTGTACACCCACATTATATATCAATTTCAATCTTTGTTGCAATACCGACCTTCATAACCTTTTAACATGTCAAAATTATAGTGAGATAGGGACGCTTTTCTCCAAGCTCTTTGAGCATAAAAATACAATTTTAAACCAAACTAAATACTTCGTTTTTTAGGTTTGATAAACCAAAGTTTGGTCTCATAGAACATTAACCACCACCATCATCATCATTATATGAATTATATATTCTCCAACTAAGAGATACTAAGACCAAATAGAAATTCAAAATAATTTGATAATTACACCCATTTTATTCTTTGGATAAATTATAATTTGATAGTTACAATCTTTTTATTAAAATTTGATAGTCAGAATAATTTATTAAAACCTATATTGTAACAATAATTTTTCCAAATTTTAATAAAATTGTTGTAACTATCAAATTATTTTGGAATTCCAATTTTCAAATAATTTCCATTCTATCACATAAGAATTTGTTCTTCGGAAAACGAAAAAAAAAAGTTTTTTGGAAAACAAAATACTCTTCAATTAAAATCCTAGCCCTACATTTCTTTTCCATGTTTTCTGGCATGCCGTCACATAATGCTGGAGTATCTAATACCATCATCACTTACTTTATAATTGTGGATTTTGTAATCGCACGTAATGATTTTGCTCTCTTTATTGATTCAAAGAATCCAAATTATGCATTATTTTCTTTCCTTAAAAAAGACATTTTATGGATAATGAACTTGAAAGAAGAGAAGTTGTTTTGAATCATAACCAAGAATAATCCAGATCAGTGTAAGTTCCGTTTGAAATATTGTTGGTGCTTTCTCCGAGGCGTTCCACGTACTTAGTTTAAAAAAAAACGTAATCCAGAGCCCAACTTAATAGGAGCTTGCAATTTCCGAAATCCACATCACCACATTAGGAGAAAAGCGAGGACCCACGATATCCCACCAATCACGATGTGCTTGGCGTCCATCCGTAGCAGCGCCAGGGGCTCAATAATACCCATCCGTTTGCGACCGCCCTATGGTCCACGGGAATCGAACTGTCGACCTCCATCACCCTCGCTCCATGCTCCAGAATCAGAATCGTATGGTGCAGAGACAAGGCCGCTCATCGTGATATTTTCCCAAATTTGGAGAGGAAGAAGCAAAACCTCTAGCATTGACCGGTGGGTCCCGAGAGAGTACAACCAAAAGGCCTAAATACCGCTAACTCCGGTTACTCTGTCCAAACAGCCTCTAGCTTTATCTCCACTTCCAAAATTAGCTGCCAAATAAACGAACACCAGTTGGCAGCTATATAAGAGATTCGTTGTCGTGTAATTATCCAAATCTTTACGAGCGGCGTGGCTCCTCTTCGTCATAAATTCATCTGTTGTTTCTCATTTGTACTCAAAGACTACCAATTTACCTCTTGATTCCTTCATTGTTTGTCTTTTTCGTTTGATTTCTCTTTTGGGTTTGGATGGTCCTGAGGTCGAATCCCGTGAGGGTGGCCTGATCATTTTAACTTTTTTTTTCTGCAACTCCGTTCTGGTTTTCTGGAGTCATTTGCATAAAGAAATCAAAATGACTAACAGCAAGGCCGCAGTCGGAACCGCGGTAGTGTGCGCGGCCACTGCTTGTGCCGTGGCGGCATTGATCGTCAGCCGTCGCGCTCGAAATAAGAAGAGGGTGAAACGGGCAATCGCCATTCTTCGCGACTTCGAGGACAAGTGCTCGACTCCCGTGCACAAGCTCAGAAATGTCGTGGATTCTCTGGTTGAGGAAATGAACGCAGGCTTGGCCTCTGAGGGCGGCAGTAAGCTTAAAATGCTCATAAGCTACATCGACAACCTGCCTACAGGGTATGCTCTCTGCATTTCTGCATTTGTTTATTTCTATTTTTAGCTGTTTGTAATCGTGGCAGATTGAAATAGAGATCAAATCCGCCGCCAGCACTTTCTTTATTATGTTAGAATTGTCGATTCTTATTATCTACGGGCTGATTGTCGAATCTTTTTATCTACGGGCTAATTGTCGAATCTTGATTCAGACGTTCTAAATATAATATTTTACACTGAAATCAAATAAATACACGGCATTCTTTATCTTTGCTGGATGAAACTGTATTTACAGAGTAAATCCTTCTAGAGAGACATTGCATAGGAATTTACTGTTTAAATGTTGTAATATTGTATTAAACTGAACAAAACCTTCACTGCACAGTAAGTGATGCATGGTTCCCTCTTGCTTTCCACTTTCATTTTTTTCCCGAAATGGAAGATAATTACTTGAACGAATTACGGACAAGATTTACAAATATTCACCTAGTGATTAACACTATGAACGGATTTGTGAATTTATGTAATGTTGCTATGCTGGTTACATTAAAATCTAAACATAGTTTTTTCTCTTCCTTATGCCTTATGCTTCGTAGTTACCTGGTTCCACCGGACCCCGATCCTTATGCTACCTGGATGCTTCGTAGTTACCTCGTTACATTAAAATCTAAACATAGTTTTTTCTCTTCCTTGTGCCTTATGCTTCGTAGTTATCTGGTTCTGCTGGACCCCGATCCTTTCAGACCGCACGGAACCTCTGAACCTTTTATTAAAAAAGTAAGAAATAAAAACTTAAAAAAACTGATTTAGAGCACGCATGATTTTATCCATACGAACAATAGGAATCGTCTAGGGGCTGAAAAGGTCATCCTTAACCCGATTGTAAGTTCAGGCAATCGGAGGGGCAGCAGCAAAGTTGGGCAATATATTTAAGTTCGAGGCAAAAACTCTCAGATTTTGTGTTTGTCCACAGCAATTTACTATAAGATTACATGCTCTCTCGGAAATGAGAATGAGATTTGGTTTGGCCAACTATGTTTTTCAAGGAAATGAGGAAAATATAGATATCGATCATTTTAACTTATGTATTTCTTTTTTGGAATTACTATGTTTACTTCTTTTGCATTAAAGGGAAACCCAGGTGGTGGAGATTTGTTTGTTCGACAGTTTCGAACCCTTTCATCCTCAGAAGAGGCTCTGCTTTGAAAGCTTTCTCCAAAGCAGGTTCTTTTGGATTATTTGGATTTCCGAGAAATGGATATAATTTTAAGTTTTTAAGTATAGTTTTATATATTCCATATTTCCGAACCTTTTTCTTAAGCTTGCAAACTTATCTTTCCGAAATCTTGAACTTTTTTCAATCTTCCCCGAACCTACCAAACTCTTGAAACATGGTAACCATGGTTTAAGGTGATTGGGATAGCTTCAGTGTACTTAGTCACCTGGTTACTTTGTATCCTAGGTATCTTATAACTAAAGATTGTGCTATAATTGATTTGGAGATTTCTTCTCTTGTTAAGATTAATATAAATGGAGCCCAGATTAATACTATCGCCTCCTCACTGTCCAAGATATTTCCACAGCTTGTAGGAGCTTGAAGCATTAATTACTGTCTCTAAAATTTACACGCCTTGCACATTGCCTTTAATTGAGAAATAAGCAGTTACACACTTGCCCATACTTAATAAGCATGCTAGTAAGTTTTAGGGTGCCAAGATACAACTCCGAGTTAAAGAATTCATGCAATCTGAAATTTCCTTGCCCAAGCACGTGTGACATAATACTCATAATATTAGCTATCTTAAATGACAAACTGAGCAAAATTGGATAAGTGATTATCTGAAATACTCCTTACCTAAGCATGCCTGCCATAATACTTCTAATATTAGTTATCGTAAATGACAAATTAAGCAAAATTGGATAAGGGATTAGCCTGCAAATTGATATGTAGATTTTGCATTCCATGTTGATAATATGGGCATATATCCATCTTAACTTTGGCTCTATCAAGCACCAAAAGGTATTGAATCTATAGAGGTGAAAGCCATTTTGAGGAAACAAAACTTGAGGAAGGCTTGCACCTTAATAGATTTGATCCCTCTAGGCATTCGATAAAGCCAGAATTAAGATAGATCTATGTTGGTTTCATCAAGGCTTACATTGAAATATTTTACTTAAGGATAACATTGAAATAATTTTTGTTATTAATATTTATTATTGTTTAAAACGTCACATGTCAGCTCCACGTGGAGCATGGAATTAAACATCTCCCTGTTAATGGAACTGTAGAAACTTGAAAGTGCTTCTCAGCACAATAATAGCCTGGAAAGTGCTTTTTGAAAATCATCCTTACCCTGATAATAAATCACTTGCAAACTGTTTTGGGGATTCATCCCTTATCCTGTGGCCTTTCTTTCAGATGTACTGGTGAGACATGGTAATCTCGCTTGTCGCCAGTCTAATTCAGATTTCGTATTTGCTTTTTTCAATGTATTTTACTTGATCCTGGCAATACCATGCCAGGTACTATGTAAACTGATGACATATCTTGTATGGTGTTCTGTTTATGCACTGTTTTTATTTTGATAACAAATAATAAGAAGAAGCACACATAGAACTCTAACTTTAATATTTTCTTCTGTTAGACAGTCATAATAGTATTGTCTTCCCTTAACTCAATTAATCATTTTGGGGAGTGATGGGCAGAAAATTATTTTGTTATTCAGGTTGCTCTGAACTTTAAAGACTCGAGTAGACTCTTATATGGGTTTCCGATTTTTTAATCCTGTACTTTATGTTCTAATATGTTACTCTTTAAAAGATTAAAATATTTTAGAAAACCATCCCTTCAATATCTGGTGCCTTAAAAGTTTATACGCTGTTTGTGCTCATTTTTCTCAATAATTCATACTTTTCCATATCTAAGCCTTAAGGATTTAAGGTAGAATACATTGTTTTTGTGTAGGGCATTCTAAAACGAATTTTGGCAAAAGAATGCAATTTTGGCAGGTTGAACTATGTAAATAACAAACCTTGGTTGGGTTAAGAGATCTTTGTAAATTTATTATCTTGTATTGCTAAGATTATGTTCAGACAATTTTGTTTTTCAGTTATTACTTATTTTTAATTTTATTACCCACGGCTGTATAAAATGATACAGTATTGCAGTTTAGATTATTGTTGGAAAGAAGAGAAATTCTATTTTATATTTTGTAGATATATTCTACGCTTGTCACATAACTATCTGCAATTAAACGCAAAAACGAAGGATCAAAGCAATATCCCCTTCCACATCCAGTATTCCTCGAGGGGATTCGGGCATCTACTGCTGCTTCACAAGTTTTCAATTTCCTCTGTTGAAGCGCTTAGAGGAGAACAAAAACTTGGTATGCATACTTGAAGTAATTTTTTCGAACTGATCAATGATTTTTCTATTATTTTATTATTACATCTGTGTTGAAGAGCCTATCTATCAAAGAAAAGAGCCTTTTGCCAGCAAACTTTTATATACAGCGTCCTTACTGATTCATTAAAATGTTTATCAACTTTTTCTTATAGTTGATGCTGCATATATGAGCCTAGATAACATTATGCAGTCTTGGCATTTAGTACTTGTCCTACTAAATGGAAAACTCTTAAGATTGATTTATTTTTCTCATATTATAGGGTGCTAATATGATCATGGGGAGACTAACATCTTTGGACCAGCCAAGATGGTAATATTGCTGGTTGTTTGATGCCCCTTTGCTCTTGCAGACAATTGGCATCTCTATTGACCTTCTCCCTCAAAGACTTTTCTAGACAATATCCCCTCCCCCAAACTTTAAGAGGAAGATGAATGACATTCTCATAGATGACATGTAATTTCCCAAATAATGATATTTAATGATATTTTCTATTTCTATACAAATTTACTGAAATAGCCGGGCATGCAAACTGCCATGCAAATTTTTTCTATTTTATAGCTGAAATTAGGGTTAGGGTTTGCAGGCTAGAATGAACACTTACCACTGATAAGCCGGCGGAATATGCTCAAGAGAGAATACGCATGCAAGATGAACTGAGCTGATGAAGAAATGACCTGGTTTTCTGTTGCAATACCCCGGTTGGCTGAATCAAACACGTGTGACGTTTTTGCTGAAGGGATGGTCAGTTTCAGTTGGAAATAAGTCGAAAGGAAGGTGTGCCCGTGTCGGAGAGGATGGCTGGAGCATGCAAGAGTTTTGACCCCTGTAGATGCCCTAGCGAATTGGTCTACCAATCTGCTGCTCACGCCCCCACAACCTTGTAAACTGCTGCTAGCTGCCCCAAATGGACAATCTGATGGTTGATAATCACCCAATGCAGTAGAGTGATCCTATTAGTGAGGATGCAGGCCACATGCGGAAGAAATATGGTGATCCAGAGTCCTGGTGAATGACTAGGGTTTCCTAGCTAAATGCCCCCAGCTGTACGGATGAATTTGCAATAACCTTCAGACTTATACTGGAATACTGGATAATGATGAATGCAATAGACACGGTGACAAACCTGGATGGTTTATCTTGAAGGAAACTAGGGCAGATATTTCACTGCCGAAATCCCGTTAGCTGAAGACGCCGTCTTCAACCCCAACTGTTGTGGCCACACGTTGTGCTGCTACTTAAGAGCTCCAAAATCAATAATTATCAAAAGTAAGGTCTCCATTCACTTTATCTTTCTTTTATAACTTTCGACTGCGAAAACCCTAACTTTTGACTTAATTAGGTCACTTTAACTTCTAATTTGTGGTTAACTTGCATGCATACGCATGGAGACTTAATCGGGTGCGTGCATCATTAAATAATGCTTAGATGTCATGCATGTCGGTGACCTTTGGCTTTTGTGGCCCTCTTCGACCCAATGGTGATATAATATTGATGCCCTAGATTTTCTGTAGACGGCATTAGTCTTCAGTTGATTCCCTAACTGCCAGTACCTGCTCGAACCCATAGGAATCACATAGGTTAGCAGGTGTTCTCGGGGTGGTTTAGTTGGAAGGGGACATTACAGTCCTCCCCTCTCGAAATTGCTTGTCCTCAAGCAATCTTCGACCAATATACCGAATCATTTGTCCTTGTCTCTTCTTGTCCATTTTTATCAACCAATTTATTTCGTTGCTGGGTGGCCCTTCTTTTCCTTCGAATTGGTGTTTCTTTTCACCCCTGCTCTGTATTCCCTCCTTATATTTTTTGGGATACCTGTGAGGATCGAACATGCTAGTTTTGGGTCCTTGTCCAAATCCCCTAGGGCTCATCATACCTTTGTCTGGAGGTCTACCCAGAAAGCCCTTCGCACACCACTGTTCCTCCCTTGACTTCTTATGTGTTGGAGTTGGCCATTTCCTTGTGCAAGTCTTGTCCTCATGCCTGAATATGGTGGTCATCCCCTTTGTTGTGGCTGACCCTGAAGCTTCATTGGGCATGCCCCTTAGGACTACCCTCTTCCCATTTGGTGCCAGGAACTCCATCTCTAATGTTTGGTAGTTGGTTGAGTATTTCCCAATTGAGTACAACCATTGTACTCCCAAAACAATGCTCGTGTCTGGCACATCTACCACATAAAAGTCGTCCACCAATGTATAATTCCCAAGCTGTACCTGTAACTAAGGTATCTTTGTGTGCATTTCATCCTATGATTGCCAGCCATGACAACGGTAAAGCCCTCAAAGTCCTCAGTGGGAAATCTTTTCCTCTCTACCCAAGAGGCATCTATAAAGTTGTGGGTGGCCCCACCATCAATCAAAGCAATGGCACACTGTCCCTGGATACTTCCCCTGATCCTGATAGTATGGAAGGTGGGGACTCCTGTGAGGGTAGCAATAGTGGCTCTCTGTGGCAATTGTTCCAATTCTGTACTGTGTAGTTCTCCATCCGGTTTCTGCTTCAATTCGTCTTCCTCACTACTATCTGGAAGTACCTCAATGAGGTGTACTTTCCCTTTTCCCATACATCTGTGGCATGGTACCCAAGGTTCTTTGTAAGCAAAACATAAGTTCTTCCTTCTCAAGTCTCGTCGTGTGTCCTCGTTCAACCATTCCCTCTATGGGATTATCCTTACCCTATTTTCTAGAAGATGGGTAGGTTTTTCCTTGTTTTGCGGGAGACTGGTAGTTTTTTGTGGCTGCTTGTTCTTTGGTACATAATCTTGTAGGTCCAGAGTCCTACTGATAGCATCTTGCTAAGTAATTGGCCTGTAGGCCTTCACCCATCCGCGGAGTGACTCAGATAGTGCCTCTGTAAATAGCATAATCAACCTACTCTCTAATATGTCAGATACCATAACTGAAACTCTCTGGAATTCGGATATAAATGTCTCGGCACTACCTGTCTGCTTGAGCTGCGCAAGATCCCTGAAATGAATCTCTGGGTCCTTCTTATCAAAGCGCTCCATGAGCCTTTGAGTGAAGTCACTGTAGGAAGTAATAGAGTTGTGACTCAATGTCACCAGTTTGTGGTACCACCACTCATGTGCTTCCCCGTCTAAATGTAAAGTAGCCAACTTGATTGCATCTGTCTCTGTCATGGGGTTAAGTTGGAAGTAGGTGTCTAACTTTTGTACCCAAATCCGGGCTGAACAACTGGATGTCCCATCAAAGTTAGGGATAGTCAGTCTTCCCAATGTGCGTTGCAACTCAAAATTTTGATTGAATGCTCTATTGAACCCTCTTGGCCTGTTCCTGCTTTTCATGTTGCAAAAATCTGAGAAAGTCATGGCTGAATGGAATTCATCTCCTAAGTCCCTGTATTCCTGCAAATAAGCCCCAAAGGGTTCACTAGGCTCTACCTGCATGATTGGACCTCCTACTGCATCTGCCAAGAAGTGAGGCATAGTAGGCTTGTTGGAAGGTCTGGTATATATGTGGGGTGTATTCTGTATATTTGTGTATGCAACCCTCCCACTGCTGCTTGTAGACCCTCTATCTACTGGTGAAGGCGGTGTACTGCTCTTACCTGGTTCTGGTTTCGTCAATAATCTGTTGATTGCATTAAGTACATCCTTTTGCCCTTTGGCTAAGTCTTGCAATGCAGATACAAGGGTGCGAAACTCCATCCCGTCCTCTTCTTCTCCCATTCCTTTTCCCCTGTCATAGTGTATCCCTGTTGGGTCCATGTCTGAGTTGGTATCTTCTAGTTGGATATCCTCAAAGTCCTCCGTGTACCTACTCCTTCTTTTCCTATAGGTTACAAAAGGGTCCTCTTCTGTATTCATCTACTTCTCATTTCTTAAGCCCACAACTGGCTAAGAAGATAGCTCTGATACCACTGTGATATCCCAAATAATGATATTTTCTATTTCTATACAAATTTACTAAAATAGTTGGGCATGCAAACTGCCATGCAAAATTTCCCTATTTTATAGCTAAAATTAGGGTTCAGGATAGAATGAACACTTACCACTGACAAGCCGGCTGAATATGCTCCAGAGAGAATACGCATGCAAGATGAGCTGAGCTAATGAAGAAATGACCTGGTTTTCTGCGGCAATACCTCGATTGGCTGAATCAAACAAGTGTGACGTTTTTGTTGAAGGGATGGTCAGTTTCAGCAGGAAATAAGTCGGAAGGAAGGTGTGCCCGTGCCGGAGAGGATGGCTGGAGCATGCAAGAGTTTTGACCCCTCCAGATGCCTTAGCGAATTGGTCTACCAATCTGCTGCTCACGCCCCCACAACCTTGTAAACTGTTGCTAGCTGCCCTAGATGGACAATCTGATGGCTGATGATCACCCAATGCAGTAGAGTGATCCTATCAGTGAGGATGCAGGCCGCATGCAGAAGAAATATGGTGATCCAGAGTCCTGGTGAATGACTAGGGTTTCCCAGCTAAATGCCCCCAGCTGTGCGGATGAATTTGCAATAACCTTCGGACTTATACTGGAATACTGGATAATGATGAATGGAATAGACACGGTGACAAACCTGGATGGTTTATTCTGAAGGAAACTAGGGCAGATATCTCACTGCCGAAATCTTGTTCGCTGAAGACGCTGTCTCCAAACCCAACTGCTGTGGCCGCACGCTGTGCTGCTACTCAAGAGCTCCAAAATCAATAATTATCAAAAGTAAAGTCTCCATTCACTTTATCTTTCTTTTATAACTTTCAACTGTGAAAACCCTAACTTTTGACCTAATTAGATCACTTTAACTTCTAATTTGCAGTTGACTTGCATGCATGCGCATGGAGACTTAATCGGGTGCATGCATCATTAAATAATGTTTAGATGTCATGCATGTCGGTGGCCTTTGGCTTTTGTGGCCCTCTTCGACCCAATGGTGATATAATATTGATGCCCTAAACTTTCTGTAGATGGCATCAGTCTTCAGTTGATTCCCTAATTGCCAGTACCCGCTCGAACCCACAGGAATCACATAGGTTAGCGAGTGTTCTCGGGGTGGTTTAGTTGGAAGGGGACATTACATGACATCTGAAGAGCTATTCAGACCTTTTGGAATACATCGCCTTAGCCTCTTATTTCCAAGTCGGCCTTCAACTTTGACCATTTCCTTCATATTTTAGATGGTCTTATTGTTTGGCCTAATTATATCAGATATCATTGGTCATAGGGGCTTAGTTTCCTCTTGATCAATTTTGAGTATGTTCTCACAAGTTGAGAATATAGACTAACCACATCCCTCATGAGGAATGGATTTGCAGGATTTGTTCTTTACATGAGGTGGAGAGGAGCACTTTTTTCTTCCATGAAAAATATCATTATATTTGGTATTTTGAGTGTGAAATCAAAATATATATCAGCAAAGCCTCATAGCTTTCTCACATAGACTAGTTGTGTTCACAACCCTACCTTGTAGCTACATATTATAGTCTTTCATATCACATAACAGTTTTGGCAAGATTGTCTTCTGTCTAACCTTCTTGACTGTCTGTAGCAGTCTACCTCAATGTTCATACAAGTGAAACTGATTTTAGGAGAGGGCACTTCTCCCTTGACTTTTTGAAAAACAAGAAAACCTTGCGGCAAGCTGAGAGTAGACTTCGAGAGAGAGTCTACTTGAGCATCGAATTCTCTAAAGACATGTGAGAAGGATATAAAATCAAAACTTGATTTTAGCTGCTTCACTCTGCATAATGGGGCATAGGGCCAGATTTGTAATTTTGCACTTATTATTACATGAATCCATTAGCATTTTTGAGTCCCCCATCACTTGTAATCCCTTTACACCTTGATCTGCAGCAAATTTGATCAGAACCCATAGTACAAAGATTTCAGCTCTTTTATTAGTTCCATGCCCAGCACCATATCTGAGAGTGAAAGAATGATGGTGATTTATAAAAAGCCCAGCACCGCAAATACCTGGAGTTCCTTGACTCACACCATCAAAGAAACCCAGGGTTTTGGGTAATCGATGGTTGGTTCCATGTGCCTTCAATTTCAAAGCCAAATTTATCATGAGTTCAGCGAGGTACTATTGCCTTTTTACTTTTAGGGACTTTTGGAGGATCTTTATCGATATTTTTTCGTTTCCTGAATCATAGATATCTAGCTTTGTTCCTTAGTGAGGTGGTTATGTCAAGTGTTTCCTGGCTTTGTATCCCTCCTGCGACAACTACAGAGATCACCGCTTTCTTCCACCCTATCATGAGCACTGGTAGCATGAAATGGCTTGCAGCTACTGCTGTGATCCACCAAACAGTCCTTTTACCCAGATAGCTCAACATTAGTTTGTGTTTTGAGATCCAAGACACAAAGAGGGGTGGGAATTTCTCAATAGTGCCCACCGCCCCCCCTGCCTTCATTATAGAGTACTAGTTCATAAATGCATTACTAACTGCTCCATTTCTGTCAGGGGTTCCTCGGCCTTGGATGTTAAGACATAAGAGTGCTTCCTCTTTGGTTCCTGTTGGAACACTTTGATGTCGTTGGGAGTACTTTCCATGCCCCCATCAGTCCAAGTAATACTTCAATTGTATTTAGACTACTCAGAATTGTATTTTGAAAACGTTCTGAGATTAATCAGTTTACTCCTTTAGTTTTGGTGGAGGCACATCTGTTCAAAGACATCTAACCCATTTATGACATGCATGATTCTTCCTCTTATAAATCAAGTTTATGGTGTGTATGTGCAAATCCAATGTATTCATGGGCAGGCCATGTATTTATAGTATGTCTACATAATTTTATGAGTGACTTTTGAATGTAGTTAACTTGAAACAAAATTTGGTGAAGTTTCTATTTCACAAGCAATGCTTTTGTTTGCTTTGCAAAAAAGTGACATTTCTGCAGCATTTTAACTGTGCCAACTGTAGGATGATCAGCTTGAAAAAAAAATCAAAATTGTAATCAGAGCCAGAAAATTTATTCGGTGGTTTTCTAGCTTACAGGTAAAGGGGATTATAGGCACTGACAACTGCATTTTGTATTTGGATGCAGAACTAATGAATATCTTCTTTATCTATTCCTTACAATGTTGCTTGTTCAGGAAATTTATTGTAGTCTCTCTTTGGATCTTATTTTGTCGTTGGATAGATAAGATCGTGAAAGCAATGGCAGCAAAAAATTAATAGGTTAAAACAGTATTCATTTCAAAGCTCCATGACAATACACGTACAAAGTTGGCAGCTTGTTTGTTCTGGCAGGGATTAATAATTGAACTCCTATGTGGCTTCCTTAATGTATAGATTTTGTATTTGTCAGGGAATTGTGATGTTGCCATGCCATGCCAATTTGTTAGAGTTACTGATATATTGGTTGTATTTACATAAACTGTATTATTTCTATCTTTCCATATTCGTGGAAGGATGGTTATGCCCGATAAAAAATAGCTTTGAACTTCATAAGTTGCAACTTATTAGAAGTTTCTTAACACCTTTTTTCTTGCAACCTGAATGATTGATAATCATGAGGCCTGCTTACACAATTGTTTGCCTTTGCTTGTTCAAAAGAGATGAGAAAGGTCTTTTCTATGCATTGGATCTCGGGGGAACCAATTTTCGGGTGTTGCGTGTACAATTGGGTGGAAAGGAAGGAAAAGTTGTCGACCAAGAATTTGAAGAAGTGTCTATACCTGCAAGCCTAATGTGTGGAACAACTGAGGTCAGTATAACGTGCACTGAAAATAAAATTATTCTCCAAACATGCTTTTCTATTATTTTAGTCAGTTAGTCATTTCTCTTATTTTCACAAAACATGATCTTGAAAACTAGCTTGTTCTTGATTGCAGCAATTGTTTGATTACATTGCCTCAGAACTAGTAAGTTTTGTTGCGAAAGAGGGTGAGAACTTTGTTATTCCACCTGGTCGCACAAGGGAGCTTGGTTTCACCTTTTCATTCCCAGTGAAGCAATCCTCAATTGCCAGTGGCACACTTATCAAGTGGACCAAGGGTTTTTCAATCTCAGAAACGGTTAGTGATGAAAAATATCTTTGGTCTGTCGTTCTTGTATATTGAAACTCAAGCATTTATATTTCAATAAGTAAATACCTACTATCATAAATACAAGATATAGACATCTAACCATCATGATTCAACACATCAAACTATTACTGATAGATTTAATTTGTTGTAGGTGTTTATGGTTTGGTTAAGTTTGTGTGATAATTGATGACATGATAATTTTAACCAAGTAAGGAGAGTTTAAAGGAAGATTTAGCCTTGTAGGTTTGAGTGTGGCCTTTCTATGCGAGATTGTAATGATCTATCATAATGTTGGAATTTTCTAGTGGTCAGCAAAATGCCTGGTATACCATTTGGTCAGTTTTCTAGTATAAGCACCTTTTTGGCAGCACCTCCAAATAAGGTTTTCTCTGGGTGTTCTTGGCCATTTTAAACATAAGGACTTTGGGATTTATTGTAAAGGAATAGTGGCCTTGTAATTCCTTCATCCAAAATAATTTAGTGCTGTTATTTTTTCCTTGAGAAAGTACATCTTATGCTACATCGCAAACCTGTTGAAAATTGGAATACATCATGTATTACATCAATGAGTCTGGACATTGCCTAATCTTCGCAGCTATCCCAATGTAGGCAAGAAAGGTCAGCATGCCAGGCTTAACATCCACTTCTAATGAATTATATACTTTCCAGGTTGAAAACTGGGATGCTACCTTTTCTTTTTCTAAAGGCCAATGTTTAAATATTTGGAGCTTGCTTGACCAATAAGCAAGTTACTACTATTGACCAGTTGGAGCATCCCAGATGAGGGTACTTTTTTCCTTAATTTCCATCTTTTCCAATTGCTGTCTTTTGACAGAGAGGTCATCCTATCTGTGAGATATTTTTTGATATAATCATCTTTTCTGCAGTGTTTTTTTGAGATCTTATCCTCGGTGCCTTTTGCATAAATTTGCCAGTTTATTTCAGGGCTGGGAAATAGATAGAAAGGGTGCATCACATGAGAGAGTGGACAATATTCCCCTTTGAGTGCAGGTTAACTGCTGAGAATGGTGTAAGCTTCACTGTAAGCCACGACCAACATCATCCTGTAATCATTTTTGTATGCATTTCCAGGATTGGCTAAGGGTGGACCTAGTTAACATTTTCTAGGCTTAATTAACTCTGATCTAGTCAATATGGGCCCATAAACCCTCTTGGAGAAAACACCCTAGGATTAAGTTGTGTATACAATATATATACACAACTCTCATTTGTAATTTCACATATCTTGTGATCATTGGTTTACATATTTTATACAAGTGACTTAACCTACGATCACCATAAAGTGTTGCACTCTATTGCTCATGGGTAATTTTTCTTCCTAGTGCTCTTGCTCTTGGTTTATGTTTCTCCAGCACACTTGTGTTGGCTTATCTTTGCTTTAATGCAGAGTTAGGGTTTGCTGGTTGGTCCCATTTGATCCTTTCTCTCTTCACTGAATCTCAACATGGGATTAGAGAAAGTGTGAACCTCCCTTACCTAATTCTGTAGTTGATATGAGGCTAATTCTGTAGTTGATCTGAGGCTATTTGGCTGGTGGAATCATTGTTTTTGTGACTGTGGAACCAGAATTTCAGATCATCCTTTTACTGCAGATTTCAATTGTCGATCCAAGGCTATTTTGTTTGTGGTGCCACTGATTTTGTGAGTTCAGAACCAGTGTTTTAGATCGTCTTTTTACTGCAGATTTTCCATAGCTCATTTGAGGCTATTTGGTTGGTGGCATCATTGGTTTTGTGATTGTGGAACTGGGATTTAGTGGCATCATTGATTTATCAATGAAGCATATAAGACTTGGGACAACAATCCATAGGAAGATAATTTGGAGGATGGAGCATTGGTTACCCTGTCTAGCACTTTTAGCAGCCTGAGCTTCATGTTCAGTTCCACTTCCACTTCCATCTTGACAGTTACCTCCATTTTTGACTCAAGCTTGATAGTACGTGGAGGCTCACAGGGAAATGTGGTCGTGCAAAGAGGAAGGGAAAATAGATAGAAATTAGATTATTTGTTTCTCCTGTTTCACTACTTTATATGTCATAGACTTTAGCTTAGTTTAATGCTTTGGGCCTTTCGGTCTTCAAATTTTAGTTAAGTTATTATTTTATAACTTATGATCAATGGCCTATTTTGTAAACATAACTCTTTGGTCATGTTGACAGTTGGTGGATGGCCTATTTCATTCCATCAATTAATGGTCTACTTCCTATTATATGGTTTAAAAATTTGTGTATTTGTAATTGCTAGATGGTTGATGCTTGAATGATTAATCATTAATGTACTATGGATGGCATTTCTAACTTCATAATAATGTACTATTCATCTACAAGTAGCACAAATATGCATGCTTTCATATACTCTACAACTAATTTGGCATTTTGCATGTTTTTTTGAATATAATTGCATTATGATGTATACAAATTATATTATAGAAAAAATGCTCCCAAGACACTTCACTCACGTTTTTTTTTTTGTGAAACGCTGTTCTAGGTGCTCCTGCTTTCACACTCTAGCAAGCTTGGTTTAAACTCTCCTTGAAGACTAATTACTCTTTTCTAGGTTTTCTAGGGCCTTTCCTAGGGTTTCAACCCTCCTTCAAACCCAATGCCTCTTTTTTTAGGGTTTCCTAAAATTTTTCCTAGGGTCTAAACCCTTCCTTAAGGCCAACGCATGGGATAGTTTTTTTGAGGAGATGCTATCACCTCTTTTCTCTTGGGTATATAAAGGTGAAGTGTTTGAAGGTTTTTAGGGGATTTTTCTTTGTTGTTGTTGAGCCTATGGAATCACAGTGGATGTTTTGCCTAATTAAATGTGTCTAATTATGATATTTTAACTATTGTCCTTTTCGAAGCAAGGGTTTGTGTATGTACTCGGAGAAAACCCTTTCTCCTTAAGTTCAAGATATTACTCCATTAAATTTTGCATCTCATAATTTTTTGATCAAGCAGATGGGACGACATCCTGATATATTTTCTATATGATCCTTTCACTAATAAGGTGATTGAACATAGAGATGTTTTTTTTGTTCCATGAATGAAATTTACATTGTTCAGGTTCATAGTGCACCATCCAACATATATCTTTTTAAATCCATTGTTTATGATGTTCAACAAATAATAGCATGAAGTTTTTAGCTCATCAATACGCCTTGAGGGATCATTGTAGTATGATCTTACATCATAATTGAACATCCATTGTCCTTCCAAAAATATTTCAGCATATGAACATAGTTGTCTAAGCATATAATATTATAATGGAATGCTATAGGTAAAGGAAAACTATTTGTAATGTGACAAAGTAGTAAAGAATGGAGAGATGTTAAATTTGATGAAGTTCCTATTCACAGCCTGCCATTTACTTTTCCACTACTTCTAATAGACGATTCTCAACGTGTTTCAATGGACCTTTCTCTTTATGTGTTGGTGCATTTTAGATCCACTACATTAGATAGCTCCATTCTTAGGGATAGCTTGTTCCGATCTTTGTAACTTCAATAGACCAATTTGTTTCAGTGGATCTTTCTCTTCCACATTATGATGTTACTCATGGATAAATTGTATCAATTTATCTACCCTTAGTAGACCATCTTGTTGGTATCTCTAAACCTTTGCTTGAGGCTACTTTCACCTTCTTGTGAAATCGTATTGGTGAGGGAGATATGGCATTCAAGGGGGGGAAAAGGAGGGATGTATCTTTTGATGTAATATCTTCTTGGTTAAGATTGACCTTTATTGAGTTGGGTATTTATAAATCCACTGCCATTTTCAGATAGGGTTGACCTTTCATTGAGATGGGTATCTATAAACCCACTCTCACTTATATTGCATTGGGTATTCATAAACCCAATCTCACTTGTATTGAGCTAGGTATCCATAACCCACTCTCATTTGTATATTAGTTGGGTATCCATAAACTTGCTCTATTTGTATTTCAACCACGATTGACATTATATTTTGTTGGGGTTCCATAAATCCAAACTCATTTGTATTTTGGGCAAATTCAACTCTATATTGATTTGGGTATCGATAAACCTACTCATTTGTAACTCATCATTTTTCTTCATGCCCTCCTATTAAACTAATTGGGGGGTGTTGAAAATGGTGTAAGCTTCATTTTCAGCCATGACTAACATAATATTGTGACCATTATTGTATGGATTTCTTGGGTTGATCGTTTATTGTATTTCTAGGTTTAGTTAAGGTCATCCTAGTTAAAGTAGGACCATAATCCCTCTTAGGGTAAATACCCTACTCTTGAGTTGTGTATATATGCACAACTTTCATTTGTAATTCGCATATCTTGGGATCATTCATTCATACTTTATATGAGTGATTTACCCTATATGCACCATAAAGTGTTTCTCTCTATTGTTCATAGGCTATTTTGTCTTCCTAATGCACTTTCTCTTGGTTTTGTTCATTTGTGCTTTCTCTTGATAGTGCACTTGTGTTAATTATCTCTACTTTAATGTAGAATTAGGGTTTGATGCTTGGTTCCATTTGATCCTCTCTCTCATGTTATTCTCAATATTTTCTTTATTACTGAGAAATACTACTTATATTCACAAGGCCATAATTACAATCGCACCCACTCATGGAATTGAACTGGGTCTCCTTGTTGCTTGCCGATAGACCACATTATTGTGGGTATAAGTGATTCTCAACATTACTTTGACCTAGTAGAGAAAGTGAATCAATGGGTTGTGTTCACCTGGGAGTGTAGGTTACCTTGACCTAATAGAAGGTGGATTAATCCATTTGTGATATATTTAGCATGCGTTTATGAAGATGAGATCATGCAAGCATTGGAGTGATTTTGAGGTTGCTTTTGGGTTCTTTTTAGAGCAAAGCCTTCTTTTGGAAGCACTCAAACCTACCAAAGCTTTCTTTGGAATAAAGCCTCAAGTATAAGAAGAGGAGACAGATTCTTCATTGGTTATTTTTGAGTCAACTTTATTGCTTTCCTGCTTCCATACTTTACCTTGTACTCCATTTCATGCTATATTGCAAAGTTCATTGGCGACTTGGTATTGGTACCTCTTATTGTTAGTTATGTGATTTCATTTTTCTTTGACTTGCTTTGGAGAGAGATCTTGTGTAGTAAATTTATGTGCCATCAAGATTTGTGTTTTAATCTGATGTATTGGACGTGTTCACAACTTTGGTATTAAAGAAGATCACTTAATTAGCACCATTTTCAAAAGTGTTCATTGGATTTTGAAAGTAGTTGATAGTATGCTGGGTTGATTGGCATTGGGTATATTGCTTGCCCAGTCAACTTCCTGTCTTATTTCTTTCTTTCCACACACATTGGGATTGAGGCACTGACCACTTATTTGAACTTAGTTTCCAATTTTGAGATTTACTAAGGGCTTCTTGAGGCTTACGAGCACTTACATGAAGTGAGAGGGACCATGTCAGGTGACATTGGCACTTTTTGATCTATAAACTGTCATGGATATTCCATTGGGACTGT
Source organism: Pseudotsuga menziesii (assembly GCA_001517045.1). Classification (NCBI taxonomy): domain Eukaryota; kingdom Viridiplantae; phylum Streptophyta; class Pinopsida; order Pinales; family Pinaceae; genus Pseudotsuga; species Pseudotsuga menziesii. Next base: position 101,355 of record LPNX010140962.1, on the reverse strand, counting down.
TTGTCACTACAGATCTTACAACTTAATTAATTGTGTTAGCTTAATTCCATAGAATGATAAATAAACTGGAATTGAAAGAGAATAATTAGAGTAAAACAACACATCCACATGAATAACACAAGATATATCTTGAGAAATTCACTATGGAGAAAAACCCATCCAGAAGAAAGTGGTCTTCACTACGGGGTTACCTTTGAAAACTATGGCTCATACAGCTACTACAAGATCTCTTAATTCCTTTATTTTGCTTTAATATTCACTCTCTTACTGTTGCTTAGCCATGGAACAATACAATAACATCATAAGATTGATAGCCATCCAAGGTTAGTTTTAGGTTTTTGGACCCATTAAAATGTTCTTGAAATTCCACTCATGACTAGCTCCACATGTGTTGGGAATGAGAGTTGACATGGAATCCTCTTGGTACTATGGTGGTCAATTGGGTAGGTCAACTTGCGGGAGGTATAACTTCCTCATACGAACTCCGACTGAGACGATTCTTGCACCATTGGAAAGGCCTTAGAGTGTAGAACAATGTCAAGGGATTGAACTCTATGCTTATAAAGTTTTGACCCCCAAAAACATAGTTTAAGCCCTCAAACAGACCTTGGAAGGTTTTGGACCTCAAATCTACAAATGTAAGACTTGTCTTTAAAATGGCCCATACAAGCTAATTCATCCAATTTTTCCACTCAAAAAGCATCAAAATAGATGATAAATTATATATTGATCCATTTTGGACCATACCTTCCCATTTTGGGAAGGATTTTGGTCCCCAAAAGCTCTTACTAAATGATGTGAGGAAAGTTTTCCTCTATCTTCTCCCTAGAGTACCATTTAGCCATTCCTAGAAATTGTCCTTTCAACCCAATCTGCTAAAGGTCATGTTGCCCTTGTCTAGCAGTTCTATACTTTTCCGCAAAACTATCTTTTGCTAACTCTGCTTGAGCATCAAGTGCTAAGTCCTCTATGGTAGATAGGACTTGATTCTCCTCTTGATATAATATGGAAGGCTCATAGAGCTATCAAATTTTCTACATTCACTAATGAGTAAATGAGCACGTATGGGGCTAGATTGAGTCTGTAGGTGTTATCTACCACCTTCTCCAATACCTCAAAAGGGCCATACCACAGAGCCTTGATCTTCTTACCAAGGCCTTGTATTCTTTCTTTGTTCAGTTGTAACCAAAATCTATCCCCCACTTTGATTGATTTCTCAACCTTGTGTTAGTCATGTCTGGCCTTGTACTTTTCCTGTGACTTTTTCAATGTCTCCTATACTTGCAAATGGCTGTTCCTAATCTTATCAGTGAATTTTGCAGCTCTTAATGCTTCACTTGTGGTGTCTTCCCTCACTCCCCCTTGTTGTCCATATACAACATCTAGTAGTGAATGTGGTAGATATCCAAAACAAGTTTCAAAAGGGGACCTACCAATAGAAGTTTGGATTGCTCTATTATAAGAGTACTGAATATAGATCAGATTTTCATCCCAAGTCTCTGGATTCTTCTGATTGTAACCCCTCAAAAGATGCACCAAATTCGCGTTGACTACTTCTGTTTGCCCATTTGTCTATGGATGGGATGCTATAAATCTCTTCAACTTAATGGCCATCTTCTAACAAAGTGTAGTCCAAATAATGCTGAGAAATCTGGTATCCTTGTTTGACATGATGCTCCTTGATATCTCAAAGTGCATCCAGACCTGCTCAAAGAACATTTGCTTTGCTTCTTGTCCTTCAATGGTCTTTTTACAAGGCATAAGAATGCACATCTTGTTGAATCTATCAACTACCACAAATAAATAGTCATGTCCTTTCCTATTGGTTGGTAATCCACACACAAAATCCATGGAAATGCTTTCCCAAGGTAGAGTGGATACATGTAAGGTATGGTATAGAGTCTAGACCTTGCTTTCTATTACTGGGATTGCTAGTACATTAAAGTATGCATCCTTTAATATATCATGCTACATATTCTTGCATTTTGGGACAATACACATACCTTTGTAAGTTAGCAATTGTCTTCCCAACACCAAAATGCCCTACAACTTTAAAGGTGTGTGCCTCTTTGATGAGATGCAATCTTTCACCTTTAGGAACACAGAGCTTGTCTATCTTGCAGAGTAACCCATTTTGGAGATGATAGTTAGCCTTACTATCACCTTCTACATGAAATTGGACCTGTAGTTGTTGAAACACTTGAAGTCCTCATCTTTTGTGTATCTCTCTTTGTATGCATCATGGGTAAAAGGTCCCATGTGCATAAGAGTTCCCAAAGATTTAATCTGGATATGGGTGGCCTTGAAAGCATGTCTGCCAACTTCTTAGTGTTGCCGTTCTTAGGCTTGATTACTAGATGAAAATTTGAAATTGTTGCAAAAATCCCATCAACTTGTAATGTTTGGTTTGTTGCAGGTTACTCTATGCCTACAAATACTGTAGTGGTTGGTGATCTATGTGGATAATGCTTTGCTTACCCATCAAATAGTGGTTCCACTTCTTAACAGCTTGAACTAGGGCATATAATTTCTTATCATAGGTAAGGTAGTTTAGGACCCCCCCATGAAACATTTCAAAATGATAGCATACCTACTTACCACCTTGCATCAAAATTGCTCCTATGGCATACCCACTTCACCTGTCTCCACTTTGAAAGGGTTTTGCAAGTTAGGAAATGCAAGAACTGGTGCTTAACTAATCTTTCGTTTTAACACGTTGAAAGCTTTCTGCTGATTCTTTCCCCACCATAAACTTTTACCTCTTATTGTTATGGCGTGGAGTGGTGTGATCACCACTTAAAAGGAAGTGATAAACATTTGTAGGTAATGTGCTGCTCCAACAAAAGCTCCTAACTTTAGTGACATTAGTAGGAATTGACCATCTTATAATGGCCTCCATCTCTGTAGGGTCTATGTCTATCTTGAGTTCCCCTCCAATGATCATACACCCCAAATACATCAATGACTGCTGAGCAAACTCAGATTTCTTGAAATTGCCAACAAGTGGTGTTTTTCTAGAGTCTCTTACACTCGCTTGAGATGTGAAATGTGCTCCTCCCAGGTAGAGCTATAAACAAATCTAAATAAGGGCTCAAAACATCATTCATTAGTTTCATTAATGTAGCTGGTGCATTACATAAACCAAAAATAATGACCAACCATTCATACAAACCTTGCCTTGTATTAAATGTGGTCTTTCAACTATCTTCTTCTTTGACACGTACATGGTGGTATCTTGACTTGAGATCCAACTTGGTGAAGTACTTGGCATGCTGGAATTGGTTTAACAAACTGTCAATCTTGGGCAGAGGGTACTGGATCTTAAGTGTAATCTTATTCAAATCTCACATCCAAGTCCCATCCTTCTTGGGTACGATGTTGATAGGTGACCCACAAGGTAAGGTGCTTGGTCATATCACACATTACTCCAGCAACTACTTCTTCAGTTCATTTGCTTCCAGAATAGATTGTCTATACAACCCAATCTTTGGTAATGGGGAGTTAGGTAACAACTGAATATCATGCTCTACTTCCCTCTTAGGTGGTATCCGTTTAGGCTTCTAGAACACTCCTCTATATGCCTGTAGCAACTCCTCGAACTTATGTTTTTTTCTCTTTAGTACATTCCTTTAGGGATGCCTTTATTATTATCGATTCATCACCCCACTGACTCTCTCATAAGAAAAGCAAAAACGTTACTTTCACTAATAAACATTTTGGATTGGTTAGCACTTACCAGTGATATACTTGATTTACCTTAATGTGTATTGATGATGAATGACTTCCCATCCTTAATCAAGTGGTACTGGGTTTCTCTCCTCGTGAAGACTACATCCCTCATATACATCTTACTCCACTTCCACTTCATCAACAAAATTTGCACTTACAACAAATTTGATCTTACATTGTTTCGTGACATTGATCTTTGTATCCTTGTTTACCCATCCAACCCAAGCTTTCTGACTAGATCGACTTCTATGAGGTTGGCTTGTGAATTGGAATCGAATGGAGCATCTACCTTGGTCTTCTTGATTTGGATCTTAATATGGAAGAGTTTTGTCATCTCCTTCTTTTCTTTGTGATGAAGACTACTAAGATTCACCTCCTTCTACATTGAAGTGCAGGCAATCTTCTCATGCACATTTGAGCTTCTCTCTAATTGTTGGCTTGAATCTGTGGCTAGAAGGTTCTTCTTCTTGGCATCCTTCTTGTAGTTCTTAGGGTTCAACTTTGGATGCAATTTTCAACACTTTTCTTCAGTGTGACCATTGATGTTATACTATGATTACAGTGGTTTTTGGGATCTTTGCATTGATCTGCTATGGCTGTAGTATTATTATTTTTTCCTTTCCACTTATTCTTCCCCTCCTTGAAAGTGTCTTGGTTCTCTTTCTATTTGGAATTTGCTTGGTTGTCCTTTCTTGTGGCTTATATTCTCCAGGTACTATGCTTGCACATGGGCCTCATCAATTGTCTTAGGCTTGAAGATCATTACTTGCTTTCATAAATGGCTATGTAGAGCCCCCAGATACTTGAGGAGTACATCTAGATTCTTGGGTGAGATACCCAACATGATCATCTTCTTGAATTTGGTGTACTCTTGCATAGTCTACGCTTTCCTTTGCCTAAAGTAATGCCGAGTTCCAACAGATCCATTGGTCCTCTACATACTTGATAGGATAGAATTAAAACTTTACGATGGTTTTGAAATCCTCCCACTTAGTTACTAGCGGATCACCCTCCAACCTAAGTTCCTCTGTGTTGCTTTCCCACTAGTTTAATGCATGGCACTCTAATTTCAATTGAGCAAATGAAATCCTCTATTAATTTTTGTTATGGATACTAAAATAGACCTCTAATTGCTGCAACCAATGTTTCAACTTTAGAGCATCGATCTCACCTTGGTAGTGCTTGATATCCAATTCATTTCTATTTTAAATAATGATTGGGAAGCGGTAATGGCACTGGAACTTGGTTTCTCTATCTCGAGTACTTCCCTCAGATCCTTTTTTGGGCTGCCTTTGTCTCTCGATTTCCCCTTTGAATTGATCTTTGAGTTAGAGCCTCCAAAATCACCAAAAAAAAAAACTTACGTGAGATCCTTTTAAGAGCCGCCATGAGGATTGATATATTGCGTGAGATATGAGTGACTTGTATTTCCAACTTTGTAAAACGTTGTTCATATTCACCCCTTGATTCTTCATTGGACTCATCAACCATGGCTAGTGTTTGAAGACTTTTTCTTTATTTCACTATCTCCTAGATCTTGCAATTTTCGACAAAATCCGAAAGAAAATTGCTTTGATACCAACATGATCCGTAAATTGTTATTGATATTCCACTGGAACAGTTCGTCATAACAAATTTTACAACTTAATTCATTGTGTTAGCTTAATTCCATAGAATGATAAATAAATTGGAACTAAAAGGAAAATAACTAGAGCAAAACAACACATCCACATCAATAACATAAGATATGTCCCAAGAAAACCCACTTTGGGGAAAAACCCATCTAGAAGTGAGGACTATGCTTTGTTCTTTTCTTCTCCAATACGTATTGGAAATACAAAGAAAGTGGTACTCACTATGGAGTTGCCTTTGAAAATTTTGGGCCACACGACTCTTACAAGATCTCCTACTTTATTTTTCTCTAATATCCACTCTCTTATTGTTGCTGACCTATGGAACAATACAATAACATGATCAAAATAGAACCCCTCCTCTTAATGGCTCGATATTTAACATAGGAGTTTATACTTGCCTCAACTATCGATTAGGGTTAGGGTTTTGGACCCTTCAGAATTTTCTTGAAAGTCGACACGTGACTAGCCCCATATGTGTGGGGAATGAGAGTTGACGTGGATTCCACTAGGTATTATGGTGGTCAACTAGATAGGCCTACTTGTGGGAGGCATAACTTCCTCATGGATTTCAATTGAGGCGATTCTTGCATTGTTGGAAAGGTCTTGGAGCATAGAACGAACATCGCTGAGGGGTTGTGAGCTATACTTGCTAATTTTTGACTCCAAAAGGCATTATTTAAGCCCTCAAACGGTTCTCGGAAGGTTCTGGACCCCAAATTTGCAAAGCAAGACTTGCCCCCAAAATGGGCCCTACAAGCCAATTCATTCAAATTTTCCACATAGAAAGCGCCAAAATAGATGGCAAATTATATATTGATTCATTTTGGATCACTTTCCTTATATTTTTATCATTTGAACCGTTATAGTTTTGAGTGATAACATGCCTCATAAAAGGGTTCACTGTTAAGAGAAGGCCTCATAAAGCTTGTGTGACAGACACTGGTTGTGTCTTGTGTGTTAAGGATGATATGCTTTAGCATACCTTTTAGAGACGCCATTTTGCTATAAGGTTTTGGGCATGGTTTTAGGGTGATTTCACTTCCTTTTCATTGCCCTACTCTTGTGAAAAGGTCATCTCTAGGAAAACATTTGGATGGTTAGTGGCAATATGAAACCTGTGTGGTACATAGTCTAATTGATTGCAATTGGTTTTCTGTGGAAACACTAATATAAAGTTACATTTTGGAAATGATCTGTGGCGGTTCTGGAAATTTGCGCTTTATCAACTAGAAATGGAGGAAATGATCTGTGACGGTTCTGGAAATCTGCGCTTTATCAACTGGAAATCGATATGGACCCCATGTATGTTCGACTTCCTAATGGTTCAAGGGATTCACTCGGTCACCAATGCTGTCTAACGACTTGCGTATTGGGGCAGTACCCCACTCCATGGCTTAGGTAAAACTGATGACCGCTTTGCCACAAACGACAGCTCTTGGCTTATCTCACAAGTGGAACTAGTCAATCAGGTAGGGATCGTTTCCCTTTTCACTTGGAAGGTCCTCTCAATGGCCAGCTAAGTCGGGGTTCCCGTGGTACTCCTTGTTGCCGCCTTTCACACACCTGGGTCATGTGGCAGAAATCTTCAAGCCACTTGGTGTGTCCTTGGGGGCAAGTCTTGAGTCAAGGCTGTCACCTTGTTCTTGACTCCTCCGTTTAGGCTTAACTCCTAATGAAGCCAAGGGGGGTAGACCTTATTAAGTTACTAAGGATAATTACTTAGTATGGTGATGTTAAACTGAATGAGTTGTTTAGGAGTTTGAAGTTTAGCTATAGACAATCAAAGATGACAAGATACAAAGATGAACACACGAAAGCACAATGCTGAGACACAATATATATATATATATATATATATATATATATATATAAAGCAAGAAAATAACCAGTGCCTTAGAATGGAGTCAAAATAGAATCAATGTACTTGCATGTGCTTGGAGTGAATGTTTTGCAACTGCCTCTTGGTACGTTTTAAGTTAAATTTGAGGTGTGAGTTGATTAAAATTAGGCGAAGGGGTGGACTCCAGATATACCCGAGAGTACTTGGAGTATGTCCAAAACTAAACCTTCACGGCTACTCGCAAGGAATATGTGGGCTGAATGGAGTCTCTGGGGCTGTTGTTCATAACGCACCCGTTAGGGTGTGACAGAGATCGGTGCCCCGAGGTCACTTTTTAGAAGTTCCCGCTTCCTTTGGGTATTTTGCCATCGTAAAGGTTTGATCTAGGTGTTGGATTTTCACCTGATGGTTTGTAAATTTGGGAGAGTGAGTCCTAATTATTCTAGTCACTCAAGTGCTTTTGATACAGCTTGACTGATCGGACGAACCGCAGCCAAGTGCAGAGCATACACACTGGAGTCTTGTCAATTTTAGTAAATTTTAAACTAGGTGTTCTTGTTAAAAAGAAAACCCTCCAGGAACCTCTTTCGATCCAAGTGGCTGTGGATCTCAATCGAGGAATCAAGGAGGGGTTAATTTTATAATAGCTGAAAAATAAATGATGAAAAGGAAAACACAGATACACAATTCTGGTTTTCTAATTAGTCCTACCACGAATCTCTTTCCCCTTTCGGGTCAATCGGGAAGTCGTGGGGTAAGTATTAAGATTACTTTGAAATATCAAATATGGAAAATTAAATTGATAATGAATTAAAGTATACTACCCTGCAGATTAGAGCTATGTTAGTTTGAAAAGGGATGAACAAAAAGGTAAAAAAATAGACACCGACGCAAATCCCCTGGGAATGGGCTCGAAAGAGCCTATTCAAGAATTATTTTTATTAGCAGCGGTTACAATATTAGAGAACTGATATAATGCGTCTTGATCCTTATACAGAGTGAAATCAAGAGCTTACAAAGTGCGAAAATTAAAGGTTTTAGTCAAAAGGGAGACCCCCGGGGGGATTTGAATGCTCCTGAGGACACTTTCGAACATCAGCTTCCTTTCTTTTTTGTCAAACCTGCTAAAAACCAACAAGCATATCAGAACCAAATATGCCCAAAAACACTTTGAAAGTACCTTTGGGTCAGCTTACTTTTAACCAAAAAAAACTAAGTTAAAACTAGTTAAAAGGGGTAAAAGGAACCAAGGAAAGCAGGCTTTCCTTGGGATCTTGGTTTGCCTTTTGGGCAGCCAATAAGATGTGCACTTTTATTGCAGAATATGAAATTTTAACGTACAACAAAGGACGAAAAAGAAACTACCTTATGAGCAAGTTTTAGATCTATGACTTAGCTACTTGCAAAAAAGCTATTCCTACACCTAGATCTATCTTTATGAAATGATATTCTTTATGAAATTGCAGATCTAGGAAGCAAGACTCTTATGAAATAGATCTAATAATATATATTCAATTCCTAGAACTAGATCTGATCATAAGAGGGAGAGACAGGTAACCGAAAGATTGAATTTTTAAAAAAAATGAGAAGAAGAGGAGAGAAGGTCGGCTCGTTGCTTGAATGGAGCAAGCTGAAAGGAAGCCCTTTTGTGGAGCGCTGAGGGACAGAGTCTTGAACTTGTTGGATAAGGAATGGCGTCAATCTTGATCCACACCTTCATCCAATCAGGAACCTGCAACTAGACAACACAAGCCTGCACAATACCTTGTGAGATCTCGATATAGATGTATAAAGCAACAAAAATGAAAGATCATGCAAAAATAATCTTATTTAAGCATGTAACTGAAATTCTTGAGCATACATTATATGGATAAACAAGATCAAGCAATCTAACTTGCCTAGTTTACACCCTTACTTGATTCAACCGAATTCTTGAAGCCAGAACACAAAAGCAGCACAGGACTTGGAAAGAAATTGCAGTTACCACCTTAGCAGCATAACACTGAGAATCCACACAATCACATGCACTACACAGTATAGCCTCCAAAGCTTCTTTATTCACAAATGATGATCAATACACAATTACAATGGCAAGCCCTTCAATCCAGCTCTAACTAGCTTGGAAGAGGCTGCTGTGCTTGGATATATACAAAAACCAGGAGATCCAGCCCAGGGGGGGCACAAATCCCAAGGAGATAAACCAAATATGCTGATGGAGAGTCCATCAATGCCTGATATGTGTCTAACTGAGCCAGATCTGAGTCTCACTGAGTGCAATTGTCAATCGAAGAGATGATCTGACTGACACCTCAACCTGTTGACTGAAGCATCCACCAAAACTCATTTAGATGAGCCAAAACGTGTTGAGGAGAGAGGGAGGGTGAAATTCCCCATAAAGGATGCCGAAGATCAACTCTGGATCTGATTTGATCACCTCCTTCAGTCAAGGATTTGTTAGATCCAGTCAATCTGGTTCAGATCTGACTATTTCAATCAAATCGGCTGAGAATCCACTGATCTATGATTTTGGATTTGCTCCATTATTCATCAATTTATTAATTAAAATAATCAATAAATGATTTTTTGGGGCTTTCTGACCTGAGTGATGGAAAATCACTCAAAACTAGGAAATAGTGGGTCCATGGGTTTACATGGTGCTCTTAGCTTGAAAATGAGCACCTACATGACTGAAACTGATTATTTGGCCCACTTTTATTACAAAATCAATTTTTCCAATTAAACTATTAAAAAATAGCCCAAGTTTTGGAAAAATTAAATTTTAATAAAAAACACTGAAAAAAATAAAAAATGAAAAAATTGAAAAAACCTAGGGGGACTTAGACATGTTCATATGACTTGACCATGATGTCTAGCATGTTTATACATTGACACATAGACCCTAATAACCTCAATATGCCTAAATGCCAAGCCGATCACTCCAACTTTGGAGGTATGGAGTGAAAAACTCAGAAATTATCAGTCGTTTATTCAACAACCAATAATAACCAAGGGAAAAAACACCCTGGGCTGATTGGATTGACAAATAAAGTCTAAGAGACTGAGTCTTTTACAGACACTATCATGCTAGAACATTTATTACAATTTCCCCATGGGGTATGAACATGTGATATAGTACAACAAACACTTCCCAGAAGTACTTCCAAAGGTCTTCTGAAGTTCGAACAAGTTATCCTTGTCCGGTTCACCAGGCTCACTTGATAAAAAACCACTAAGTACAATTTAGGTGGTAACACTCCTCACAATGAGTTTTAGGGCTATGCCTAAGCACTTCCCACAGTTAAGCGGATAGGGTTTATTCCCTGATCCGAATGAATAATACCGATGCAAAGAAGAAGAACTACTGCAATAATCACACCGCCAGAACAAAAAATTTGGCAGAAATTCCACCCAACGCCCAAAAAAACCTATAAATGGAGCTAGGGTTTTGAGACGTAAATGAGCATAACCCGATCAATATTGCTAAGAATCTCTATAATAACTTGTTTTTGGAACTGGAACAACCACTCTAAATCTATCTACGTAATCAAAACAAAAATCTGGGCACCCGGTTAAACGATTTGCACTCTGCAATTTCCGCGGTCGTCATCGAAATTATGAAAAATAACTGATTTTAAATCAACGATATCTCCACTTTCGGAACTCCAAATGAGATGATTTTTTTTTTGAAACTGCGTATTTTTGCAAGAGGAATTCAAATCTGCAACTTGTTTATTTTGAATCTACACAAAAGTTTCAGAAATTGATCTGAAAGTCGCCGCCCAATTTTTCCCTCTTTTTTTTGCCAAAAATAAGAGAAAAATAAAATTCCCACTTGTGCAAAGGAAAGTGCTTTGATACCAGATGTGAGGAAACTCTTGCAATAAACAATGAAATTGCACGATATAACAGAAATAGCAGAGCACAAAAGAGATTTTATTGATTGCAGGCCACTTTGAGGGGGCAACCTCCTTTGAACAAGCTCAATACAAATAACCCTTGGATACCTTCATTGGCCGCAACACTCACTTATATACTAAGTCTAATCTAAACAACTATTACTCCCCATGAATGTGGGATAATACAACATACTAACAGGATGACTTACAAAGCATATGTGTCCAACAAAATATACTAACGAAATAAAGAGGAGGGTTGACACGAGTTCTTAATAGAGGGTATGGGGCACCTTGATTTTGGGGACGCCTAGGGACACCTAGGGATGGGATACCCCTATTTTGGCATTCTTGGGGACACTTGGGGACTCTCGGATATTGATGATAGTGATGCTGTAGATGTAGATGGCCTAGTAAAGATTGCTTGAGGAATCCAAATTAACTATGTTGTTCATTGTTCAATGTTTTTTGAATTTTTATTTCATATTTGGAAATGCCATTCGCAAAATTTTGGATGTAGTATGACAGTGGACATATATCATATCTATTATCACTATCAAATATGTAATTTGAATTTCCACTTGGTTTATCATATTCAAACTCATGATTCATAATTTCCTATGTAGCCAGGGTACCTGTACTCGTGGGTAGGGTACATGTACTTGTACCAAGTACTTGTGTACTCGTAAGGTATGTCTCCTGCTGTACCCCATACTGGCTCCACGTACCCGAGACACCATCATAAAAATATGGGTACTTATAGGCAAAATGGTACGACATAACCCATGTTTGGGTACTCTAGGGGTACGACCGTCTCGATAAAATGTAATCCGCTGGGGAAAATGTAATGATCCCCAACCAAATCTGAACTAATATTTTGTTTACTGCGTATGGAGTCTAGTTCAGGACTTGTGTCAAACACTTTGCAACACTGTTCAAATTCCACTGAATATTGTCCAAATCCAGTAGACTGATTTTGCATTGATTTACAATGAATGTGTTTATGGTTTTGTGTTCATCACTCATGGAACATAATTTGACTACCAAATGTGCACATAAAAATATACATATGTATTTAGTACTTAGAAATACACTCACATCATCCTAGGGATATATTTGGCAATTTTCAATTTGCAATACAAATAGGTGTTTAAAATAAGATTTCAAGTGTACCTTCAGGTTTGAGTTTGACTGTTTGTTACATCTTCCTGGTATAATAATTTATCCCTTTTTATGTTTCAAATTTTCGATGTGAATGTTCATTGTTCAAATAATCGTTGAATCTATAATTATGAATCATGATTCATAATTTATGAAGAAATCTGAAACATGCATGTATGATGTGACTGTGACATTTTTATTATTATTATTATTATTATTTTTCAATGTGGTTCACGCGCCGGCTTATTATATATATATATATATAGTACCCTCGATGTACCCATGTACCCTGTTTCAAAAAGTGGCATCCTCGTCCCTGTCCTCGTCCCCGTACCCAAGTTTTCGGGCAACTTAGATAATTTCATATGTAGATTGAAATTTTCACGTTCTATCAATGAACTTTGATGCAGTGTGCATGTTTTACTATTTAGTTAGTAACTTGAACTTAGTATGTTAAACTTTATAGTGTTACTTGTTGAATAGTGAAATTGATTTGAATATATATATATACAGTATCTCCAATGTACCCAAGTCCCCTATTTCAAAAAGTGGTATCTTGGTCCCCGTCCTCGAACCCAAGTTTTATGGAAACTCAGCTCTCTCTCTCTTTCTCTCTCTCACTCACACACACACACATGTCTATAGTACCCCCAATGTACCCAAGTCCCCTATTTTAAAAAGTGGCATCTCAGTCCCTGTCCTAGAACCCAAGTTTCCTGGAAACATAGCTCACTCAAGATACTTCTTTAAGAGAAAAATGATAGGCATTTTCCATGTCTAAAAAGTGGCATCCCGTTCCCTGTCCTCGAACCCAAGTTTTATGGCAACTTATCTCTCTCTCTCTCTCTCTCACAAACACACACACACGTGCATATATGTCTATACTCTATAGTACCCCAAATGCACCTAAGTACCCTATTTCAAAAATTGGCATCCTAATCCCTGTCCTTGAACCCAAGTTTCTTGGCAACTTAACTCACACAAGATACTCCTTTAAGAGAAAAATGATAGGCATTTTCCGTGTCACCTAGTTCTTCTTGTTTGAGATCTTCAAAATTGTAAGGATGATTTGCTTCTATATCTAAATTGTGTCTTTATCATTATCATTTAGAATAATGCTAATGCCATTGATATCCTCTTTGTTTGCATCAACATCATACTAAGAGTGCTTTGAGCCTAGAGGAGAATAAGAAGAATGTGAGAATTTATCTTTGATTAATGAAGAGCCTTTTGGCTAAAGAATCTTTGATGTGCAAACCACTTAAGGAAATGGTTGTTGAACACCTCTCATACATTTCTGCAATTTGGTAGAAGTTGGAGGGAGTTTAGTGTGAAAATTTTAAAATTATCTAGTCCATTCATTCTATTGATTTTTATTTTTATTTTTTAAACTATAAATACCCCTTATATTTACAATTTATTTTACATCAAGAGTAAACATAAAGAGAAAGGGTATATACAATGGTATTTACATCCCCTTCCTTAAAGCAATAAAAACAACTATAAAATTTGCTAACACACTAGATATCTAACAATTTGGCATCTTGATTAATAAAAACCCTTTTGCTGGCAATCGCATGTGTACCTCATCTTTCCTTACTATAGAAATAGAAGCTCTAATGCTACGAGTAAAGATGCTAAGAAGAAACACAGGAAGTAGATCTTGCTACTAAGATAATTCTCACAAGCATACATAGGAAAAATTAGAGAGAAGATTAGAGACTGAATCACACTATTGAAGAGATGAATATTGGAGTGTATCCTTCATTGAATAATGATGAATAATAGTGTACATATATGGTACATCCCTTATACATAAAATTGAGTTGTATTGGAGAGAACTCATCAAGCTCAGAAAGATAGACTTACTAAATATGATAAACCCCTATAGGTGGCTAAAGCACTTCCCAAATCAGTCAAGGACCTCACGAATTAGTAAAAGCATGAGTGAGTTGTCATGTATGATGGAAAAACATGCTAATCTTGGAATATGGAGAGAAAATCATGGAGGATGGGTGGGCAACAAAAGATAGCAGTTTCTTAGTTGACTAGCTTTACCTTATCCACATAAAAGCTGGAATAAAACAGAAAAAGACAAAGTTTGTAGGAAGGCGTAGTTATTAATTCTGGCAGTCAATAAAGTGAACATGATCAAACCAGAATCAGGATTAAAGCGCTCCTACGGTATATATGGCAAGTGTTGACCATGTGGTGCAAATGGATGCCAACTATCTAGGCTAGTGGGTAGGAAATTAATCAAAATTGATTAAATATTTTATCCTAAGTTATGAAGTGGGTTTATTATATTCCCACACATAAAAGGAAAAATGTAAACAAAGAGCTAACCTCATTCTCAAAAATATATTTGCATCGAAGTTTCTAGAGAACAAACAAGCCAAAAATTCTCAAGCAATGCCAAATACCACTAAGAGAAGAGTAGATTATTGTTTTAGAGTCATTCAACAACATTGCTTGCTAATGTAATCACCCCTGAAGAATAGCGAACATATTTATGTGAACATGCTCCCAACATGACCTAGCTAAATGAAAAATCCCAAATAAATGCTTCACTGTTTTTGCCCTAAGACAATGAGGGAAAAGTCCATTTGAGAGGCCACTCTTAGCTAGGCAGGCTTTGGAAGAAAGGCAATGATAAATCACCGGCCAAGCAAACACTTGGAGCTTGTAGGACACTTGCATTAAGCACATGCTATACAATCATTGGATCCAACGAATCTTGGCATTAGAAGACACGCATTGTGAATTAAGCAGTGGACCAAGCCAATGGTGCTGATGAAGATTGGAGTACAATCTATGAGAATCATACTTAACCGAGGAATGGGAAAAAATCCACTCTCAATCATGTAAATGGGCCTCCACATATCAATGTTCATTTTGAATAGATATTCCTATGGGATAAGAATCTTCGTAATAATAAGTGGCCGACCAAAAGAGGAAAGGGCATACTCATGAGTTACAGAATGCCAATCTTTCTAAGAAAGAGAACTAGCATCTCGTAAATCTTGCCACAAAAAATCTTTTTCCTGCTGAATTGTTGCGGTTGAAAACAATGGAGATCAACAACAAAAGTACCCTACACTTTTCGGCTCTAATCAATCTTTCAGTCAAATCTCACCTTGCTCGCCTACTTGCAGCTGACACTTTACTAAACTGGTGACCTTTCTCCAAGCATACTGGATACTGTCCATTTATTGAAAACTATGTGGAGCTGAGATGATTTCACAAAGTCCAAAGACCCCCTTGATTTTGCCAACATGATGTGTCAAAAGCAATTGATGCCTCAAAAGTACCTACTAGGGAGAGAACCCCTCCAAAAATTGAACACTGAAACACCTACTTAGCCACCAAAATACTCCCTTGAGTCACCACATCAATCAACCCAAGACCTCCCTCATCCTTGGGCATAACACAAACATCCCAAGGAACATAAGCAGACCTTGTGTCCCATCATACTTGGTCCATAAGTATGAGCACATGGATTTCTCCAACTAATGAAACTGAGTACTACTAGGAAGCAAGAAGGACACATAATAGATATGAGAATCCTGGAGAATCTTTCCCATCATAGTCATCTTGCTAGCAAATGGAAGATCCTTGTATTGTCAAAAGAGAAGCTTATGCTGCAATCACTCCAGACACTAATCCCGCATGGCAACTAGAGAGAGACCCACACCAAACCACATGCCAAGATGTCCAACAATAACACTGGGGTGAACAAATCCATGCTGCCAGGGGAGGTTCATTAAGACCAACCAACCAATAGTTTTCCTCATAATCACTATCAATAGCCCCAAAGGCCTCACAAAACATCAATAAACATCCCTCTAGCATCAACTTCTGAATCTTGATCAACTTACATGGACAAGAGCAATCGTTTGAAAAATGATTGTTCACCATCTCTGAATCGTCCAACAGAGATACACCCATTAATTGACCCTGCAAACGAGTTGACTCTAAGAAACAACTAAGGGCATTTACTATCAACACATAAAGATAGGGTGCCAAGGGGCACTCTTGCCTGATAGATATAAATAAGTGAATATGGGGAGACAATGTATTATACACTGAAATGAACATATAGGCACAAGAAAGCATGGTACTAGTCATCCCCACACATTGCAAACCAAAGCTCAAGCAGGTAGTAGAAAGAGACTTTTCTAGACACCGAACCATGAGGTTCCACTGGGGTGCACTTGACATTGATTTGGAGGCATGATTATATAACTTACACTATCTTTTGTTACATCACTAATGAGAAGCCTTGTTCCTTGGTTGCACTCAGGACCCTAGACCATGTAGATGGAGGATATAAGCAACCAAACAAACCATAGAGGATGAATGGCCTACCTCAAGAAATGTCGAAGGTATGATTTATTGTGAAGTAAGGCCTAGACACAACCGTATAAAAGGAATGTCCACATTAAAGGAAGTTTAGAGCATGGCATGAGCTAAGACAAAGCCTAGAAGAGAAAAATGCTCTATCTTGGAGGAATCCCAGGGCATGACAGGTGGTGAAGAAGGATGCACATAAGGCATTTGGATGGTCAATTAAGGGTCCTTTGATGTGCAAAATCACACTTTGTGGGTAAAAGAATGAACATTTGGTTGTTTGATCATGAAAAATCCTTTTAAGAGGGATATTAATTACAAGAAGGCATTTAAATCATATTATAATGACTTTATGAGGCATTTACATGTTATTTGAGGCGTATTACACATTTGGAGGCATGTTTCCCCTTTGAGGGGAACATTTGTGGGTAAGGATACATTATTTAATCCACTTTCACATACTTGGAGGCATTTTTCACCTTTTGAGGTATTTTGGGGGTAAAGCCACATTGTTCTAGGCCTTTTCTACATATTTGGAGGCATGTTTCACCTTTGAGTGGAAGGCTTTGGGGTAAGAACACTTTGTTCGAGGTATTTTCTACATGTCTGAAGGAAAGATCTTTGCATGAAGAGATGCCATGTGGTATTTTTACATAGTGAAACCCTTAAATGAATAATAAATGCATGTTTCAGAATGATCTCATGAAATAGAAAGATGACAATTGTAAATATGGACCTATTTTATCCACTCAAAAGGCAAACTGAGGGAGAATCCTAGGGCCTTCTAAACATAAATATTATTGTATAAATTAGGTTTTGATTTGAAGGGTACAAACAGAAGAGAGCTTCATTTACCAAAGGTATGGATGGAAGTGTGGGAGTTTTTCTCCATGCTTAGTTGAAGATCTTTGGGAGTAAGAAGTTATGGGGCGTTTCAATATGGGTTTTGTTGCCGTCTTTCACACACCTGGGTTACGTGGCAGAAATCTTCAAGCCACTCAGTGTGTCCCTAGGGGCAAGTCTTGAGTCAAGGCTGTCACCTTGTTCTTGACTCCTCTGTTTAGGCTCAACTCCTAACGAAGCCAAGGGGGGTAGACCCTATTAAGTTACTAAAGCTAATTACTTAGTGTGATGGTGCTATATTGATTATGTTGTTTAGGAGCTTTGAAATTAACCAGTGGAAACAAAAGATAACAAGATGCAAGATTTAAAGCATATAAGCACAGTAATGACACTCAATATATATATAATCGAAAGAAATAAATCACCAGTGCCTTAAATGGAGTCAACAGAGAAAATAATGTGCTTGCATGTGCTTGAAATAATGTTTTGCAAATGTCTCTTGGTAGATTTTAAATTAATGTGGAATGTGAATGAATTAAATTAGGCGAAAAGGGGACTCCAGATATACTCGAGGGGTACTTGGAGTATGTCCAAAAGTGAACTTTCACGGCTACCCGCAAGGTGTTTGTGGGTTGGAACGGAGTCTCGGAGACTATTGTTCATAACGCACCTATCAATGTGTGACAGAGATTGGCACCTCGAGGTCACTTTCCAGTTGTTCCCACTCCTTTGGGTATTTTGCCACCTCTTACAGTTTGTTCGAGGCATTGGATTTTTGCTTGATGGTTTGTCAATTTGGGAGATGAAGACTAATTAATTTAGTCACGCAAGTGCTTTTGATGCAGCTTGACTGATCGGACGAACCGCAGCCAAGTGCAGAGCATACACACTGGAGTCTTTGCTACTTTTAATACATTTTAAACGAGGTGTTCTTGTTAAGAAAGAAAACTCTCTAGGAACCTCTTTCGATCCAAGTGGATCTCAATCGGGGAATCAAGGAGGGGTTAATTTTATTATGGCTAACGGAACGATTGATGAAAAAGGAAACAAAGATACACATTACCGGTTTTCTAATTAGTCCTACCACGCATCTCTTTCCCCTTGTGGGTCAATCGAGAAGTCGTGGGGTAAGTAGTATGATTACTTTGAAATTACAGTATGGAATAGTGCAAAGTTATATCAAAGTATACAATCCTGCATGTCAGTACTAAACTTAGAGCAGAAAAAAAAGCAAAAAGCAAAAAAGTGAAACGAACGCAGATCCCCCCTGGGGGGATGGGGAGCGGGCTCGAAAGAGCCTACTCAAAAAAGATTTTCTTTTATTATTATTGGTTACAATATCAACAAGCTGAAATATCAGAAACCTCTCGGTCCTTATACGGGATGAAACCAAGATCTTACAACTCTGCAAAATTTTTAAATTTTAGTGAAAGGGGAGACCCCTGGGGGGATTTGAATGCTCCCGAGGCCACTTTCGAACAGCAGCTTCTTTTCTTTTCTGTTACACCTGCTAAAAACCGACAAGCATGTTAGAATAACATATGCCCAAAAGCACTTTAAGAGTACCTTTGGATCAGCCTACCTTAACTCAAAAAAGATTAAGTTAAAACTAGCTAAACAGGTGAAAAAGGAACCAAGGAAAGCAATATTTCATTGGGATCTTGGCTTACTGTTTGTGCAGCCAATGAAATATGCACTGATTGCTGGATTTAATCTTTTTAAAACATAAAAGGAAATCTAGAGCATGCAAGCTACTGATTTTCTTTAACTTGCCATGCAAAACGGATGATTTCCTTATGCTAGATCTAGAATGCTTAATGATACTTTTTCAGAATTGAGATCTAGACTATGAGCTTTGAAATAGCAGATCTATGTAGATTTTACTTTGATATAACAGATCCAAATGATAAGAACGCTTTAGAACACAGCAACCAGGTAAGAAAATTGATTTTTTAAAGAAAAGAGAAGAAGAGGAGAGAAGGTCGGCTCATTGCTTGAATGGAACAAGCTGAAAGGAGGCCCTTTTGTGGAGCGCTGAGGGACAGAGTCTTGAGCTTATTGGATAAGGAATGACGTCAATCTTGATCCACACCTTCCTCCAATCAGGAACCTGCAACTAGATAACACAAGCCTGCACAACACCTCGTGAGATCTGGATATAGATGTATAAAGCAACAAAAATGAAAGATCATGCAAAAATAATCTTGTTTAAGCTTGTAACTGAAATTCTTGAGCATACATAATATGGATAAACAAGAGCAAGTAATCTAACTTGCCTAGTTTACACCCTTACTTGATTCAACCGAATCCTTGAAGCCAGAAAACAAAAGCAGCACAGAAATTGGAAAGAAATTGCAGTTACCACATTAGCAGCATGATGCTGGGAATCCACACAAACACATGCACTACACGATATAGCCTCCAAAGCTTCTTTATTCACAATAAAAATATAGCAGTATTACAATGGCAACAGCTTCTCAATCCAACTCTAACTAACTTGGAAGAGGCATCCTGTGCTTTATTTATACACAAAACAGGAGATCCAGCCCAGGGGGCGCAAATCCCAAGGAGACAGACCACTGCAGCTGAGGGAGAGTCCATCAATGCTGATCTGAAACCGAACTGAGCCTACTTGTCAATCAGGGGGCTGATTTAGTTGACACATCAACCCACAGACTGACACATCAATCCACAGAGCTTCCAGGAGAGCCCACACGTGTGGAGGAGAGAGAGAGGGCACACTTCCCCATAAAGGGTGCTAAAGATCAACTCTGGATCTGTCTAGATCACCTCCTTCAGTCAAGGATTTGTCAGATCCAGTCAATCTGGTCCAGATCTGACTGATTTCAATCAAATCGGCTGAGAATCCACTGATCTAGGATTTTGGATTTGCTCCATTATTCATCAATTTATTAATTAAAATAATCAATAATTGATTTTTTGGGGTTTTCTGACCCGAGTGATGAAAAATCACTCAAAACCTGAAAAAAGTGGGTCCATGGGTTTACATGGTGTTCTTAGCTTGAAAATGAGCACCTACATGACTGAAACTGATTATTTGGCCCACTTTTATTACAAAACCAATTTTTCCAATTAAACTATTAAAAAATAGCCTAAGTTTTGGAAAAATTAAATTTTAATAAAAAACACTAAAAAAATAAAAAATTGAAAAAATTGAAAAAATTGAAAAAACCTAGGGGGACTTAGACATGTTCATATGATTCGACCATGATGCCTAGCATGTTTATACATTGACACATAGACTCTAATAACCTCAATAGGCCTAAATGCCAAGCCGACCACCCCAACTTTGGAGGTATGGAGTGAAAAACTCAAAAATTATTAGTCGTTTATTCAACAACCAATAAGAACCAAGGGAAAAAACACCCTGAGCTGATCGGATTGACAAATATAGTCTAAGAGACCGAGTCTTTTACAGACACTATCATGCTAGAACATTTATTACAATTCCCCCATGGGGGTATGTACATGTGATATAATACAACAAGCACTTCCCAGAAGTACTTCTGAAGTCCGAACAAAGAATCTTTGTCTGGTTCACCAGGCTCACTTGATAAAAAACCGCTAAGTACAACTTAGGTGTTAACAGGTTTCTTCATCTTTCTTTTATTTTCTTGGGTTGATTTGATGGCTAGAAATCACTTGTAGAAATATGCTGGTGTAATATTGAAGAAGAGCAAGTTTGCTCCAACAAGAAGATGTTAGTGTTGATGGGAGAGCCTCCCTTTGTCTTTCTGTAATCATTGTACCTTTCTAGAATATTTGCTGCTGTAATTTTCTTGTCAGGGCAATTCACTCTATTTTTTGAGGGATGCCCTAGTTAGGAATGAAGGTGTGACACGTTTAGGTAGGTCCTCTTGATCTTATGGTGAAATCAAACTTGAAGACCTGATGTACTGTTGGCTGTTTGTGCAATAAGAAGGTTGTGCTACTTTCTCCACTTCATTTATGGTTTCATGTCTCTGTCCTTTAATTGTTCATGGTTGCATGCTATTATTTGGCTGATCTTGTAATTGTTGTGAGGAGCTTCTTTAGAAGCACACTTTTTTTAATTTTCTGCATATTGAAGTTGATCCATATGGTTGGTTGAATTTGTATATATGAATAGAGAAAAGATGGAGGGTGTTTGAAGTATGGGTCTCGCGTTTTATACTCTAGCCAAGAATATAATGATTGGTTGACAGATATGACGAATGCGTGGATTATGTTGATGCCTTTTTGGGCGAGGATGGCATTTTTATTTCACTAGGGGAAAAAGGGATTCGTTCAAGTTTGGTGAAAGGGACATAACCGTAGTCGGTCCACTAGGGGTCCAAGATTATTAGTGAATGATGGCTCTTTCTCATTTTTGAAAAACTTTAGTTAAAGTGCCAAAAGTTGGTAGTGTTGATGGATCATGTAGGCTATCAGATTCAGATGCTTCCTTTATTGGAAAAGGACAAACTAGGGATGATGTGGTGACAACTCCTTCGGTGGCTCAAGCCTCATCTATGTGAAGCACATGCGCCCTGTAAGGGTTCACTAGAGATAGATTGTCTTCTACAGGGGAATGCTATTCCAACAACTAGAGGAGGTTGTAAGGATTTCTCTTTGCTTCCAAAATTAGTATCAAGCAAAGTGGTTGAACAATGCTATTCTTTTTGTTCTCAGGTGAAGGAATTGCATGTGGGTCTTTCAGATTCCTTAACGAGGCTTCTTGACGTGAAACATAACAATAAGTTTTCATTAGTAGAGTCCAAGGCTTTGAAAAAATCTAGTCCGCTATCCTTCAGGAATCTGGACTTTAGTAAGTTCATTAATTTACTCCTTGTGAATTCAAATTTAGCAAAGCATTTTGCTTCTCATCTTGTAGTTCAAGATGGTGTGGTGGTGTCTATGTTTGCTTTTGAGGGCACCCGTTAGAAAATAATTGTTGATGGTGGGGAAGGTTCTTTAAAGGTTGAATATAGTTTGGGTAAACACACTGGGCATATCAATGTGGAAAATAATGGAAGAGGGGAGGCTGTACATGGGTCTAGAAAGGATAGAGTGGGGGTTTGCCTAGAGGATGGTGGGGAGAAGGCTTCTAAGGAGGAAGGGAATGTGACAATTGCTTGGAAGAAGCATACTAAGTGCATTGATAAAAAGGTACCCTTATCAGGATTGTATATAGGGAGGGCATGAAATTGAATGAGGTGGTTAATATGGCTTCACAAATGTTGGTGGGGAGATTTCACGAAAGGAGATGGAGTGAAAAAAGTATCTGTGATTGGATGCAATCCAAATGGGAAGAAAAAATAGGCTGTGTGGACTTTGTTTATACTCTCCAACGACTTGATAGCATTTTTATTTTGCTTGAAAAAAGATGTAGATACGATTTTGTTTTCTCCATGGTAGTGGTACTTCACACCTTTCTCTCTTAAATGATTGTCACCTTCTTTGAAGTCTTGGTTTGAAAGGTGTTGCTGCCTTTCACACACTTGGGGGGGACGTGGCAGAAATCTTCAAGCCACTCGGTGTGTCCTTGGGGGCAAGTCTCGAGTCAAGGCTGTCACCTTGTTCTTGACTCCTCCGTTTAGGCTCAACTCCTAACGAAGCCAAGGGGAGTAGACCCTATTAAGTTACTAAGGCAAATTACTTTAGTATGATGGTGTTGAATTGAATAAGTTGCTTAGGAGTTTGAAATTAACCATTAATAACCATAGATGACAAGATGAAAAATGAGCACAAGTAAGCACAATGCTGACACACAATATATATATCGAAAGAATTAAACAAATAACCAGTGCCTTAAAATGGAGTCACAACATAATCAAATGTACTTGCATGTGCTTGGAGTGAATGTTTTGCAAATGTCTCTTGGTACGTTTTAAGTTAATATGAAAAATGAGTAGATTAAATTAGGCGAAAGGGGACTCCAGATATACCCGAGGGATACTTGGAGTATGTCCAAAAAATAAAACCTTCACGGCTACCCGCAAGGAATGTGTGGGCTCAATGGAGTCTCTGAGACTGTGTTCATAATACACCCGCTAGGGTGTAACAAAGATCGACGCCTCGAGGTCACTGTCCAGGAGTTCCCACTTCCTTTGGGTATTTTGCCACTGTTTATGGTTTGATCGAGGCGTTGGATTTTTGCCTGATGGTGGTTAATTGGGGAAGGTGAAACCTAATTAATCTAGTGACTCATGTTGCTTTTGATGCAGCTTGACTGATCGGACAAACCGCAGCCAAAACGCAGAGCATACACACCGAAGTCTTTGTAATTTTTAGTAAATTTTAAAGGATGTGTTTTGTTAGAAAGAAAAACCCTCTAGGAATCTCTTTCGGTCCAAGTGGACCTCAATTGGGGAATCAAGGAGGGGGTTGATTTTAAATGATTGCTTGCAAAAATGAATAATGAAGCAGCAAAAAAAATGAAACAAACCACAGGTTTTCTAATTAGTCCTACCATGCATCTCTTTCCCCTTTCGAGTCAATCGGGAAGTTGTGGGGTAAGTATTAAAGTTACATTGACCTTATGATATGGAAGATATGATAAAAGTAATCAAAGTATACTATTTTGATTAAATGAAACTAATCTAGAGCGAAAAAATAAGAAAATGCAAATAAAGAAAAAAAGACGCGAATCCCCCTAGGGGGGATGCGGAATGGGCTCGAAAGAGCCTATTCAGAAATATTTTTTATTATCAGCGGTTACAATACCAGCAAACTGATATGATAACTCTTGGTTCTTATATAGAATGAAACGAAGACCTTACAAAGTGCAAAAATTAAAGATTACAGTAAAAAAGGGAGACCCCTGGGGGGATTCGGATGGCCCAAAAGCCACTTTCGAACAACAGCTCTTCCTCTTTTCTGTTATACCTGATAAAAACCAGCAAGCTTATTCAACTGAAATGTGCCCAAAAGCACTTTGAAAGTACCTTTGGGTCAGCCTACTTTTAACCGAAAAAAAAGCTAAGTTAAAACTAGTTAATAAAACGGTGAAAAAGGAACAAAGGAAAGCAAGCTTTCCTTGGGATCTTGGTTTTCCTTTAGGGCAGCCAATGCGATGTGCATTGATTGCTGGATTTATCTTTTATAACAGAAAATAGAAATCTAATGCATGCAAACTACAAATTCTCTTTAAAATGCCATGCAAAAAAGGACGATTTCCCTAAAGCTAGATCTAGAATGCTTATGAAACCTTTTAAGAACAAAATCTAGATTATGAGCTTTGAGAAGATAGATCTATGTTATATTTTTTTTTAAGATTATAGATCTAAACAATATCAAAGCTGTGAACAAAGTAACCAGGTAAAATTTTAATATTTAAGAGGAGAAAGAGAAGAAGGCAAGCTTGAAGCCTTGAAGATCAACCGTCGAGCTTTCCGGTGGAATGTCGAGGGATGAGAAAGTTTTGGAGAAAGTGAGGAAGCAAACTAGATCAGCACCCTCTCCAAGCTAAGAACCTTCAACTAATCCAAAGGCTTGCCAAGATGCTTGTGAGATCCGGTTAATACATAAACAGAGATATTAGAATAGCATGCATATAATCTTATAAAACATGTTAAATCTAGATCTCTAAACATGCATAAGAAAGAAAGAGATAGCCAATAAACTTATTAACAAACTCCTTTCCTATGAAGATCATAATAAACTTATTATCAATATTTTAGCACTGGATCCACAATATCAAAATAAACAAGTTATGAACATAGATACAGGTTACCTTAGTAAAACATGGCAATGCTCATCCACGCACAATAACATGACACCATTTTGCCTCCAAAGCTTTTCTTTATTTCAAATGAAAAAATAGCAACAACTCTTCAATCCGACTCTAACTAGCTTGGAAAGGAGGAAATTGTGGTTTATTTATAGCAAAAACTGAAACCCTGGCCCAAAGGGGTGCATGCCTGACTGAAAGAGAGACTGAAGTTGACAAAGAGTCAAACCGAGCCTGATCTGATGATGAACTGAGTCTGATCTGATGATGAACTGAGTCTAGCTGGATGAACTGAGTCTGATATGATGATGAACTGAGTCTAGCTGGATGAACTGAGTCTAACTGGACTAGAACTGCAAATCAAAGTGACACCTCACCCAGTGAACTGAGTTTGATCTGATGATGAACTAAGTCTGATCTGATGATGAATTGAGTCTAACTGGATGAACCGAGTCTAACTGAACTAGAACTATAAATCAAAGTGACACCTCACTTAGTGAACTGAACCAACCAACAAACAACTCCCAGCTTGATCCACACGTGTGGAGGAGAGAAAAAGGAGGGCGCAACCCTAGATTTGAATGAGCTAGTTAAGCTCTTCTTCAGCCCACATCATGCCTTCAGTCAAGGAGTGGGAACTCCCGGTCAAACTGAAGCCAATGAGACTGACTTCAGTCAAAACAGAGCAAAATCCATTGATTTAGGAATTTGGATTTGCTCCATTATTTAATTAATTTTTAATTAAATTAATTAATATTTGCTTTTTTTTGGATTTTCTCAACTGAGTGATAGAAAAATCACTCAAAACTTAGGAAAAATGGGTTTATGGGTTTATCGAATGCTCTGAGTTAGAAAATGAGCACCCCCATGACTGAATCTGACTTTTAAGCCTACTTTTATTACAAGACCAATTTTTCCAATTAGATTATTAAAAAATAACCTAAGTTTTGTGGAAACAAAAAAAAAAAAAAAAAAAAAACCTAGGGGGACTTAGCACTTGTCCATATGACTCGACCATAATGCCTAGCATGTTTATACATTGACACACATACTCTAATAACCTCAATAGGCTTAAATGCCAAGCCGACCACCCCAACTTTGGAGGTATTGAGTGAAAAACTCAGAAATTATCAGTCGTTTATTCAACAATCAATAATAACCAAGGGAAAAAACACTCTGGGCTGATCGGATTGACAAATAAAGTCCAAGAGACCGAGTCTTTTACAGACACTATCATGCTAGAACATTTTATTACAACTCCCCCAAGGGGGTATGAACATGTGGTATAGTACAACAAGCACTTCCCAGAAGCAATTCTGAAGGTCTTCTGAAGTCTGAACAAATCATCTTTGTCTGGTTCACCAGGATCACTTGATAAAAAACCACTAAGTACAACTTAGTTGGTAACAAAAGGGTTGATTGAGCATTGATTTGGGTGAAGCTTCCAAGGAATTCCAATCACATTTTGGTTTGACAAGGCATTTAAAGTGATTAGGAACTCTCTAAGGCAGTTTGTCAAGGCGAATTTGAGCTATTAATTTAAGGGAAATGTTTATTGCTAGAACAGTGGTGGGCTTAGACCTAAGAGAGGGACTGGCTATTGAAATGGTTCTGTAGAGTGGCTCGAGTTCTTTTGTCTAGATTTTAGATTATATTGGGATTCCTTTTCCTTGTTTAGATGCCATAACTATGGTTACACTATGACAGATTGCGATTTGACATTAACTTAAAAGGCGTGGGTTCAAAAGGATTATGGCAAAGAAGGTGAAACGAGTTTGGTGAAAAGTCCCTTAGTTCATTTGAAAGGGGCACAATTTGATGTCTTGGCAACTATATACGACAGTGAGGAACAAGTAAGAAAGTTTGATTAAAAAGAGGATGACAGACAAGTTGTTACAGAGGATGGGGAAAAGCCTCGGAATGAATTAGGAGACCTAGGATAGGAGGTTGAGGTCGTTGAGGTGGGGCATGCACTGATGGTCATTCGTAAGCTTTTTGAGGATATAACCTCTTTAATCTTGTCTTTGTCTATTTATAAGGGGTAGACAGTCCTATATGTTTTACCTCAGGGAAAGGCTTTCGTTGAAGTTTTGATGGGTAAGCAAGCTGCTATCTTAGGGATCCTTAGAGGGTAGGCTATGATTTGTTCATCTCTAAATGGCAGGATTAACTAGTTCCTAAAAAAGCTTACTTTATGGAGACTAGTGGAAACAAGCAATTTGAACATTATCATGTTACGAGAGATGATGGCGAATAAAGACAAAATTGATTCCATCTAGTGAAGATGTTTATGGGATGGGAACTGTCTTTTATTGATGCCAGAGGTTGTTTGAGCGAGGTAGTCAACGGTGGAAGAAAATATCTCTTCGTTGCACTAACCCTTGTTCTTGTGATTTAGGTTTAGGTACACTATTCTACTCCTAGGGGTTAGACAAGGAGTTCTTGATACTATATATATATGGACCTTGTTGTTCCTCGAGACCACGGGGACTTCACTTAGTGAACATCTCACATAGCACGTGCGATCGTGGGATATTAAAGAATACCCTTAATTTCAAGAGATATTGACCCAAACTCTTTTTGTTGAAACCCCCTCCCAATACTTAAAACCTCCTCCCCACCCCTTTTTATACCTCAATCCCTATAAACCACCCTACCCACCCCCACCTTAAACCCCTCATCCCCCCAATACCTGCAATATATTGGTTCAATTTTTAATAATTTTAAAACCCACAATATGAACTAATGTGATAGGATATTGGTCAACAAGTGAGGCCCCCGTGCTCGAGACATTCTTGGTAAGGGAATATTGCCAAGGCACCCTATAAAAGTATTTAACTTCCCCACTTTAAGCTCAACACGAAAAGTCCAATAGCCAAAGGGGATATCCCTCATAAATATGTAACATTCAACGAACCTTGAGTTTTATGAGATTTTCAAAATAAGAGGGATTTATGAAGGGTTTGGAAAAGTCAAATAAAGACTAAGTGCACAATTTCTGAATTCCAAAGGGCAACTTTATCCTATTTTGTTGGATATGAAAGTAAAGGGATGGATTTTTTTTTAAAGAGATAAATCCAGGTACTAACACATAATATTTGGAGTACTACAAATAAAGCCGTATGTCAATGAGGAATGGCAGTCAAATGATAATAATAACCTCGAAAATAAAAAGTACAAGATATCAACTTTGATATTTGCAATAAAGCATCATAACAAGTATAAATGCACGAGCATGAAAGCTTAAAGAAAAAACTGCTAATTCATAATAGTGAAATAATAAATATTTGAGGCATTATATCAAAATGTTGCTAGCAATAGCATAC
Organism: Pseudotsuga menziesii; assembly: GCA_001517045.1. Lineage (NCBI taxonomy): Eukaryota > Viridiplantae > Streptophyta > Pinopsida > Pinales > Pinaceae > Pseudotsuga > Pseudotsuga menziesii. The sequence goes on along the minus strand of LPNX010140962.1, from coordinate 72,868 downwards.
ACATCTTTCAATACTTCCATAGCTTCAAAATCTGCATGGTAAAAACAACAACACAATAGTAAATACTAAATATCATTCATTATCACAACATATCACATAAATTTCTTAAGAATGTGAAATGCAATCACATAACAAAATATTGATAAAGTTCGACATGTCATTTTTATATCTACACAATCAAAAACTTCACAACACATTTACAGATTAAATGATATTGGATAGATTATAGTAAAACCTAAGAAGAGTTTACAAATTAACAAAATAGAGAAATGAATTCTTGTTCATCATGAAAATTGTGCCAAAGTCTTATAGCAACATTCAATAAAAACCCTTTATTAAAAGAAACCTACTAGCAAACTAAAATTTACAGTCCTTTTAGTTTTCTCCCAAAGTTCTAGAGTTAAACATCACCTTCGAATGAAATAACTACCTTCGAATGAAATAACTAACAGGTAATCCAATGCATGCAATATATGTTCACTTGCATGAATTTGCAGCCGACAATCGATAGATAAGTACAAATTAAATGCGGATTGGACCATGTAATCATTAGAATGTCACATCATTAGGTCCCAGTTAAATGTTGCATTGATGGTTTTACACTGTAGTTTCAGGAGATAAAATCCGATATCATAAAACTTTTTTCCTTGCTCGAAATGCAATAGATATCTGACACATGGAGATAGAGCCTATGTTTAGGAGGCATAATGGTTGTGTAAACTCTAAGCACTTTGCACTCCGAAATATATATCAGCCGTTGATACAACACAATTCTCCACCATTCGATATCTCGGAGGCGCATCTTCTAATAAACTTCAGTCAGTTTACCCTCTGAAATCACCTCCACGGTTGATCTATGTTGTGTTTTGGTTGTTAGATTTGGGTGCTGGCGTGCTCTATTCATAATGTTCTACACTGTTTAGTTTTGCACCGATTTCGAGACCAAGCAGCCTATTTGAATAATTTCAAAGAGGAGAACAAGCCCCCCTATTTGAATTTGTTTCAATGATGTTCTGATTATGAATGAAATACAAAAATAATTTCTTTATGTTTTCTTTCTTTACAAAATCAAAAGAATACCAGAAATTTATTAGGGGAGAGAGTGTAGTTACAATTTTTTTTTCATGATTGTAAATTCTGACACTCCTGTAGGTGTCATATACATATAGTCATGGGTTTTGAACCTGGGTGGGGACAGTGATAGCCTACTGCCCCAACCACCCAACCTACAAGAGGAACCCTGTTACAATAGACTTTATCATGATAGGATGGCATTTTGTGTGAAAAAATTCATTTTGGATATTTAAAGTAGGTGATCTTATTAAGTTATTCTAAGGGGAGATATCAATTTCTCCCTAGGCAAAGTTGAGATATGTGGAGTTGTCGCTCAAGTAGACCCCTTAAGTGATTTCTTTATTTCATGGAATATAGGAACATAGTTTACTTGATGCGGAGCATGTGAATAGAAAATCCCCATGTGAGAAATAAGAGAGTGGGGATGCTAGGGTCGCTAGGAGACTAGATAGCTTTCTCTTGTTTGAAGGGTTTCTAAATGATAATCCCTTGTCGGTCGATGATTGATCATTTTTCTATTTTCCTTGAAATGGCTATTGGTGTTCATTTTTCTATTTTCCTTGAAATGGCTATTGGTGTTGCTTAGGAAGAGTTACATTTTATTAAAACAAAAAAGTATCTATGGTTTTTAAAATAGATCTATCAAACACCTATTATTGAGCAAGTTGGTTATAGTTGAGGTTAATGATCATCCATTTGGGTTTTTGTGTTTATTGGGTGATGATTTGTATTTCTTTTGTGTCTTTTTCCAATTTGATGGTTTGGCATTGGCTTTCTTTAGGCTTCGGAGTGGGAGAGGGCTAAGAGAGGGATGCCCACTATCCCCTTTTCTCTTTCTAATTGTTGTCGAAGGTCTTAGTAGAGCCTTTGCTCTTTCTAATTGTCATTGAAGGTCTTAGTAGAGCCTTGATAGTAGCAAAAAGATCAATGTTGATGGCTATTAACTTTTAAGGATTGAAAGGTATTTGACGTTGAATCATTTGTCATTTGGAGACTAATATTGTTTCTTTTTTATGGATCAAGACATGGTGCTAACTAGGTGAAGGAGATTCTTGACCTCTACTATGCATTTTATAGGAATGAGAATAAGTATTGGAAAGTCTACTGTTTCTTTTTCAAGTTTTAGTGGAGATGATGTCAAATATTGTTTTGACTCTTGAGTTATTTCCTTACTAGCAGATTGAGCTTCATAGGGGATTAAAATATTTAGGTTTTTTTCTAGAACCAAATGATCATGGAAAAAATATTAGGAATGGTTGATTGCAGAGGTTGAAAATAGGCTATTTGTCTGGTGTAATCCTTGATTACGCAGAGGTGGCAGTCTTATTTGGTTGAAGTTTGTGATTGAAGCAATTCTACTATACTCTATTGTAAATTTTCCTTTAATATTCAAACTAGAGCTAACAGTGCATGCAAGATCTCTACTAATAACCACACATGAATATCTTTTACAGTATTTAGCGAAATATAAAATTGACAAATAAATCACAACATCACATCATAATAATGACACTATTATTTTGGGTATGGAAACCCCCGAAAAAACCCAAGATGGGAAAACCGTTGCAACAGTCAGATATAGATTTTATTATGAGAAAATATGAAACTTTTACAATCACTGCAAATTCACCCAAACCCGGCGAATGCAGTACCTGGCAGAATCACTGGGCAAATCCCAGCTAAACCTCAACACCCTCTTGTGTAGTGTACAACCCAGCTATACGAAGCTCGGTGATCTTGTTGCTCGCTTCTCCATCTTCCCAGCTAAATCCTCTGTCCGACTTTCTCTCCCTGTCTGTATCCCGTCTCTGTCGGAATATAAGTGTGTGTCCTCTCCACCCATTGATCTCTCTTTTATAACTTTAGGTAAAGTGAAAACCCTAATTTCACTTTCACTTTAACGTGTGTTTCACTAAAGTTAATTTAGATCACTTTAATTTATTTTCCAAAGTAAACTTAGGAAAAGTAAATTTAAATACAATTGGTTTCCTAATTTAAGTCTTCTGCATGTAAGAACACATGCATGTAGGAAGACCTTCCTTGTTGCAGCTAGTTTAACACTCCCTCTCAACGAGGAAGGGATTCGGTAGCAACCCCAACTTATCCCTGAACTTCACAAAACTCTATCTGCAAAGTGCCTTGGTGAAAATGTTCGCCACTTGCTCATCTGTCTATATGTACTCCAACCGAATGCTTCCCCTTTGAACACAATCTCTCAAGTAGTGGTACCTGATGTTTATGTGTTTGCTCTGGTCATGGAAAACTGGATTCTCAGATAGCCTAATGCCACTTTGATTGTCACAATGAACTACTGTAGCCTCTAGCTCACACTTGAACAACCCTGAAAGTAACTTCCTTAGCCACATACCTTCACAAGCAGCCATGCTGGCTACCATGCACTCAGCCTCTATCGAGCTCAATGCAACTGACTTTTGCTTCCTGCTAAACCAAGAGACAACTCCTGACCCAATGTTGAAACAACAACTTGAAGTACTCTTTCGGTCCTCTACACATCCTTCTCAGTCAGCATCTGTGAGACCTGCTAACTGTATACTCCCCTGTGCTCATAAACCAATCCATACTCCACTGTACGTCTGATGTAGCGAAGTATGTGCTTCGCAGTCGTCCAATGCACTCTTCGAGGGTCCACACCATGAACTGACTCAAAGAGTTGATTGCAAAGCTGATGTCTGGTCGAGTGTTGACCAGATACATAAGCGATCTGATAAGCTGACGATAGAAGGTAGGATCAAATCCATCTTATCCAAATGCATCAATCTTCCTCCAGTTGGAAACTAGAGGTATGGCCATAGGCTTGCAGTTCTCCATCCTGAATCTCTTCAAGATCTCTATTGCATACTTCCCCTATCTAGTGAAGAAGCATCCATCTCTCTACCAAACCTCCAAGCCTTGAAAGTAATGCATCAACCCAAGGTCTTTCATCTCAAAATCCACTGCAAGGTTAGACTTGCGGTCTCCAATCAGCCTCTCATCTCCTGTCAAAAAGAGATCATCCACATATAGGACCAATATGAGAGGCACCTCACCTGTCAAGAAGTACAGGTTGTGGTCAACCTCACTTCGTTCAAATCCCATCTCCTGTAGATAGATGTCAATCCTCGAGTACCATGCTCGAGGTACCTGCTTGAGCCTGTAAAGAGCTCGATGCAATCTACATACATGCGTCTCCCTGTTCTCCACATCAAACCCCTCTGGTTGTTTAATATACACCTCCTCCTTTATAACTCCGTTGAGGAAGGCAGTCTTGACGTCCATCTGATAGACTCGCCAACCCATCTTAGCTGCTAGTGAGATAATGGTCTGAATGGAAGAATACCTGGCGACAAGGGCGAAGGTCTCCTCATAATCAATACCCTCCTCCTGTGAAAACCCCTTTTCCATGAAGCGCACCTTGTACTTCTCCATGCTTCTGTCTGCTGCATGCTTCACCTTGTAGATCCATTTGGATCCCACCACCTTTTTCCCTTGTGGCCTCGACACAACCTCCCATACCTGGTTTTTCATAATGGAGTCATACTCCTCAACCATAGCCTCCTGCCACACGTCATGTTGTACAACCTCCCCAAAGCTGGAAGGTTCAGAGTGAATCAACTCTGTCATCAGTGCCATATAACTAAGCCTCTCTGGTGGTACACTTTGTCTGAAATATCTTTGTGGAGCATCAACCTGCCTGGAATCTTGTACTGTGGACCTAAACCACTTAGGCCTTGGCCTAGTGTCAACCTGCTGCGGCTGCTGGATATCTGTCTCTTGCTGCAGCTCATCCTCCAAGTCAATGACTGTAGGATCCTGTCCACTTGACTCCCTTTGACCACCAAAACCTGTGCTCTGTGTCTGTACCTGTACCTGTACATCTGGCTCCTCCAACTTGACCCCTGACTCCTGTGCTGGTTGCTGCTTTGTTGGTAAGTCTAGAGATCTCCACAAGGCCGTGTCCTCATCGAATAGGACAAGCTCACAATGATCCTCATGCAAGCAGGGATGTAAACTTTATATGCCTTTGAAATATCGCTGTAACCAACAAGTAACCCCTTCTCTCCAAAAGGGTCCAACTTATTCCTATTGTTAGCATGAACATGACAATAGCAGACACTGCCGAATATGCGAATGTGACTCACATCTGGGTTGGTTCCTGTGAATACCTCCTTTGGTGTCTTCCTCCCCAAAGTTGTGTGGGGACACCTGTTTTGAATGTATACTGCAGTCCTGTATGCCTCAGCCCAGAGGAATAGTGGTAATCCCTGATCATATAGCATGGCCTTGGCTTCCCCAACCATAGTCTTGCTCTTCCGCTCTGCAACTCCATTCTGCTGTGGGGTATGGGGCACAGTGTGCTCCTTCTTGATCCCCTCAGCCGAATAATACTCCATGAACTCATTGGAAGTGTACTCACCCCTGTTGTTTGTCCTCAACACCCGAATCTTCTTTCCTGTTTGGTTCTCCACGAAAGTTTTGAATTCTCGAAACCTCTCAAAAACCTCTGGCTTGGCCTTCAGGAAATAGATCCAGGTCTTCCTGGAATAGTCATCAGTGAAGGTTACGCAGTAACTGTAACCACTAAACGAATAAACACTCATAGGTTTGCATACATCAGAATGCACCAAGTCCAAGGGCTCCTTAGACTTGTGCTCACTCTATGGGAAAGGCTTCCTATGTTCTTCCCCAAAGCACAACCCTTGCAGTGGTTATACTTTTCCCCCTGTACCCGAGGAACTCCAATGACTGCCTGTCTTAAATGCTTCAGTGCTCCATGGTGTAAGTGTGCCATCCTCCTATGCCACAACTCACCCTGACAGCTGCTGCTACTGTTGACTAGAGCCTTTGCAGGCTCAAAGTGTATTCTGTACACTTTTCCACTCCTCCTGCCAACCACCCGATCCAAGCTCCTATCTGATCCCTTTGGCCTAATATATACTCTATGGTCACGAAACTTCACTTGATATCCCTTGTCCTTCAGAGTGGAGACTGATATAAGGTTCTTGGTCAGTCTTGGAACATACAACACATCAACAAAACTGAGGGGTTTTCCAGACTCCCTCTGAAATGAAACGGTGCCAACTCCCTACGCCTGATACCGTGCATCATCACCCAGCTCAACGTGGATCCCTGTTCTACCCTCCTGCAAGTCTTTGAAGAATCTCTTTTGTTCAGTCATGTGACTAGATGCTCCATTGTCGATGTACCAAATGCTGCTCCCTGTGGTGCTTACCATGCAAGCTATCAAGCAAAACTCCTCATCGAAGTTCCTGCTGAACTCATCCACCTCTACAGGTCCACCCATCTAAGTGTTACTCTTCTTCTTCCTGTCTGGGCACCGAGAGGCAAAGTGTCCTTGTTTGTGGCAGATAAAACACTTGACCTTTGATACATCAAGGTTCTTCTTGTCATCCTTCTTCCTCTTTGCCTTACCCTTGCTCTTCCCTGTAAGGGCTAGAGCCTCCTCATCCACAATCTATGGGGCATTGCTGGATGAGCCTGATCCTTGACCCATGCGGGTCTCCTCCTGCACAAAGTCATCCCAAAGTCTTTGCCAATCAGGGAGATTCTCCCTAGCCACCATGCCCTTGACAGAGGTGTCCCATGGCTTAGAGAATCCATTGAGGGTTATCTGAACTAGCTCCTCATCATCAGTCTTAGAGCCAACAGCTCCAAGCTCATCCTTGATATGTGTGAGCCTCATGAGATAAGGCACCACTCCTTCTCCCTTGGCCATCTTGGAGCTGTGCAACCTCTCTTGCGACACCATCTTCTGGTTCTCGTTCTTGCTTTGGTACAGACTCTCCAAAGCCTTCCACATCTCTAATGCGGTCTTCTTACCAGAAAGGTGAGGGACTACATGGTCCTTCACTCCATCCATGATAATCAGCATGGATCTGGAATCAATCTTCTTCCAAGCTGCTAGATCTGCCGGATCTGTGGTTGCAACTTTCGTGGAGTCAATGTGCTCCTCTGCATCACTGACGTCCAGGATCCTTGTTATCCTTTCTTTCCATGTAGGAAAGTTCTGAGCACCCTAGATTCTATCCTCAACTCTCAATTGCATGGCCATTGTGAAGTGTTACCCGTCAAATCCTAGATCTCCAATCTAAGTTTGTGTCTTCAATAGATATGCCCCTAATCTATCATTGTTGTTGCAAATATCTGAGCTTTAGCTCAGCAGAGCTCTGATACCATGTAAATTTTCCTTTAATATTCAAACTAGAGCTAACAGTTCATGCAAGATCTCTACTGATAACCACTCATGAATATCTTTTACAGTATGCAGCGGAATATAAAACTGAGAAATAAATCACAACATCACAACAATAATGTCACTATTATTTTGGGTATGGAAACTCCCGGAAAAACCCAAGATGGGAAAACTGGTGCAGTAGTCAGATATAGATTTTATTATGAGAAAATATGGAACTTTTACAATCACTGCAAATTCACCCAAACTTGGCGAATGCAGTACCAGGCAGAATCATTGGGCAAATCCCATCTAAACCTCAACACCCTCCTGTGTGAGTGTACGACCCAACTGTACGAAGTTTGGTGATCCTGTTGCTCGCTCCTCCATCTTCCCAGCTAAATCCTTTGTTTGACTTTCGCTCCCTATCTGTATCCTATCTCTGTTGGAATACAAGTGTGTGTGTCCTCTGCACCAATTGATCTCTCTTTTATAACTTTAGGTAAAGCGAAAACCCTAATTTCACTTTCACTTTACCTAGTGTTTCACTAAAGTTAATTTAGATCACTTTAATTTATTTTCTAAAATAAACTCAGGAAAAGTAAATTAAATACAATTGGTTTCCTAATTTAAGTCTTCTACATGCAAGAACACATGCATGCAGGAAGACCTTCCTTGTTGCTGCTAGTTTAACATCTATGTCATTAGAATTCATCCTAAAAGGGGTCCTTAAGCATTCGAGGAGAATAATCAAGTTGATGTGGTCTATGCATAGGGACAAAAGGGGATTTTCATTAGTCAAACGACAAAGGCTAGTAAATCCTAAGGAGATGGGTAGATAGGGTATCAAGAACCTTAGTCTTTTTGCCAAACTCTATCAGTTAAGAGTGTTTGGAGGTTGATTACTAGTTCGGGGTTTTAGTGTCAGATAACTACTCAGAATTACATTTAGCCAAATACTATAGAGGATTAGATTATATTTCCTAATAAGAGCTATTAAAATGTCTTAATTATTTAAAAGGCAACTGCTGTAGCTTTTCCACTCATTAGGAGATGGTTGATATGGAAGGTAGGGGATGCTCATAAAATAAGATTAGTGATGACCCTTCGGTGGTATCAGGTTGTTAGAAGGTATTTCCAACAATCATTGACCAAGTATGAATCAATTAGGGTTTTCTATGATAGCTCATGGTTTTCAGGCCCAAGGTATTTTGTGTCCTATGGTAAAGGCTTGTAGTATTACTTATGATTTAGTGGTTTTGGTTAATCATGTAATCCTATATTTACTTGTGTTAATACTGAGAAGGCATTCCATTGCCCATAGTGTTTTTCCTTCTTCTTTCTCGATCCATGTCCTTTAACATGGTATCAGGGCGAATCTGTTCCAAGCTTCGTAAGTTTGCTTTGGTAATCATTTTCACAAAGTGGAAAGCACACACAAAGATCATATTGGAGAAGATTGAATGTTGAAGATGGAGCTACTAGAAGGGATTGAAGAGGTAAGATATTTGCTAACACTAGTAGGATTATGGCATATAGGATTAGGATTATGGAGACAATTATGATCTATGGGCATTAAAAATAAGAATTTTGTTAAGGTCACAAGATTGATGGCATTTTGTAGTTGAAGAGGATCCTATTAATCTAGAAGCATTTGAGACTTTGATAGAATTCCAGAAAGAAAGAAGACAAGCTGTTGCCTTAAGTCTCATACAAAATGGTATAGATTACTCCATTTTTTCGTTTCATTGCAGAAGTTTATACTCCAAACATCAAAGAAAGCATGGGATATCTTGAAAGTAGAGTTTAGTGAAGTGGAAGACAGTCAAGAAGATTGTGTTTATGAGGAAGCCAATGATCATGTAAGCAAAGATTGTTGATCTAGTTGTGTTTGCTGATGACAGTGAAAATAAACCTGCCAATGTAACCGTGCTTAGTGATGTGACTGATAGTCTCTCAGAGAAAGAAACAGTTGATAGCAGCATAGAAGCTGCAACAGTTAATGAGAATGATGAAATAGCTTCCATTGAAACAACTGAAGAGGAACATGAGGAACATGAAGATGTGAATGTACTCTGTTACCACCTAAGTTGTACTTAGTGGTTTTTTATCAAGTGAGCCTGGTGAACCAGACAAGGATAACTTGTTCGGACTTCAGAAGACCTTCAGTCTTGCTTCTGGGAAGCTTTGTTGTACTATATCACATGTTCATACCCCATGGGGGAATTGTAATAAATGTTCTAGCATGATAGTGTTTGTAAAAGACTCGGTCTCTTAGACTTTATTTGTCAATCCGATCAGCCCAGGGTGTTTTTTCCCTTGGTTATTATTGGTTGTTGAATAAACGACTAATAATTTCTGAGTTTTTCACTCCATACCTCCAAAGTTGGAGTGGTTTCCTTGGCATTTAGGCCTATTGATGTTATTAGAGTCTATGTGTCAATGTATAAACATGCTAGGCATCATGGTCGAGTCATATGAACATGTCTAAGTCACCCTAGGTTTTTTCAACTTTTTTAAAAATTTAAATTTTTTCAGTGTTTTTTATTAAAATTTAATTTTTCCAAAACTCAGGCTATTTTTTAATAGTTTAATTGGAAAAATTGGTTTTGTAATAAAAGTGGGCTCGGAATTCAGATTCAGTCATGTAGGTGCTCATTTTCAAGCTAAGAGCACCCACTAAACCTATAGACCCACTATTTCCTAGTTTTGAGTGATTTTCCATCACTCAGGTCAGAAAGCCCCAAAAAATCATTTATTGATTATTTTAATTAATAAATTGATGAATAATGGAGCAAATCCAAAATCCTAGATCAGTGGATTCTCAGCCTATTTGATTGAAATCAGTCAGATTTGAACCAGATTGACTAGATTTGACAAATCCTTGACTGAAGGAGGTGATTTGGACAGATCCAGAGTTGATCTTCAGCATCCTTTATGGGGAGTTGCGCCCTCTCTCTCTCCTCCACACATGTGGGCTCATCTGGATGAGTTTTGGTGGATGCTTCAGCTAACAGGTTGAGGTGTCAGTCAGATCAACTCTCCGATGGACAGTTGCACTCAGTGGGACTCAGATCAGGCTCAATTAGACACAAATCAGGCATTGATGGAGTCTCCTTCAGCTACAGTGGTTTGTCTCCTTGGGATTTGCGCCCCCCCTGGGCTGGATCTTCTGTTTTTTGTATAAATAAAGCTCAGGCTTCCTCTTCCAAGCTAGTTAGAGTTGGATTGAGGAGCCATTGCTGTTGTAATACTATGTAATATCTTTTTCTATTGGAATAAAGTGAAGCTTTGGAGGCAAGATGGTGTCATGTCATTGTATGTGTGGATGAGCATTGCCATGTTTTACTGAGGTAACCTGTATCTATGTTCATAATTTGCTGATTGTTTGTGGATTCATTGATAAGATTGATAATAAGTTTATTATAATCTTGATAGGAAAGGAGTTTGTTAATAAGTTTATTGGCCATCTCTTTCCTTTTTGATGCATGTTTAGAGATCTAGATTCAACATGTTTTATAAGTTTATATGCATGTTATTCTGAAATCTCTATGTATGTATTAACCGGATCTCACAAGAATTTTGGCAAGTCTTTGGATTCAGTTGCAGGTTCCTAGCTTGGAGAGGATGTTGATCTAGTTTGCTTCTTCACTCTCTCCAAAACCATTCAAAGGCATAGTCCCTCGACATTCCACCGGAAAGCTCCACGGTTGATCTTCAAGGCTTCCAGCAAAAATGCTCTTCTTTTCCTCTTTCTCCTTCAAATTTTTCTAACCTCAGTCCAATTACTTGTTTGCAGCTTTAAAATTGTTTAGATCTATCAATTTTAGAGTTTATTTTACATAGATCTTGCTGCCTTAAAGCTCATAAACTAGATGTCATTCCTAAAGAAAATTTACAAGCATTCTAGATCTAGTTTTAGGGAAAATTGTCATTTTTCAAGGATGTGAAAGTAGATCTAAAACTTGTTGAATGCATGATTGTTTCCTTAGAATCTAAAAAGTTATATTCAACAATCTAAGTGCTTCATATTGGCTGCACCAAAAACGAGCCAAGATCCCAAGGAAATCTTGGTTCTTTTTCCGCTTCATTAAAAACTAGTTTTAACTTAGATTTTTTGGGTAAAAAGTTTGTTCATCCAAAAGTACGGGCATATTTAACTGTGATAAACTTGCTGGTTTTTAGTAGGTGTAACAGAAAAGAGGAGGAGGCGCTGTCCAGAAAGCATTTTCGGACCATTCGAAACCCCCCAGAGGGTCTCTGTCTCCCAAAAATTTCAAATTTTTGCAATTTGTAAACCTTTGGTCTCATTCCATATAAGGACCAAGTGGATTAATTTCAGTTTGTTGATATTGTAGTTGCTGCTAATAAAAAAGAAAAATCTTTTTGAATAGGCTCTTTCGAGCCTATTCACCATCCCCCTTGGGGGGATTTGCGTCTATGTCATTTTTTACTTTTTGCTCATCTTTTTTCAATCTAGTGTAGTTCTAATCTGCAGGATAGTATACTTTGACTTATAATCATTGCCATATTCCATATCCGGTTGTTTCAAAGTAATCTTAATACTTACCCCACGAGCCTCCTTCTGAGCCGAGAGGTGAAGAAAGGGTCGTGGTAGTCTAATTAGAAAATTGTGGTTTTCTTATCTTTTTATGCTTCATCTGCTATCATCATTTGTTTTAGTAATCATAATAAAATCAAACTCTCCTTGATTCCCCGATTGAGGTCCACTTGGACCGAAAGAGGTTCCTGGAGGGTTTTCTTTTTAATAAGAACACCTCTTCTAAAATTTACTAAAAATAATGAAGACTCCAGTGTGTATGCTCTGTACTTGGCTGCAGTTCGTCCGATCAGTGAAGCTGCATCAAAAGCACTTGAGTGACTAGATTAATTAGTCCTCACCTCCCAAATTGACAAACCATCAGGCGAAAATCCAACGCCTCGAACGAACTGTAAGCGGTGGCAAAATACCCAAAGGAGTGGGAACAACTGGAAAGTGACCTCGAGGCGCCGATCTCTGTCACACCCTAACGGGTGCATTATGAACAATAGTCTCTAAGACTCCGTTCCAGCCCACAAACACCTTGCGGGTAGCCGTGAAAGTTCACTTTTGGACATACTCTAAGTACCCCTCGGGTATATCTGGAGTCCCCTTTTCGCCTAATTTAACTCATTCACATTCCACACTAATTTAAAATCTACCAAGAGACATTTGCAAAACATTCATTCAAGCGCATGCAAGCACATTATTTTCACTGTTGACTCCATTCAAGGCACTGGTGATTTATTTGATCAATTCTTTCGATTATATATATGTTGAGTGTCATTACTGTGCTTATATGCTTTAAATCTTGCATCTTGTTATCTTTTGTTTCCATTGGTTAATTTCAAAACTCCTAAACAACTTAATCAATTTAACACCATCACACTAAGTAATTAGCCTTAGTAATTTAATAGGGTCTACCCCCCTTGGCTTCGTTAGGAGTTGAGCCTAAACGGAGGAGTCAAGAACAAGGTGACAGCCTTGACTCGAGACTTGCCCCCAAGGACACACCGAGTGGCTTGAAGATTTCTGCCATGTGACCCAGGTGTGTGAAAGGCGGCAACACACTCTAAGAAGAGCTGAAATATATCCATGTTTTCAAAGATTCTGGCAAAACTTTTTAGTGTGCAGGTAAAGTGGACAACAAGAAAACATGTTGAAACAGAAGAAGAAGACCTGCACTATGTTCCAGTATCAATGAAAAACAATGAAACTATTTATTTTGCAGAAGCTAAAGAAGACGTTGGAGAACACCTACTTAGCATAAAGATCAAGAAGACAACGAAGAAGCACTCCAAGTACACATCAAGGAAGAAAGTAAAGATGATTTTTTTTGAATGAAATGTAAGCCTAGCTGAGACATAAACCAACATGCCTTCCTTTTGCAGTTTTTATGTAAGCCCATAGAGGCAGTATGGTAGAATTTAAGGGGGAGTGATGAAAATAAGTTCTCTCATTTAATTGATGGTTTCCATTAAGGGGGGGTTTTAAAAGTAATTCCAACCATCATTTACCAGGTATGAGTCAATTAGGGTTTTCTATGATAGCTCATGGTTTTCAGGCCTAAGGTATTTGGTGTCCATGGTAATGGCTCGTAGTATTACTTGTGATTTAGTGGTTTTGGTTAATCATGTAATCTTATATATACTTGTGTTATATTGAGAAGGCATTCCATTTCCCATAGTGTTTTTCCTTCTTCTTTCTCAATCCATGTCCTTTAACACTGGTGAAGGCTTCAGGTTACTAGAGAATCTTAAAATTTTCTCAGGGGAAAAGGGTATTTTACCTTGTCTCAAGCTGATGATGCAGAACTATCTAGTAATTTACTATTTGGAAGTAGGAATGGAAGCCAGTAGAACAAATTTGTTGCAGAGGTCAAGTGGCTGTGCTATGGGATGGTTATGTCTCAGCATAGCATCAATCATGCTAGGACCAAAGAGGAAGAGTATGAATTGTTATGGTCCAAGAACAAGAATGGGGATCACAAAAGTCCAAGGCTTGGATAGAAGGGTTTGTGTGAAGATCTAGTTATAGAAGAACCTACCTGATGATAAAAGAAAATATGGAAGTATAGATGCCCATTCAATTTATACATTTTTATGTGGTTGGCATTAAAAAAAGTAAGGTTCTGACAAGGGATAACATAAAAAAAGAAGCAACAAATCTTAAAAAAAAGAAGCAACAAATTTGGCCTTTGATGATGTTTCCTATGTCAAGTGAGGAATCCATATTTCATCTAATATCTGAATGCCTTTATGCTATTCAGGTCTAGAACGAGATTGATCATATAGTTGGTATAAAACAAGGATGGAATGAGAATTTAATAGAAGAATGTCTTTTGATATACGAAGGGAATGTGGATGTAAAGATTAAAGGCACCGCCTACGATTCTAGCCTAGGGGATATGGCTATCAAGGAATGCATGTTTATTTGATGATAGATACATTATGCCCACTCAATGTGCAGTACAAAGCCTAGACATCATAAAATATTTTCTTAATTACAAGTTGCAAAGCTTGCTAGGCAGACAGTGGAAGTGTTCATTGATAGATAGGGTCTTGGATTTATTTTGATGGAGCTGCTTAAGGTGAGCTTGAAACCTGTATCATACAATATATCACTCGACGATTATTACATTTATTCTATATTCAACTTAAATTTGTTCTTAATCTCAAATGATCATGAAAATCTACTAGGTCAGTAGTCTAGCTATACGTTCAAACCTCAAACATTTATTTTCTTTTATTTTTAATGAACATGATCTATAAGGAATTTCATGCTAGTGCTTCACCCCCCACTATCTAGATTGCCATCCCACTCCACCATGTTAAAGTCTTCACAAGTAATAATTCGGCTGTTAGTAAGGATTGGGAGATCTAGTCCCGCAATTTTATTTTTCCACCTGAATCATTTGAATCATACATAGAGTAGAATATCCACATAGTTCCAACAAGCACAAAACTTATCCAACAACCTCTACCAACCGTATCCTATAGCCTACCCACTGCCAGTAATAGAAGAATCCATCGAAGGAGCTAGTCTAGAGATGGCCAGAGATGGCCGCTCATACTTTCTCTGTTAAATGACAATTAAACTAATGTGTTTATGGGAGGTTTCTCATTACGCGTGTTTACAGGAAGTTTTTCATAACGGGCATAACCGACAACGGTTAACTCATGTAACTTCTTTCTTGAAGTATATAGTGCATGGTTGGGATACGTAATGTAGTGAGTTGTATGAGAGGTTGAGGCCCGTCATGCAATCTCTCCTTCTTCATTAACGAGCTTCAATACTTTGCCTGCGTGGATGTTTCCCCTCTGGGGTTTTACCACATGAAATGTTGGTGTTTTAATGGTGTTGATATATGTGTCGTTGATACAATTTGTCTCTGAGATTTAAACAAGTGGTATTAGAGCCCGTGTGAAGAGAGACGTTGGATTTGAGGAGAAGATGTGAACAAGAGAGCAATAGTGAAGATTGGGAAGGTTGTGAGAAAGCTCGTTGGAGAACTGTCCTGAAGAGGCTCGTGCCTGGAGAGGAGCTCGTGGAGAAGATCCGTGAAGAAGCTTGTGGAAGAGTTGACCCAAGCATGGAAGAGTGCCGCTGCCTGGACGACTGGAGGAGAGCTGAGAACCGCACTGCCTAGATGACTGGAGGAGAGCTGAGAACCGCACTGCCTAGATGACTGGAGGAGAGCCATGTGTGAAGCAGGAGTGTGGAGAAATTGGCATTTTGTGCCCTGTCACAGCTCACCGAGAAGATTGAATATTCGCTGCTGAAACCTGCTGTGTAGGAAAAGAACTCAAACCCGCGTAGAGGAGAGCTTGCTGCTACTGGAAGACAAGCTCGCGAGCACCGTGTAGAGAAGAAAACCAACTGTGGAGGAAAAGAACTCGCAGTTCGTGAAGAGCTGGCCGTGGAAGAGAGTCTGCAGGAGTGCTGGTGAGGATTATATATGCCGTGTAAGTTTGGTGATATTATTTTTTAAATATATATATATATATATATATATATATTAATTTTCTGAACGGTGGAGAAAAATGAGGGCTAGCCCGCAACCTTCTAAGAGAAGGAAACACATGGAGGTGGATTCTTGTTTTTTGGGTGATATATATATATATATATATATATATATATATAATAACAATAAAATCTTAACATTGAGCCATTTATTCGGGAGAATATACTGCTATTTATTTGGATTTTTTTTTTCTTCAGAGAAATTAAAAAAAAAATTCAACAATGTCTAGCACAAAGTTTGAAATTGAAAAATTTAATGGTAAAAACAGTTTTGAACTATGGAAATTAAAGATGCGGGATTTATTAGTTCAGCAGGGGTTACAGAGAGCCTTAGATGGAAAAAGAAAAATACCCTTAACCATGATAGATGATGAATGGGAGGATTTAGATGCAAAAACGCTAAGCACAATCCGTTTATGTCTTGTAGATGATGTGTTGTTCAACATTATTGGAGAAACATCGGTAGAAAGCCTATGGAACAAGTTAGAAAGTCTGTATATGACCAAATCAGTGATAAACAAAATTTACTTGAAGCGACAGCTGTACAGTATGAGAATGAAAGAAGGTATGAAGATAGCAAATCATTTGAATGTTTTTAATACTCTTATTTGCCAGTTGAGTAGTATGGATGTTAAAATTGATGATGAAGATAAAACAGTCAATCTCTTATGTACTTTACCGGAGTCTTGGGGTCAAGTAGTTTCTTCCATTAGCCTTAGTACAACTGATACTTAAGAATTTGACAATGTGTTTGGAGCATTATTGTTTGAGGAATTAAGGAAGAAATATAGTCTTGAAACCTCTTCACCAGAAGCTTTGGTTGTTAGAGGTCGATCCAAAGAGAAAGGAGAAAAGTCAAGAGGTACTTCCAAGTCTAAATCGAAGGGAAAAAAGAGCAAATTAAAATGTTGGTACTGTAACAAGACTGGTCATCTCAAAAAGGATTGTTGGAAGAGACAAGAGTCCAAGAAGGAGGACTCCAAATCAGAGGCAAATTCAAATAAGTCTTCTGATTCAGGTATGATTGATGAGGTCTTGTCTGTTTGTAATATTTCTTAATATAATGAGGAATGACTATTAGATTCTGGTGCTTTGCACCATATCTGTCCTCATAAAGATTGGTTTGCTTCCTATCAAACAGTAAATGATGGAATAGTTCTTTTAGGAGACAATCATTCATGTAAAACTGTTGGGGTTGGAAGTGTTAAACTTATGACCACTGTTTGATGGAAGTGGTCATAAGTTTACAGGTTTGATTGGAACTCTAAAAGTTTATAAGGGTGCTTTAGTGGTCATGAAGGCACAAAGAACATGAAACCCTTACAAACTGGTTGGAAGAACTCAAGTTAATGGTATTACATTTAGTATCTGAATAAGAGTGAGGATCCACTCAACTATGGCATCAACGTCTTGGTCATATGAGTGAAAAAGGACTTCAGGTATTAATGAATCATAAATTGCTTCCAAATTTGAAAACTCTGAATTTGATGTTTTGTAAACATTGTATATTCGGAAAGCAGTGTAGACAAAAATTTATAGCAGGTAGTCATGTTAGTAAAGGTGTTCTTGACTACATTCATTCTGATTTGTGGGGTCCATCTCCTACCATTTCCTATGGAGGAGCAAAATATTATGTATTATTTGTAGATGATTTTTCTAGAAAGGTTTTGGTCTATGTCCTTAAAAGAAAAGCTGATGTGTTTAACACGTTTAAACAATTTAGAGTTATGGTGGAAAAAAGAACTGGCATGACAATCAAGTGTTTAAGGACGGATAATGGAGGTGAATTTACTTCTTTAGAGTTTGAAAAATATTGCAAAGATGAAGAGGTCGTAAAATGCAAAACAAATGTTTACACTCAGCAAAATGGCATTGCGAAACACATGAACAAGACTCTTCTAGAAAGAGCAAGGAGTATGCTCAGTAATGCTAATTTGGGGCAAGAGGTGTGGGCAAAAGCAGTTTCTACTGCTTGTTATCTAATAAATCGGTCACCATCAATGGCAATAGATTGTAAAATTTTGGAAGAGGTATGGACTGGTCATTCCTGTGATTATTCGAATTTGAAAATATTTGGTTGTGAAGCTTTTGCACTTACTCCTAAAAATCAACGTTCTAAGTTAGACCCTAGATCAAAGAAGTGCATTTTTGTTGGATATGATGATGTAATGAAATGATATAGATCCTACTGCCTGTTGCCGCCTAATTCACACTTTAAGACGCAGGAAAGTCACAACCTGCTATGTGTGTCCTTGGGGGCAAGCGAGAGCTGGGGACCACTGTCACCACAGTCTACAGCTCCTCTGTTTAGGCAAGATCCCAACAGAGCCAAGGGGGGTAGTCCCTATGGAAAGACTATGTTCCAGGTTTATTAATAAATTGAAGATTAATTAAAGGGATCTTTTTATTTAGATTACAAAATTATAAGACCAATGCCTATATTAAATGGAGTCAAAAGATACAATGTGTAAACAATATGATTATGAACAGTA
>LPNX010140962.1:43167-54304 GCA_001517045.1 Pseudotsuga menziesii | reverse complement strand
GAGTACCCCGGAGGGTGATAACCGAGTAGAGGAGCAGGAGATAGAGAAGCTTGGTTGGTAAATTTTAAAGATTTATTTTAATCTTGATGTTTAATATGCGAGGTTTATTTTAAAATAATCAAAAGAATTTGGGAAGTAAAGAGATTGATTGTAGATTGTAGTACAAGAAAAGGAAAGTTAATCTAATTACCTAAGCCCCCACTTACCCTGTTTTTCATATCCAGCTTGAATTCCCTAAAGGGAGATGACAAGTGGATAGAGGATACACAGGTTGGATGGGTTGTATGGTTACTTCTTTAACAAAAAAAAACGGAACTTGTATAAACAGAAACTTGAAAGCAACTAAACTATAGTAAACTCACCTCACAGCAATCTTTGAGACAGAGATGATGGTCTGTCACAAAGATAGGTGGGTAGCTGAAAATAAAACTAACTATCTATCTCTTCCTAATCTACTTACTCATAAATTACAATGATTACAAGACTTTAAAGAATATCCCAAGAGACTCTCTTTGGGGTTTACAATAACAGAAAATTTTGAGAGAGAAAGTTGAGGAATGGAACCCCTTTTATGCCGGTTGAAGCTTGAGGAGATTTTATGTCTTTTGGGGCAGCAATTCTTCTTTAAAGATGAATAACCTGTCAAAAACCAGCGAGGTATTTTTCGCTGCAAATCACATAAAAACACTAAAAATTTACTGTTAAAATATTAGTACAAAATTTACAATTTTTACAAAAATTTCTGAATGAAAGTATGACAGAAAAATGAAGTTTAGGGGGCTGAAAAATATTTATCAAGAGGTATGCAATAAGTTAATCCCGAAGGAACTTGCGTTCGGCTCGAGAGATTGGATAAACCAATTCAGACCGACTTCATTCACCGCAGATGCGGATCAATTGATACCACAAGTATTCGAGACAGAGCTATTTTTGCATAGAGCTCACAGACTGACTGGAAACTGAGTTTCCAGCCACCTAAATGAAGTAAAACTAGCAGAAATAAAAGGTTTAATTAATATATAAAAGGTTAGGGCCCTAAAACAGGGGTTATATTCACTAAACAGTGAATAAAACCCTGTTTAAAACAGGCTGCCAATAGAATGTTGAATTGAAATTGTTGCCGGAATGATGTTTTTTGAAGGAATTTCTTTGCTTGGATAACCTGCAATACAAACTATGCCTGCAAAATATTGTACTTCTAGAGATGAACACCTAACACTTCCTGCAAAACACTTTGTAAGAAATGTTAAATCGTTCACAAAAAAGAATAAAAACACTTCTATTCTTTAATCTCTCCACAAAACACTTTGTGGAGAGCTAACTAGAAAGACACAACAAATGCAAACAAAATAAATACCATGTTACCTCAATACATGTAGATCATGAAAAGTTGAAGCATAGTATTCCTCCAAAGAATTTTTATTTAAATAGCCCAGCTTGGGCAAATCTTCAATACAATGTAGCAAGAATATGAGAGAAGAAGAATTTTCCGACAGCATAACAATAGCATAAGAGATGGTGAATAATGAGGGAGTGAGACCCTCATTATATAGTTGAGGCAAATCCCCAACCCTTTGAAGCTCAATGGTTGAGATTAGATCTAGATCTAGGGTTTAATTCACACCACTAGATCTAGGTATTTGGCTTTCTATTTCTCTCAATTAATCTCCACCATTAGATAAATTTTAATCAAAGGCTAAGAGACTTAATCCATGTCTCAAATAATACTAGCCTTTAGATTTAGGCTTTTGATTTAATTCTAACCCTTAGATGAGCTTTTATGTGAAAATAGAAATAAGGAAAAATTAGAATGGGCCCAACTAGGCGCCCCCATCCAAATTTGGTGAAAATCTCCTCAAAATGGCAAAACGTGGGCAAAAGCAGCTAAAGTCCACCTCCAATATTAGCTGGCGTCCTCTAAATAGTGATAGCGCACCTCCAAACTGAGCTAGCGCTCCTCTAAATGAGTGGAGTTTCCAAATATGGTGGTGCCCTTGTGTTTTGGTGTAGCGCTCCACTAACTTGGCATTGACTTTATGTGAAACGTGGGCCCATTATAATGTAGCGCCCTCTAAATTGTAGTAGCGCCCTTTTAAAATAGCACACGCCTCCAAATTAGACGTGGGTCCCTTCATTTTGCTAGCGCTTCTCCAAATATGGTTGGCGACCTCTACTTTGGCGTGGGTCCTTTCATTGTAGCGTGGGTCCATTCTAGTTTAGCGTCTCTCCAAATATATGCATGCGCCCTTCATAATGTAGCGTGGGCTTCATGGTGGTAGCGCCTACCTCTAAAGTTGGCATTGACTTTCATTATATGACGTGGGCCCTTCTTTATTAGTGCACCCTCCACTAACTTTAACGTGGGGCTATTCCAATTTAGCGCCTCCATCATATGATAGAGCCTCCATCAAATAAGACGTGGGCCCTTACTACATAGCGCCTTCACTATTTTGGTATGGGCCTCATTTTATGCTAGCGCCTCCACTATTTAGAGTAGCGCCCTCTTTCTTGGTAGTTTGGCCATTCAAACTTAGCTTTGACTCTAGCCATTACTTTTGACTTGGCCATTTGCTCCATAAATTTATATCTCCTTTTTACATGGACGCCCCATCAAATATGGTGATGGTTTAAACTATGATGTGGTATTTAGCCATGACTTGTTTTCCTTTAGCCACTTTCATAACTTTAGGCTTAAACTTTAGCCTTTAGCTCCAACAATAAATTTTTTAACCTTTAGACATAGGTTAAATTTAAATTCACCTTAGATAAAAATATTTCAATTAAATTTTTAAATTTTCCTAGAATTGACTTTAGGAAAAATTAAAAATAACTTGAAAATTTAATATCTAGGCCATGGGGGGTAAAAAACTTTGGAGTAAGTTCTCCTAGGCTTAGGAACCCCCAATCCACATTACCATGGCAAATTTTTGATTTTTTACTTCAAAACCAAAAATGTGAATTTTGACTTAGGGAAATTAATTAATTCCCTAGGAAAAATAGACCTTGCTTGGACAAAATGGTCTATCTCCTCAACCACTCATCAGAATGACACGGGACTCGAAGCAGTGGCTTAGGGGGTTTCATAGCAATTCATCTTTGCATTCATAGCCCCTATTACAAAATGCCATGCTTGAGCAATTACATTATTACATCAACATTGAGTTAATTAATCACCAAGGGGTGAAATTAATTAACTAAGAAAAAATTAATAAAAATACAACAACATCACGAAATTCCGCAAGACTCTATACAGATGCCTGGCATGGTCATGAATCACACTTTGAAGCCTTAGCCACCCCATGGAATTGACTGGTAGAACGCCCGTCACCACTTTGGAGGATTTTGAGTGAAAACCAAACCGATTAAACTCGTTTGTTCAACAAGGTCAATTGGAAAGGGAAAAACACTCGATGAGGGGACTTCCCTAACAACCCGTTCCATGGTGTGGCATCCATATCATATGACCCACACTAGCACATAAAATTACATTAATTTTCCCATGCAGGGGAGCGGACATTTCGTTTTACAAAGGGGCAATAGCCCTGCAGGAGTGAAAAATCCTCAGATTTTTCTAAGGTACAATTATGTACAACTTCGTGTACATGGAGTTGCCACCTAGTCGAAATAGGTGGGCAACACTGCCCACAAAATTGTCATTAGCAAAGATGTAATTTTTGATGAATCTTCTCTAATTAAATCCGAAAATGTAAGAGTTGATGTGGAACAAGAACATGTAATATCAAAACAACTAATTCAGTTGGAGAACTAATCTTCTCATGACTCAAAGAAACAAGAAGAAGTTTCTGGTGAGAGAGAAGTCATAGAAGATGAAGAAATTCAAGAAATTGTGGAAAGCCCAAAACCTACACCAAGAAGATCATTAAGGGAGAGAAATTGTCCTAAGAGGTATACTGATTTTGTTTCGTTTGTTTTATTTACTGATGATGGAGAACCTTCTTGTTTTCAGGAAGCCATTGTTTGTGTTGACAATGCTAAGTAGATGGTGGCAATGAAAAAAGAAATGGATTCTCTGGAGAAAAACAAGACATGGGAATTGGTTGAACTCCCAAATATAGAAAAACTGTTGGATGTAAGTGGGTGTTGAAATTGAAGAAAGGAGTTGATGGTAAGGTTGAAAGATACAAAGCCAGAATGGTCGCAAAAGGGTACTCTCAAATGGAAGGTATAGACTATCATGAGATTTTTTCACCAGTTGTTAAGCTTGTATCTATTCATATTGTGTTAGCATTAGTTGCATTGCTTGATTTGGAGTTAGAGCAACTAGATGTTAAAACAACTTTCTTACATGGAGATTTAGATGCGGAGATTTTTATGGAACAACTAGAAGGTTTTGTACAACATCAAAAAGGTAGTTTAGTTTGCAAGCTCAAGAAATCATTGTGTGGCCTGAAACAGTTGCCCAAGCAATGGTACAAGAAGTTTGATTCTTTCATGGTGAGCCATGGTTATACTAGAAGTGAGTATGATCACTGTTTATACTTCAAACAGTTAAATGATATATTTATTATCTTAGTGTTGTATGTTGATGATATGCTTATTGTGAGCAAAAACATGGACGAGATTAACAGGTTGAAGGCTCAGATGGCTAGGACTTTTGATATGAAGGATCTTGGAGTTGCAAAACAAATCTTGAGTATTGAGATACACAGAGACAGAAGAAATGGCAAGCTTAGTTTTTCACAGGAGAAGTATGTTGAGAAAATACTTGAAAGATTCAAAATGAATAAGACAAATCCTGTGATTGTTCCTTTGGCTTCCCATTTTAAACTTTCTTCAGGTTTATGTCCTAGTAGCATTGAAGACAAGTATTATATGTCTCGTGTACCATATGCCAATACAGTAGGATGTTTAATGTATGCAATGGTGTTACTAGAGTCTAGACCTGATATTTCACATACAGTAGGTGTTGTTAGTAAGTACATGGCAAATCCTTTAAAGAACATTGGAATGCAGTGAAATGGGTGCTTCGGTACCTAAGAGGCACATGTCACGTCCCCGGTTTCGACCCCGTTTGCATGATGTGTAAAATGTAATTAATCATGGTGAGGAGCTCAAGGCAAAAGCCCCACCATCGATTTGGCTGTGTATGTTTCGGCAATGGGGATAATTGCCGATGGTATGCTGTGCTATAAGGCACATTTTAATTCGGCATCATGTAAATCCGCACATCAATTAAAATAAACCACAACCAGCTACGACAGTGCAACGTTGAATGAAAAGGGCATGGTTCCAAAGGATAAGGGGTGGGGGATGTCAAACCTTGGTTATGGGGGAAAAACCCATGTTTTGTCACCTTTTCCTTGTCAACCTTTTGATTGTTTTGTTGATTGTTTGATGGAGGAGTTAATGGCTGGGTGGTTGAGGGAGTTATGGTGGTGGGTGTAGCAGGCTGTCAGCCTTTGCCCCACACGTCCACTCCACCCATGCCTGCATTGAATTCGTCCTCATCACTTCCGCGGACATACGATCCTCTCCACTGTCGGCCCATGTCTCCATTCGGTCTGTCCATCTTCCCCACGGCTCATCCTCACGCGTTGGTGGGTTCGTGCTCACGCACAGGAGTGTTGCTCACCCTCACGCGCAGGAAGTTCTCCCTCACGCGGTGAAGGTTCAGCTTCCTCATCCACTCATTGATTTGGCTGTGTGTTCATCCGCGTGCTTATGCGGAGCTGTTCTCCCTCACGCAGGGGTCGAATCCGATTTTCCTCACGCAAAGGCCATTGTGCTGTGGGTTCTCACGCAGCTGGGAAAGGAGCTGCCTTTCAGTGGTCATTCACGATTTCCACAGAGCGGAATCGGGTATGTTTTCTCCTGTGTTTTGTGGGCTGGTATAAGTTCCCTCGTGCACAGACTGTTTGGGGCCGTTTTTTCCATGTTGTGAGCCGTGCTCACGGATTGTGTTTTGGGGCTATTGACTTCTCCACGTTTTTGTTGGCTGTGGTGACCAACTACGTTTTGGGCCACTGGATTTTCAGAGTGAGCTGTTTTTCTGTTGTGGTCTGTGGCTATGCTGGGAGTACTGTTGATTATCCAATGTGGTCTGCGAATTGTGTTAATGTTCATTGTGTGTTTGGGCTGCTGAAGTACCCTGTTTGGGTTGCAGCTGGGTTGTTTTGGCCACGTTAGGGCCAAAACCAGCTCTGAGTTGCCTTGTAGGCTGGAGTGGTGTCTCACCCTTTGTTTGGGACTGTCACCGGTTGTTATGCTGCTTCACAGAGCTGTGAAGGGATTGTATGGCTGCTGGTATGCAGTGGTTGAACCTTGGACTGTGCTGGTTTGGCTTGTCTGTTGAAAGCCTGTGAAACCCAGCAGAGTTGGTTTGGCTGTTATGTGTCCCCTTGGCTATGTCTAAGCCTGCAATTGACCCTTATTCCGGAGGAATCATGCCCAGCTCGGGGGTGGCAGTGTTGCTGAGAGATAGATGAGCAAGCTGGCCTATGGTTGGGTGGAACGTTGCAGCGACGTAGCTGGTTGCGGGTGAATTCTTCATAAAAAGATAAGTGCCGTTGTTTAACTGCATCTCTGTAATTACAGGGCTGTTAAATGAACTATAATGAACTTGTTGAATGCTGGTTTATGAATATGTGTGCTTTCGTTGTATGATTGAAGATAAATGCATCTGTGTATGCTTAATTCTAGCATTTGATCTCTGTTTAAATGTTCATGGGGCATCTTGCCCGGCTGTTTTTGATGTGTTCGTCGCGTCCTCTTCGCCGGTTGAGGGACGGGGACGTGACAGTATGGTATCAGAGCGCCATGGTTGCAACAATGGGCCTCTTTGGGCCAAGAAGGTGCAGTGACAGAAGGTAGAATTACCTTCTCTGTTCAGCAGTGAGCAGATGGATTCAGAAAAATCGTCTAAGTGTGAGCAGTCGGACCACAGGAGGAAGTGGAATTCCACCGTTGCGGGTGAGCTGGAGAAGTTTCTATTCGCCGTTGCGGGCGAATGGCAGAAGTCTCCCATCCGACTGTTGCGGAAGGGTTCACGGAGTTAACCTCCGTCGTTGCGGGTGGAGCAACGATCTTCCCCTCCGACCGTTGCGGGTGGCGGAGTGATCTCACGTCCGATTGGAAGATCCGCCCGATCGCCGACGCCGCGGAGAGTTTGAAGAACCGTCCGATCGCCGACGCCACAGAAAAATTTCGAAAATCCGACTAAGTATGGAACGGTCGGGCCGTTGAAGGAAGTGAACTTCCGCCGTTGCGGAAGACTTGGAAAAGTAAAACGTCCGCCGTTGCGGGTGGCGGAGCAATCCCGCGTCCGATCCAAGAGTCGTCCGATCGCCGACACCAAAGGGAGATCGAAAATTTGGCTAAGTGTCGGAACGATCGGAAGGGAGAATGGTCCGACGCCCGATGTTTCGAGATTCAGCCGACGCCCGATGTGGAAAGTTCGTCCAAGGAAGAGCGGACGTCGGAAGGATTGAAGCTTCCAAGGAGCCGCCGTTGCGGTTGGAAATAACTTCTGAAGAGCCGACGTTGCAGATGGAAAGCAGTTCAGCATCCGATGTGAAGTCAGTCGATACGTTGCGGAAGGTTGGAGCTTCCGAGGAGCCGCAGTTGTGGAAGGGTTGGAACACCCGGAGAGCCGCCGTTGCGGAAGGTAGAAGCTTTCGGGGAGCTGATTCGGCGGAAGACATAATGGTCAGGGAGCCGGTTCGGCGGAGGAAGGAATGGGAAAGGAGCCGACGTTGCGGCTGGGAGATCGAAGTGGGAGCCGACGTTGCGGCTGGGAGATCGAAGCGGGAGCCGATTCTGCAGAAGGAACAATGGTTCCAGGAGCCGATTTCAACTGTTACTCAGTGAAATTTTGAGCTGTTTTCAGAGAATTTTCAGGGGATGCCGAAAATGAAGCTGCCAAAATGGCTCTGAGATCATTAGAAGAATGTGAAAATTCTACTTTGCAGTAGTGTAATGAAAGTGCCGAGATTAGTGAAAGTCTTCATTCTTGGAAGTGGTGTGGTTTTCACATCCGAGGTCAGAATGACGCATGTAAACAGGCGTTGGAAAGCTTATCCAGCAAGGAACGAGGATAAGTGACCAGAATCTAAGCATGGAGCAGCAAAGTGCTAATGACGACCGCTGTTATCAAATGGACAAATATGGGCAGTTGCATGCCCAGGGGCAGCAAGGACTGTGAAGTCAATCAACTGTTGGGTGGAAGAGGAGTTCCATGCAAGGATGAAAGGCTTGAAAAGGGAAGTTTTCCTTAAAACCCTATCCTGCTAACTTTAACTACATTTCCTAAGTTTATGCTTGAAATGCATGAGGATATGTATTGCATGCGTAGAATATTGCATGATTAGTAAGAATATTGAGAATTATATGTTCTGTATGAACCACTAATGATAATCATTGCTTTGATGTTGGCATTAGTGGACAAACACCAATGATGACATGGACCCAGTTGAATATGTTGCTGATGCTGAGGAATGTGACCAGCAACCCTATGGAGAAGGGATAAGGCAACGAGTCCATAACAAAAGTTGGTGAGCAGAGGCTGCAAACTCCTGCAAGGGACCAATCAAATTGGTCATGGAAAGGGTGTAAGTAAGACCCATGCAGGTAAGAGTTTGCTTATGGTAGATTCCATGGGTTGGTCCAGGCTGCTATGAATGCAGGATAGTCATGATCAATTGGCTGCCAGAAATGCTCTATGGAAGAGCAAGGTGGTATGAATGAAACACTTGTGAAGTAAGGGTATCTAAACCTTTATTTAATTACATGAATGATATGACTATACCTTGCAATGTTAGTGTAATAATGATTGCATGAAGTGAATGAGTTTGGTATATACTGATGTGACTAACTCTTGAAGTATTTGAATTTTATAAATTCTGAAAATGCTTTAGTGAGGGTTGTAGCAATAAGACAGCATATGCATCCATACTTACCAAGTGTTTGGTGGATGGAAGGTCATGTATCAGGTAGATCAATTTAAGAACGGCATTGAGAGGTAAGATCCTGACCAATGCTGGAATCTACCATGTGAAAGAGCTTGTTAGATTGGAATTGTGAGTTTCAAATATTGCTGACAACTACTAGTCACTATTGGCTTGCATAAGCTTGTGTTTGGTTGTTGAAGCTTGTGTTTCAGGTAGATTATTTTAAGGACGACATTGAGAGGTAAGGTCCTGACCAATGCCTGAATCTACCATATGATATGCATAATAGGTTGTTAGGATTCGAATTGTGAATTTCGGATTTGAGAAATCCCTGACAACCACTAACCATTGTTGGCTCGCATAAGCTTGTGTTTGGATGTTTGAAACTCATGTTTCAGGTAGATTATTTGAACATGGCAGTGAGAGGTAAGACCCTGACCAATGCCAAAATCTACCATTTATGAGAAGAAGTCTTATGGTTGTGAAAATTAGTTGGTACGGGTTGTTAAGTTCGAATTGTGGATTTCGGATTTGAGAGGTACTAACGGCTACTAACCATTGTTGGCTTGTGTGAGATTGTGTCAGGAGGGACACATGGTAAGTGGGTATTCATGTTATGATAGTAAGCATAAAATTATAATGGGCATAGTAATGCTGCTTACGAGAAACCCACAATTGAGCAAGTCAATCTCTGTAGTAGATAGAATCGTAAATTCTTATTGAATTTGATTGCTAAATGTCGTTGCTTGGTTATGGAACAATCAATTGGATTGTAGTATCAGGTAATGATTGACTGTTTGGCTATTTGATGAATGTGTCAGGAGTACACACTGCAGGAAGATCATGTGTGATGGTCTGCAGNTGTTTAATTATTAAATTTCCATATGCAGAACATGTTTTTATTTATTTCCATGATGACCGATTGCTTGAGTATGCATAGGGCCTACATGGCACACACCGGGAATGGGTGCACACTTTTCCGATGTTGAGTCATGAAGGGTTTTCAATATTGATTACACTATGGGGAGTGGACGCACTCCTGGTGTCTCAATACTTGATAGTGAATGATATGAAATGTGATTACGGTTTTAAGAGCAATAACGCTGATGAGTTTTCTTGTATTGCTTGTGTTGCTTGTGTTGACAGGCTAAAGGTAAAAGGTAAAGGTAAAATGGTAAATGGTTGTTGTGAGGGGTTGCGGAGTAAGGGTTATGGTCGATATAAGTGTATGTTGGTATAAGTGTATGGTTGGTATAAGTGTATGTGTCATTGTTGACATGAGTGTGTAATGGGCTGTGATGTGCCTAAGGATCCATAGTAGATCCTAGACCTGGAAATGGTCATGATAAAGTTCCAAGCCCAGTTGACATGGTTATGTACTGGTTGGACATTGATTATTTGATGTTGAGGAAAAGCCTGCGTGCTGACCTAACATCTAAGTCCATAGGCGATCCCAAGGCTTGCAAGGCGAAGCAGGATCCTGTGGACGAACGAGGAAACGCACAATACAGATAAGTATTGGGTTATTTTGCTTATGAATATACATGTGTATATGATTTGGTTATGATGTTTTAAACTCTTGCTTTAGAGATAAAACTAATGAGAATAAACTAAACATGTGAATTTATTCAATGTTTGGATATAGGTATCGCGGGAAGCGAGGACTATGAGAGCATCCTAGAGATGCATGGGGACATGCGACTGTCCTGGAAAGCTCGGGTTGAGCGGTAATGAAAAAGGTGCTAGTAAGACGGGGAAGTCCTAGCAGCCGAGACAAACCATGTGGAGAGACTCCATGGTTTAGAGGTCTAGAATAGACCAAAGACACTAAGTGTCATGACCAAGAGAGATTGGTCCAGCATTCACGGTAAAGTGAAAGAGGCTGAGAGCATGAAAAGCCACAGCGATGGTGTGGGTTCCAGGATGGGACAGAACAAAGAGGGGAATAACTCTTACTGCTCTCTCTTGCCTTTTGATTATATATATATAGATATATGTTTATGCATTGTGGAAACAAAGGATTGTTGAATGCACGTATGATTGAGAATGAAATGTATGTATTTGCTTAAAGTAAATTGTGAATGCTGGAATAGTTAATTCCCTGCCCAGGAATGGACATGAAGGAGCTCATGTGCCTGTTGGGGAAGGCATGAAAAATATGAAAGTTTCCTTAAAGGAACTTGGACTGTCATGCCAATTGGGTAATTAACTAACTGATTTTAATATCTATA
>LPNX010140962.1:2523-41724 GCA_001517045.1 Pseudotsuga menziesii | reverse complement strand
ATGAGCAAGCTGGCCTATGGTTGGGTGGAACGTTGCAGCGACGTAGCTGGTTGCGGGTGAATTCTTCATAAAAAGATAAGTGCCGCTGTTTAACTGCATCTCTGTAATTACAGGGCTGTTAAATGAACTATAATGAACTTGTTGAATGCTGGTTTATGAATATGTGTGCTTCCGCTGTATGATTGAAGATAAATGCATCTGTGTATGCTTAATTCCAGCATTTGATCTTTGTTTAAATGTTCATGGGGCATCTTGCCCGGCTGTTTTTGATGTGTTCGTCGCGTCCTCTTCGCCGGTTGAGGGACGGGGACGTGACAGCACAAGGGACTATTGTATCACCTTTAATAATAACATTGATTCTGTATGCGGTTTTGTTGATTCAGATTTCGTAGGTGATTTGGACAAGAGAAGGTCTACTTCAGGTTATGTCTTTACTCTTGCAAGTGGAGATATAAGTTGTATGTTAAAGCTTCAAGAAACAATTGCTTTATCCACTATAGAGGCTGACTATGTTGCTACCTCACATGCTTGCAAAGAGGCAATTTGGCTGAGAGGTCTGCTTAGAGAAATTGGAAGGTTGCAAAACAGTGTGCCCGTCTTCTGTGACAGTCAAAGTGCTATTCATTTGGCTACAAATCCTGTTTATCATAGTAAGACTAAACATATTGATGTAAAATATCATTTTGTAAGACAAGCCATTAGTGAAGGTGGAGTAGATCTGAAAAAGGTCCATACTCAAGAAAATTGTGCAGATATGTTCGCAAAACTAATATTGTTAGAGAAGTTACGATGGTGTGTAGCTTCTCTTGGTTTGAAAAAACAGTGATAAATAGTCTTGGGCAAAGTATTTGTAAATTTTGTTGTTAAGGTGGATATTGTTAAATGACAACTAAACTAATGTGTTTATGGGAGGTTTCTCATTACGGGTGTTTACGGGAAGTTTCTCATAACGGGCATAACCGGCAACGGTTTACTCATGTAACTTCTTTCTTGAAGTATATTGTGCATGATTGGGATATGTAATGTAGTGAGTTGTCTGAGAGGCTGAGGCCCGTCATGTAATCTCTCCTTCTTCATTAATGAGCTTCAATACTTTGCATGCGTGGATGTTTCCCCTCTGGGGTTTTACCACATGAAATGCTGTTGTTTTAATGGTGTTGATATATGTGTGGTTGATGCAATTTGTCTCTGAGATTTAAAGATTCTCATGCGCAGTGTATAGATATTCCCATTTTCAATAGCCATGCGGCAACAATCTAAGTTGGAAATAAGTAACTTCTTGAAAAATGTAATTTCAGTTCCATAACTAGTGTTTAAGAGCATGCCTTGTATGCCCCTGTGGTGTTTTGTATATATCAATTAGCAGAATCTCTTCTACTTCACCAGTTCATTAGGCAAGGTTGCTCTTTGGTCCCTTATTTATATGTTATTGCCGCTAATGGTTTGGGATATCTTCTTGAAGCTGCTTGAGTGCAAGGTTAAATTCAAGAAATCTCCCTTCCTAGTGGCTAGTTACTAGTAGGTTTTAGATGTACATTTTGCTGTTGAATCAATTCACTTTAGAATTATTCTTTGACTTTGTCTAAGGTAGAACGCGTTGCCTTGACTCTTTTGCTAAAGCTGTTGGAGCCATTGCGAGTGAGGAGAAGATAGACAATCTCATTATAGTTTTCACTTATATTAATATGAAATGGAAACTATTTCTCTAGGCCATACTATCTATTGTCTAGGAATCTGATTTCGTTGATGTACATGTAAAATCTCTTTGGGACTAGATTTTGCACAAAATTTTAAGCAAGCTTCAATGTTGGGCAACCCAAGACGTTCCTCTTGTAGGTTAAATCACTATCATGGATGGAATCTTGGTTTTAAGTCATGGATTTTACTTTTCCACCTCTTTCTTTCTTTTTGGTATAAGGTATATGAACACAGAAATGCTGCTTTGGTGTATATGAAGATAGAAATGCTGCTTTGGTGTTTTCCTTTGGGGAGGCAGGGCTGGAAAAGGCCCTACCATTGTTTTCTTGGGATCTGTTGCCGCCTTTTACCCACCTGGGTCATGTGGCAGAAATCTTCAAGCCACTCGGTGTGTCCTTGGGGGCAAGTCTCGAGTCAAGGCTGTCACCTTGTTCTTGACTCCTCCGTTTAGGCTCAACTCCTAACGAAGCCAAGGGGGGTAGACCCTATTAAGTTACTAAGGATAATTACTTAGTATGGTGATGTTAAACTGAATGAATTACTTAGGAGTTTGAAATTTAACCATAAACAACCATAGATGACAAGATACAAAATGAACGCACGAAAGCACAATGCTGAGACATAATATATATATAGCAAGAAAATAACTAGTGCCTTAAAATGGAGTCAAAATAAAATCAATGTATTTGCATGTGCTTGGAGTGAATGTTTTGCAATTGCCTCTTGGTACGTTTTAAGTTAATGTGAAATATGAGTTGATTAAAATTAGGGGAAGGGGTGGACTCCAGATATACCCGAGAGTACTTGGAGTATGTCCAAAACTAAACCTTCACAGCTACCCGCAAGGAATATGTGGGCTGAATGGAGTCTCTGGGGCTATTGTTCATAACGCACCCGTTAGGGTGTGACAGAGATCGGCGCCTCGAGGTCACTTTTCAGAAGTTTCCGCTTCCTTTGGGTATTTTGCCACCGTAATGGTTTGATCTAGGTGTTAGATTTTCACCTGATGGTTTGTCAATTTGGGAGAGTGAATCCTAGTTATACTAGTCACTCAAGTGCTTTTGATACAGCTTGACTGGTCGGACGAACCGCAGCCAAGTGTAGAGTATACACACCGGAGTCTTGTCAATTTTAGTAAATTTTGAGATGGATGTTCTTGTTAAAAAGAAAACCCTCCAGGAACCTCTTTCGGTCCAAGTGGACCTCAATCGGGAAATCAAGGAGGGGTTGATTTTATTATGGTTACTAAAACAAATGGTGATAGCAAATGAAACATAAAAAGATAAGCAAACCACAATTTTCTAATGAGACTACCACGAACCTTTCTTCACCTTTCGGTTCAAAAGGAGGCTCGTGGGGTAAGTATTAAAGTTACTTTGAAACCAATAGAAATGGAATATGGAATTGATTTTAAATCAAAGTATACTACCCTGTAGTTTAGTACTACGCTAGATTGAAAAAAGATGAATGAAAAGCAAAAAATGACACGGATGCAAATTCCCTTAGGGGGGATGGGGAATGGGCTCGAAAGAGCCTATTCAGAATTATTTTTATTACCAGCGGTTACAATATCAACAAACTGATATGATGCCTCTTGATTCTTATACAGAATGAAACCAAGAGCTTACAAAGTGCAAAAATTAAAGATTTCAGTAAAAAGGGAGACCCTCGGGGGGATTCAGAAGGCCCAAAAGTCACTTTCGAACAACAACTCCTCCTCTTTTCTGTTATACCTGCTAAAAACCAGCAAGCTTATTAGATTGAAATATGCCCAAAAGCACTCTGAAAGTACCTTTGGGTCAGCTTACTTTTAACCAAAAAAAGCTAAGTTAAAACTAGTTAAAAAAGGTAAAAAGGGAACCAAGGAAAGCAAGCTTTCCTTGGGATCTTGGCTTGCCTTTTAGGCAGCCAATATGATGTGCACTGATTGCTAGATTTATATTTTATAACAGAAAACAGAAATCTAATGCATGCAAGCTACAAATTTTCTTTAAAATTCCATGCAAAAAGGATGATTTCCCTAAAGCTAGATCTAGAATGCTTATGAAACCTTTTAAGAACAAGATCTAGATTATGGGCTTTGAGAAGATAGATATATGTTAAATTTACTTTAAGATAATAGATCTAAACAATATCAAAGCTGTGAACAAAGTAACCGAGTAGAAGAATTGATTTTGAAGGAGGAAGAGGAGGAGAGAAATGTTGGTAGCCTTGAAGATTCACCGTGGAGCTTTCAGGTGGAATGTCGAGGGACTATGCCTTTGGAAGGTTTTGGAGAGAGTGAAGAAGCAAACTAGATCAGCATCCTCTCCAATCTAGGAACCTGCAGCTCAGCTGAAATAAAAAAACTTGCCGAAATACTTGTGAGATCCGATTAGTACATACATAGAGATTCAGAATAACATGCATATAAGCTTATAAAACATGCTGAATCTAGATCTCTAAACATGCATCAAAGAAAAGAGATGGCCAATAAACTTATTGAAAAGCACCTTTCCTATCAAGATTATAATAAGCTTATTATTAATCTTAGCAATGAATCCACAAGCAATGAGCAAATTATGAACATAGATACAGGTTACCTCAGTAAAAAATGGCAATGATCATCTACACATACAATGACATAACATCGTCTTGCCTCCAAAGCTTCTCTTTATTTCAAATGAACAATAACAACAGTACAATAGCAGCAACACCTCAATCCCAGTTCTAACTAGCTTGGAAGAGGAGGCTTATGCTTGGATATATACAAAAACTAGGAGATCCAGCCCAGGGGGGCACAAATCCCAAGGAGATAGACCAAATCAGCTGATGGAGAGTCAATCAATGCAGATCTGAAGTTGAACTGAGCCAGATCTGAGTCTCACTGAGTGCAATTGTCAATCGGAGAGCTGATCTGACTGACACCTCAACCTGTTGACTGAAGAATCCCCACCAAAACTCATCCAGATGAGCCAAAACGTGTGGAGGAGAGAGGGAGGGCGAAATTCCCCATAAAGGATGCTGAAGATCAACTCTGGATCTGATTTGATCACCTCCTTCAGTCAAGGATTTGTCAGATCCAGTCAATCTGGTTCAAATCTGACTGATTTCAATCAAATCGGCTGACAATCCATTGATCTATGATTCTGGATTTGCTCCATTATTCATCAATTTATTAATTAAAATAATCAAGAATTGATTTTTGGGGCTTTCTGACCTAAGTGATGGAAAATCACTCAAAACTAGGAAATAGTGGGTCCATGGGTTTACATGGTGCTCTTAGCTTGAAAATGAGCACCTACATGACTGCAACTGATTATTTGGCCCACTTTTATTACAAAATCAATTTTTCCAATTAAACTATTAAAAAATAGCTTAAGTTTTGGAAAAATTAAATTTTAATAAAAAACACTGAAAAAATAAAAAATTTAAAAAAGTTGAAAAACCCTAAGGGGACTTAGACATGTTCATATGACTCGGCCATGATGTCTAGCATGTTTATACATTGACACATAGACTCTAATAACCTCAATAGGCCTAAATGCCAAGCCAACCACCCCAACTTTGGAGGTATGGAGTGAAAAACTCAGAAATTATCAGTCGTTTATTCAACAACCAATAATAACCAAGGGAAAAAACACCCTGGGCTGATCGGATTGACAAATAAAGTCTAAGAGACCGAGTCTTTTACAGACACTATCATGCTAGAACATTTATTACAATTCCCCCATGGGGTATGAACATGTGATATAGTACAACAAGCACTTCCCAGAAGTACTTCCAAAGGTCTTCTGAAATCCGAACAAGTTATCCTTGTCCGGTTCACCAGGCTCACTTGATAAAAAACCACTAAGTACAACTTAGGTGGTAACAGGATCCTTGGACTTTGTCCAGAAAGGATGGAGGACTTGACTTGATAGATACACGTGCTCAAGGGCCATTAACGGTACTGTACCCCTGCAGCCAAACAAAATACTACATATGTAAATGGCATACATGATCACTTGGCCTTTAGATGCATTGAGATTGGAGTATTGTCGAGAAAGGATTTGGTTGCACCAATCAGTTTGTAAATTCTTGACTGAAAGAGAGCAATTTGAGTTAATTCATTAACCCTTGCTGAATCATATACCTTAACACACAAGATAGGGATGACATGATGGATTATCTAATTTTGTTCCTAAGTGAGTGTTTCAGTATATATACCCAAATTGCATTCCTCTTTTCAAGCTGTATATTGATATAGCACTTGAGGATGTACAAGCACTACTGTCTAAATTTTAACGTTTGTAGCCTCAGAGAATTGAGAGGCACACACAGACTGTTTTAGTTTTCTGAGCAGTTGTTAAAACTGTTAATCTCTTTCCCAAGTTACAGTAAACAATTAATTAGATCATTTGGAATGTGTGCAAAACTTGCTAGTAATAGGTCTTTAACTGCAAGTTAGTTTTTTTTTCTATCCTGTCTTTTGACTGGAATTTCATGTGGTACCAGATTGGCAAGGATGTAGTAGTAGCGTTAAATGAGGCCATGGAAAGAAAGGGCTTGGACATGCGCATCTCTGCACTGGTGAGTGCTACTGATACCAGAGTTAAAAGGTTTTCCATGAAATATTGAAGACCGTTTTGTGATGGCAAAGTTTATTCATTTGGACAGTTATAGGGGCACCCTTTTAGTAATTTGTTCATGAATAGAAAGACAATCTATTTGAATTAATTATTGATCCAGGATAAATATTACCCCAAATCAGCTTTATTAACATTTTGATTTAAGTAGTCATTTTTCCAAAACACATATACAAATGATTGCTCATGTAAATTCTATTCACCACTGAAATCCAAAACAGGTGAATGATACAGTGGGAACATTGGCTGGAGGCCGATATTCGGATCAAGACGTCATGGCTGCTGTTATTTTGGGCACTGGCTCTAATGCATGCTATGTAGAACGTGCAGATGCAATTCCAAAATGGCAAGGAGATTTACCAAAATCTGGCAACATGGTAAAGTGACCCTATCATGAATCCATGTACTGTTTTCAATACTTGTGGCACACAATGGGATATATACTGGTTTTCTTTTCAGGTGCAATATAAACACTAAAGAATCCAAAAATAGGATTCCGAGCTCTACCCTCATTTGATGATTTAGAATTTTTTCATATATACAGATTATCAACATGGAATGGGGTAACTTTTGGTCTTCCCATCTTCCTACGACAGAATACGACAAGGCTTTTGATGCTGAAAGTTTAAATCCCGGTGAACAGGTAAGTTGAAGTATGTTCTGTATGGTTGTCTGTAGCGTTTAAGAAGAAGTTGCATTAAATGAGTTAGATGATATATCCTGAGCCCTAACTTTCCCAATCATTGTTCATTCCCAGATCTTTGAGAAGCTAATCTCTGGAATGTACTTGGGAGAAATTGTGAGAAGAGTGTTGCTGAGAATGGCGGAAGAAGCTGCTTTATTTGGAGATAGCATACCACCCAACCTGGCAATTCCATTCAAATTAAGGCATGCTCTGTGTCCCTTTGTTTCATCCTGGAAAACTAGATTGTTTATCCTCTGTTACCAACAGAGAAGGCACTAATTCTGGATCGTGCTTGCTCTTAACATATGAATAAAAGTCATCTGGCTTTACTTCTTAGTAAGTTGTGTTTATGAAATACAGCTAGGTAGCACAACACCATATACTTATTTTCTAAAAGCTACGATGTTCTTGACTATCATTGTAATTGGTGTATCTACATTTTTAGCAGTTATTGGGAACTTTATTAGCCCTTACACCCCCATGTACAATATATAGGAACCCCGTCCACGGAAACTAACATCACAATTGTATTAATTTATTAGCCTTGAACAGACAACTATCGGGATTCAATATCCATAGTGGATGTTTGGTTTATCTTTTGGCATTCACTATTTTTTAGAGTTTTTTTACCTTGTTTATGTGACACTGTTTATTTATGGTTGTTTTGGGTTTATATTTCAAAATTTTTGATAAAAATCCATTTATTTTGTATCTTTTCATACTTGTCGCAGTTTGTCAAATGCCTATTTTTTCACCAATTCTTTTTGATGTTCTGATTTTTGGACCCTCCACTATTTTCCATCGATGCTGATTTTTCCAACAATGATTTGAACAGTATGGAAGGAGATGTAATTAGGCTGTTATAAACATGTTCTAACTAACTGCATGGATTTACTTCAATAGGTAGAAAATTAAAGGAGGGCCATTCCAAGGATGCTCCTCAAAACAAGTACAAAATCAGTCAAAGAATAATGTGCAGCCATATATGAAACCATAAGTGAAGTATACAACGTAGGACAGCCGTCCTGTTGAATGACTAGTCAAGAATATATCATTGTTCAAGCGTGGTTTCACCATAAGATTAAGAGGGCCTAAATGTGCAACACTTAACCTTCAACCTTAGCTAAGGTAGCCTGTAAAGAATAGAGTGAACAGCTCCAACCAGGAAATTACAGCAGCAAATATCCTTTAATAAGCAAAGTGATTACAGCAAGACAAAGAGAGGGTTTCATCTCAACCCTAACATTCTTTTATTGGAGCAAACTCGTCCTTCTTCAAATATTGTTCCACAAGATTTGTACAAGTAATTTCCAGCAATCAAATCAACCCAAGAAATATAAAAGAAAGATGAAGAACCCTACATCGAATTGCCTCTTCTTTTTCCCAAAAGATCTTCAATTAAGTTCGGAAGGGATCTCCCACACTTCTATCCATACCTTTAGCAAATGAATCTCTCTATTTATAACCCTTCAAATCAAACCCTAATTAAATAATAACATTTTTTTAGAAGGCCTTAGAATCCTTTTGAGTGAATAAAATAGGTTCATATTGTCACTTGTCATCTTTCTATTTTATTAGATCCTTTTAAAACATGCTTTTATTATTCATTTGATTGGATGACACATGGCATCTCCCCATGGCATCTCCTCATGAAAAGTTCTTTCCTCCAAATATGTAGAAAATGCCTTGAACAAAGTTTTCTCACCACAAAGCCCTCCTGAAAGGTGAAACATTCCTCAAAGGTGAAACATACCTTCAAGTTCAAATATGTAGAGAAGGCCTCAAGGCTCAAGCAATGTGTCTTTCACCCCAAATACTTCAAAAGGTGATATATGCCCCCAATGTTGTGAAAAGGGTCAAATAATGTGTCCATACCCCAAAAGTTCTTGTCAAAGGGGAAACACGCCTCCAAATATGTGGAATATGTTTCAAATAATGTGTAATATACTTTAAATGCCTTCTTGCACAAAACATCCCTCTTAAGCAACGGGATGTTCTTTTTGCCCTTGGGGTTGATCAATCCCCATTAAATGACCCTTATTTGACCATCCAAATGCCTTTAACACCACATGTTATCATTCTATGCAAGACATTCCTTTGTTAGCTTCATTCTTTACCACTTGTCATGCCTCGAGCATTCTCCAAGGTAGAGTGTTTTGCTCCTCTAAGATTTTTCTTGCCACATGCCATGCTTTGAACCTCCTGTAATGTAGGGTGTTCCTTTCCTAAGGTTGTGTCTAGCGAGAGAGAAAGGCCCATGAATTTTCAAGAGGTAACAAGGGGGTTGAATGGTAAAAGCTCATTAGTTTGCCTTTGCCTAACTTGATCAAAGGAAACCCTACTTATTTGGACATCGAAGTCATAGTTTGAACTTTGAAATGTCACCTATGCAGTCAAACTTGATAGTTCATCCACAATATTTCTCTTTGGCCACTTTGATTTTTAAGGATCTCTTTGGCCGCTTTGATTATTAATATTCTTAAAAGATAATAAGCCCATTGTGGCTTAACTGAATGGTAGGCACCCCACCATGTTGACGTCTGAACCCAGGTTCAAGTCTCAGGCTAATTGCTAGATGCGACTTGTGGTCTATTGCAACTAGCCTAGGCATTGTAGTGGCAGCCAGTTGGGTTTAATCCCTGAACCTTTCCTTGGTGATCCTGGTCCATTACTAATTCCTCTATGTCTAAAAGATAATAACCAACTTCGTAGTATGGGCTGTGGTATACCATCTAAATTGGACAGTAATTCCCCTCCTCTAGGTCTAAAAGAAAAATATTCCTAAAAGATAATAACCAACTTCGTAGTATGGGCTGTGGTATACCATCTAATTTGGACAGTAATTCCCCTGCCTTGTGATTGAATTCGGATTTTGTTTTGTTTTGTAAAAGAACATTTTGTGCTCCTACGAGGTCCATACTTTTATCTATATGTGCTTGTAATCTAATATGTAATTTCAAGTTTGTGATCTAAATATTAGCAACATGATTCGATTTCATTTGGAGAACACTATTGATTATTAACAACTGTCATTTGGAGAACACTATTGATTATTAACAACTGACTTTTTAATTTTTACATTGCCTTCATCTTTCGAATATGCAGGACTCCAGATATATCTGCTATGCATAGTGACACCTCTTCTGATCTCAAAGTCGCTGGAAGAAAATTGAAGGATGTCTTGGGGGTATTTATCCTTCTAAAGTCATAATGAATTCAAAACTGCTTTACTTTTCTTGTGGATACGTAAAACTAGCAGACTTATCTGGACCCGGGTTTGATATGCATCTCGGGGTTGTCGAGGTTGTGAAGCTTGACGTTGTCAATCACGATTTCCAATATTTAATACATTGGGCATATGTGGCGATTTGAGATATGCATCCTTAGGCTTCACAACACCATGGTACATATCATACCTAGGTTTAGATGGGTCTGTGCGTATGTGCTCATTTAACACACCCAAAAGCATCATCTAGATTTGATGCCACTGCACACACAAAATGTGCTTGCTTCTGTCGCTGCGATTAAAGTTATTCCCCATTGTATTCATGGTCATGACGTAACATCTATTGTTTTGTATCGTTTTCACATGCCATTCAGATTCCATACTCTTCATTGAGTACTCGCAAAATTGTTGTTGAGCTTTGCCGCATTGTAGCAGAACGCGGTGCTCGTTTGGCGGGAGCTGGGGTTGTGGGAATATTAAGAAAAATTGGGAGAGATCATGTAAATGAAGCTGCAGAGAAAAAGAGGACCGTTGTTGCAATGGATGGGGGGCTTTATGAACACTACCCACTCTTCAGAGAATATCTGCGAAATGCAGTTACAGAATTGATTGGAACCCAGATCGCAGAAAGTGTGGTTATAGAGCATTCAAACGATGGCTCAGGTATTGGAGCTGCTATCCTTTCTTCAACTCACTCGATATACTTGGAGGAGCATTGACTTTGATAGTCGCATGTCTTTTTAAGAGGCACGCCCTAGTCATCTAAGGGTTAATAAATTACCCATCTGGTTGTATAAATAAATCTGTAAGCATCTTACTCGGAGATGATAGTCTTTTCTTTAGAAGCAGGCTGCTCAGGAGCCATAATTTATGCTCGCCCATGTATAGTTCTTTACAATAATAATATTAATTCAGGATCAAGTATAAAATTTTCGGTCACCCATTCTTTTCTAGATTTTTGTATTGATATATGTAATAGTCCTCTCTGGCTAAGCGGATGCTGAAAGTGAACGTTCTCATAAATACAGTGAAGCAAATTGGAAAAAGTTTTTTCATTTAAATTTGACAGAGGTTAAAAGTTGACAAACACATATTATGTGCAAAAATGCGCATTTTGTCGTGAAATCTTTTGTATACAATGACGGTCGTCGCTTGTATTCTTGTCAATCCGTTTATTTGATATATAAGCTGGAAGGCTGTGAACATGTTGGACCTGTTTTTGTCTGTACTCGTTTCTCCTTTGTGTCAATTGGGATTGAAAATTAGACCTGTATTTGTCTGTACTCGTTCCTCCTTTGTGTCAATTGATTTGAAAGTTATAATGGTGGTGGGCACTTTGGTGAAGGTTACATGGTTACAGTTTAAAACTAATGTATATGAATGTTTTTTAACACATAATAGAGAAAATCAATGAACAAGGAAAATATATGCTGCGGTATAATATAAATTATTAAATTTCAAAATGGTAGTGGGCACTTTGGTGAAGGTTACAAGGTCACAGTTTAAAACTAATGTATATGAATGTTTTTTAACACATAATAGAGAAAATCAATGAACAAGGAAAATATATGCTGCTGTCTATTTTCAGAGCAATTCCTACATCATCCTTTCACAGCAATCCCCGAATTGATTTAAATTATTAAACTGTTTTGATTATTTAACATTAAAATTTTAAATTGATTTAATTTATTAAACTGTTTTGTTTATTTAAGATCAAATTATTAAATTGTTTATTAAATTATAGGTTAAGTACTTTAATGTAAATTTGTGTTTATATAGACCTATATACTTCATATATATATATATATATATATATATATATAAAGAGAGAGGGGTTATATACATAGAGGGGTTGTATTAATAGAAGATATTAATTTTTATGTTTAATAAATTAAATATTTAATAATTTTATTACTGAAGCATAATCAAAGTAGGGTTATCTTTATAAGTAGGGTCAAGTGATATGTACTTAAAAGATTGATCATTAATGTTGTGATGTTTTATGCAATGGATTAAGTCATCATGTTTTAAATAAATAAACCATCTACTTATAAAATATAGTTGATATTTTTTAATAAAAAAATTTAAGTTATATTATTTTGAAGAAAAATAACTACATATAAAGTAATATTTACTAAGCTTTAATTTGATGTGCTTCATACCTGTAAAAGCTTACAGATAGATATAATAAGTCCTTAAAATGATAAAGAGAGAAGTCTATATAAGAAAGATCCTTTTAGATGTTGTTTGGAATATTAAGTAGAGTCATTCTCAAGGTCTCTAATCAATAACTATTGAGACGCTCGTTAAAGTCACGAGATCTTCTATAGGGCCCTACAAACCAAAAAATTGATACTACATGATTGTTGATGAGAGAAAGGGTGTAAATATTTCTGCATAGCAATTGATGTTAGAGAAAAGTTACTGGATGGAGGTGTACTAAAATGAGGGTTGAAAAAAATGTATGTGATTTGACCTCAACTAAAAAATGTTCAAGACAATGTTATCTTTTAGTAAGCTTTTGGGTTTACAACTAAATTAACAACTAAAAAAGGTTTAATATGTTATCCCTTATCTTTAGTTATATCTCCTTTCAAAGTGTATCAATTACTTAGTTTCAAGCAATCCAATAACTTCAACACTTTCCCATAGGAAAGGGAATCCCAAGAGCTCCATTTAGGGAATGCCATAAAGAGTTTCATTTCCTAGAGATGAGAGAAACTCTTGAAATTATTAAATCTTGTTCATTTCCTAGAGATAAGAGAAACTCTTGAAATTATTAAATCTTGCAACTACTACAAAGGATGAAAAATTTGCTAAAGAATGTGTGCAAATTTTGATCTACAACAAGATTTAGGAGCCTTAGAGAAACTCACAAATCGAATTTGATGCAAAACCAACAAAAAACCATTGAAAGAGAAGCAATGTACACATGCAATGTGAACATAAACAGGTTATTATTTCACTGTGTAACATTAAAACATGCTAGCAACAGGTTTATATTACATCAAAAGTGTTTCGTGAGGCTTGGGAAGCCCAAAATGACTGTACAAGTGAAATTGGCCAAATTGGCCTCAATCTCCCCTAGGCAGGCCAAACACGCTCCAAATTAGCCCAAATGGCCAAGAATTGTTGTGTGGACGTGGCTGAGGTGCTATGGGACAATCATAACACTTTGACATGTGTGGGTGTGCAAAAATAGGTGGGTGAGAGGCTCTAGGTGGCATTAAATGCACCAAATTAGTCCAAAATTGGACAAAATCCATCTCTAGTGCTCCTAGTCAACCAAAATGTTCACATTCAATGAATGGGAGCACACTAGCAATGATGAGGGCACAAATGTGGATGGTTGACTGAGCTCAAGTGCTCATGTGGGTGTGAATGCCACAATTTAATTGGTTATTGGTCCAACTAAGCAGCCTAAGTCTAAACCATAGTGTAATAATGCACAAAATGCAATAAAATTGACTAGGGACTTAGACTAAGGTACTAAGGGGTTGGATAACTGTTCTAACACCATCTCTTAACCAAAAACTTAGTACAACTCATAAAATGAAGGAGGCCTTGGAAACAAAGGCTCAAGTCACCTCAATACATAAATCATAAATTTTATTTGTCCATATGAAGTGAGGAAAAGAAGGAAAACCACATGGGACAAAACCTTCTCTCAAGAATGGACATGGGGTTGAAACCTACAACAAATAGCAGCAATCA
Source organism: Pseudotsuga menziesii (assembly GCA_001517045.1). Taxonomy (NCBI): domain Eukaryota; kingdom Viridiplantae; phylum Streptophyta; class Pinopsida; order Pinales; family Pinaceae; genus Pseudotsuga; species Pseudotsuga menziesii. Next base: position 27,794 of record LPNX010140962.1, on the reverse strand, counting down.
CCATCTATCACTCACCCCAAACAAAGATCTCAGGTAAGTGAAGGTCTTCTCTGTGAAAGTCTTGGTGAAAATGTCGACAGTTTGCTCGGTGGATGGGCAATACTGCAGTGAAATCATCCTGTCATGCACTAAGCCCTGGATGTAGTGCATATGGATCTCAATATGCTTTGTCCTCTGCCTTTGAACTGGATCAATAGATATTTTGATGGCACTTTGATTGTCCACCCAAATGTTGGTAGGAGAATCAATTGTGACACCAAATTCCCGAAGGATACCCTGCAACCAAACACACTGTGTAGCTGCATTGACTACTGCCCTGTACTCAGCCTCTGCTGAAGAAAGAGAGATGGTATGTTGTTTTTTACTTGACCAGCAAATGAGACCTTCAACAAGCATAAGAAAATCCAATTCGAATAAGAAAATCTAGCTAGTTGAAGTGAAACACTAGCTGAATAGTGCATCCTGAAATTCTTTGTACCTTGGACACAATGGAGAATTCTTTTGGCTTCCTTCCAATGGAACTCATGTGGCTGGTGCATATGTCTTGCTACAACACTTACAACATAAGATAAATCAGCCCTTGTATGTGTAAGATAGAGCAAACTACCAACTAGCTTCCTGTAGAGTATAAAATCTACCAATAGAGAATTGCCAAATTCACATAATTTGATGCCAGAAAGGAAAGGGCACTTGGTTTCCTTACACTCAGTCATGTTAAAATTATTTAACAGGTCTGAAGCATACTTTGGTTGACTTAGCATGATGCCCCTTTCAGATTGCTCAATTTCCAATTCCAAAAATAGCCTTAGCAATCATAGTTCGGTCATGCATTCGAGGAAATTTCAACTCAAAATGGGCCTCCTAAGAAAAATAATAAAATAATAGTTAAAATAATTAAATAACATTTATTAATTTTGGAGGAATAAAAGAAAAAAACTACTTTTTTGTTTGTATTTTCGACATATCTCCCTGTGAGTTTACTCAAATTTTGATTGGGAGAGCTTGTTGGATGCAAAATTAAATTCTCCATCCAATGAGTACCCACTCGACATACTTTTGACGGACCCCTCAACCCCAAAAACAAGAAATACTTGGAAAAACATGATGATGATGTCATCATCATGTTTTTCAGGTATTTCTTGTTTTTGGGGTAGGGAGGTCCATCAAAAGTATGCTGAGTGGGTACTCGTTGGATGTGGAATTCAATTTTGCATCCAGGGAGCTCTCTCGATCAAAATTTGAGTAAAAACACAGGGAGATATGTCAAAAACATGAACAAAAAAAATAGTTTTTTTATGATACCTATCCCCAAATTTATATTAAAAAATTGTTTAAGACCTATACGGTATTTCAAATTTAAAGCAATTTCATTGGTTAACACATGATGACATGGAATTTGAATTATGTTTAAAATGCCCATTTTGAGTTGGCAAATTCACTATGTAGTGATGCCTTAATTGAACCGATTGACATGGTGCAACTCCTTGTAATTAAGAGGTCGTCAACATAGAGAACAATAACCTGCTAAATAATATCATGTTGCTGCAAATATACATTTGGGTCAGATTTTCATCTAGTGAAACCAATAGAGAGCAAGAAAGCATCCATTTTAGCATACCAAGCCCTGAGGGCTTGCTTGAGTCCATAAAGTGATTTCTTCAACCTACAAACAAGTGAATGATCCTCTTGGAAACCTTCATGTTACTGTATGTAGGTCTCTTCCTATAGCTCACCATGTAGGAATGCACTCTTGACATCCATATGGTGCACTTGCCAACCCTTATTAGCTGCAATTGCTAGAACTAGTCTTATGGAGTCCAACTTTGCAACCGGTGCAAAAGTCTCGATATAATACACACCATGGACTTGAGAGTAGCCCTTAGCAACTAATATGGATTTGTATTTCACATCTGAACCATCAACAACAAGTTTGGTTCAAAAGATTCACTTGCATTGAACAAGCTTCCTCTTGGGAGGAAGGGGAACCAATTTCCATGTCTCATTCTCTTGGAGAGAATGAAATTCTTCTTCTATTGTTGTTTTCCATCTTGGGTCATGAAAAACTTGCTAATATGACTATGGATCAGATCCAATCAGCATATAACAATGCCCAACAAGAACACTTTCACTAGCAAAGGAAGCATTGTTAGATTGATATCTAGTCTTCCTAGGCTCTCAGGGATTGCCAACCAATTACCCTGTAGTTTGCATAATTTTTTCAGCCCACTTAGGCCTTGATGGTGACTCATCTACAACAATGTCATCTATAGCCATATCATCGTCAGAAATATCAGAAAAAACAGAGCATGAATCATCACTTACATCATCAATTTGTTGAGGATAAGAGCATTCCCCCGGTGCAAGCTCAAAATATGGTATTGGTTCCTCTTCAAATTGCACACTTCTCGCAACAAAAGTCTTGATTGTGGAAGTGTCAACAATTTTGTAACATTTTGTATCCTCACCATACCCAACCATGATGCATTCCTTGCTTTCTGGTTTCAAGGACTTCTTCTTTTTATAAGGGATTCGAGCCCATGATCTTGATCCAAAAATCTTGAAATTTGAGACATTTGGTTTATGGCCAAACCATGCATCGTAGGGAGTCTTTCCTTTTACTAATTTGTGGAAGCATTTGTTCTATATATGTGCAACACAATTAATGTACTCAACCCATATCTTGGGACTTAGATTCCTTGCTTCAATCATGCAAGTGGCCATCTCCTTGAGAGATCTATTTTTTCTCTTTGCCACACCATTTTGCTATGGTGTGTAGGGAGTTGAATGTTGGATTTGGATGCCACATTCCTCACAAAGGTGGTGCATGTTTTTGTTGACATATTCCTTCCCATTATTAGTCCTAAGGATCTTAATCTTATGCCCACTCTTATTTTCTACCAATTCCTTCCAAATCTTCAATTGCTCAAAAACTTCATATTTTAATTTAAGGAAGTACACCTAGCATAATCTTGAGTAATCATCAATAAATGTAATTACATACCTTGATCCACCCATAGGATGGAGTGGGTAGAGGACCAATCAGATCTGAATGTACTAACCCAAGTGGTTGTGTGGCTTTCCTTGCCATCCCCTTCTCCTAGCTTTGCTATGGATGATTCCCAACTACACACCCAATGCAAGCTCGATTTGATGATTTAAGTTTGTGGAATTTTTTCCACCATCTCATCTCTGTGTAGTGCTTGGAGGTACTTGTAGTTCATGTGATCAAACCTCTCACGCCATAGCTTGGAAGTCTCATTGGCATGTGAGAGAAGAGCTTGGTCATTGGAAGTAGAGAGGAAATAAGAAAACTTGTACATCCACTCATGGTGATATGCATACCCAACTGTTACAACTTGGTTTGATTCGATTTCTGCAATCTCTACCAAGTCTGGAGTGAAGGTCACTCTCTTTGCTTTTCCTGTATGGGTCATTTGATAGAATGACAACAAATTTGCTGTGAGGTATGGTACATACAACACATCACTGAAGTAACCATGCTCTAAATCAATCCTACCAATCACCTTGGTTTGGATTTAAGAATCATCCCCCATTCGAACTGCTGGGCCAACATTCGAATGCATGGAGGAGAAGAGCTCTCTGGTGACTACCATGTGTCTAGAAGCTCCGAATCAATGATGAAAGATGAGGAATTAGAGGTACCTGCTACTAAAGCATGACATTTCTCCTTGTTGTCTGAACTAGAGGTGCCATCTTTCTTCCTTGCGCTGTCTGGGACAGGGATGTTGTTCTATTCCAGCAGCTGCACCATTTGGTCAATGGTTTTCTTCATGCACGAGATTTCTGGATGCTATCCCTTATGGCAATAGGTGCATTTGGTCTTCTCTTTCCCTTTCTTGTCCTCCTTGGGAGGATTCTAACCCCCATTACTGGATTTGGGTTTTTCTAGTTTCTTCTTCTCTGGCAGCTTCGAATTCTTTGCTTTGGACTTTCCCTTTGAGGCATTTGAAACTCCCATGGCCAAGGCTTGATTTTTAGCCTTGATGGTGCCCATTTGGACTAGCTTGTCTTGCTCCTGAGTGAGGGACTCCATGAAGCTAACTAGACTTGGCATTTGCCAGTTTCGAAGTGTTAACTTGCCAGAATGAAATGTGCTGACAAAGACTGAGAATTCTGGCCCCAACTTTGAAAGGATGGACATAATCAACTGATCCTATTTCTTCTCAGTCCCACATTGCTTTAGCTGGAGAACAAGTGACTTAAACATGGTGAAGAAGTCCTTGATAGTGTCAAAGTGTGGTGGGCTCAGGATGATGAGCTCATTCTCAAGCTGGTGTCCTCTTAGTTCATCAGTTTTCCCAAAGAGTGTCTCTAGTTTTACTCAGACTTCATTGGGGTTTGTTAAACTGTTTATGTGGAACAAAATCTCTCTTGAGATACTCAGGTATAACAATCCATATGCTTCATCCAATCTATTGAAGTACTTGGCTTTCTCTACAATAGAGTTTGGTTCCACCTTTGTGCCCATGGTAACTTTGTAGAGACCCTTGTATCTCAATTGAATAACCATATAGGCCTTCCAATTGAAGAATTTGAAAGGTGTTACCAAGATGTGGGTAGCTTCCATTTCTTCTTGCGCTAATGGTGATGAAATTCCTGAATGTCCTGCAAAAACCACTCAATTTTATCTGGAATTTCTCTAAAAAATGCAACTCAAAACACTCATAATTGATTTGCAACTCACTAAACTCCACTCATCTCTAATACCATGTGATAATTTCGATCTACAACAAGATATAGGAGCCTTAGAGAAACTCCCAAATTGAATTTGATGCAAAACCAACAAAAAACATTAAAAGAGAAGCAATTTACAAATGCAATGTGAACATAAACAAGTTATTATTTGACTATCTAACATCAAAACATGTTAGTAACAGGTTTATATTACATCAGCAGTGTTTCGTGAGGCTTGGGAAGCCCAAAATGACTGTACAAGTGAAATTGGCCAAATTGGCCTCAATCTCCCCTAAGTGGGCCAAACACGCTCCAAATCAGCCCAAATGGCCATGAATTGTTGTGTGAACGTGGTTGAGGTGACATGGGGAAATCATAACACTTTGGCATGCGTGGGTGTGCAAACGTAGGTGGGTGAGAGGCTCTAGGTGGCATTAAATGCACCAAATCAGTCCAAAATTGGACAAAAGCCACCTCTAACACTCCTTGTCAATCAAACTATCCACATTCAATGAATGGGAGTGCACCAGCAATGATGAGGGTGCACATGTGGATGGTATACTGAGCTGGAGTGCTCATGTGGGTGTGGATGCCACAATTTAACTGGTTATTGGTCCAACTCAACACCCTAAGTCTAAACCATAGTGTAATAATGCACAAAATGCAATAAAATTGAATAGCGACTTAGACTAAGGTACCAAGGGGTTGGATTACTGTTCTAATAGAATGAGTAAATATGTGAATTATATCAAACATGGAATACTTGTTTTTTATTGAAAATGGAAAACTCAAGTTAGGATTCACATATGTACATGAAAGTAACTTCCAAACATGGAAAGACCTACTACATGTAGTTGCCATTTGATGTATATGGGTTTCATAAAATAGCAATATGCATATTTTAAAACCCCAATTTCATTTCCAATTTTCCATACAAGTGAGCATTAGCTAAAACACAAAGTATAAATACATAGGCTAGATGGAATTTAAAATTCATTAAATACGAATTCAATTACAAAGTAGTGACAATATAATTTGTAGTCCACTTAACCTTGGTTGAAAATATCACTCTTTACAGAAATCTTTTTTTTTTCCTTTTTTCCCCTCTTGGCTCACACTTGTCACAACATGCAAACCGTGCTTGATGGATGCTCAACACCGCTAATTATGAATTAAATCTTCACCATTAGTTAATTATGCATAGGTCATCATATGCTCTAGATCATACTCCCCATATTGAAAGAAAATATGAACGTCCTAGTTCATAGTTGTTTTCTTTTGTTTTTGGAATACAAAAACCGTAATTTCTTTTTCTTAATGGAGAAAATATGTTATATTTTGTAGATGCTACAAGAACATTTCAAAAGGTTTGATAAGATGGTATGGTCACCACCTGATAGACAAAGGATAATATTACATATTATTGTACATTGTTTTTTGTGCTATTGAAAAATAGTATTTACTTCTACGTTTTTCCCATTCTTCCCTTAACCTCATGTCACACTTTTGGAGAAGGTTTCAACTTCACAGGAAAGAAGAAGTCTAATTGTCAAAGATGCACAAGAGAAATTAGTTGTTGAGTACTCAAAAAGTGTGACAATTATCTATCAAAATTGAATTTGTCAGATTCATATGTTCTCTTCATTCCCTTTGATGGAGCTTTATGTGCAACTGGCACCCTCAAAGGATTATGATCTTGTTCTCTGTCCAACATATAAAGCATATTTTCCTTAACCAACATTTCAGGGTAGCCATTAACATCCTTTGATAAATCTATATTCTATTGAGTTCTACATTGTTCCTCTTCATCATCCAACAACTATTGCTCTTATGATTGTCATCCTTTAGTTTTTGGTTTAAACAAGTTATACAACTTGAGGAGAACCTGACATTGTTCTTGTTTTTTTTATAGGTGTCAAAACCACCAAAAAAAACCCCAAATCGAAAAGGTGGTGCTACCAGTAGCACCGCTTTTTTTGTTCGGGGCTAAAATTACAACTTTTTGGTAACTTCGAGCAGTGTAGCATGGTGCTGTTGTAGATAAAACTGTAAAATTGACCTCGAATTGAAAATGGTAGAACAAATTTTTCTTTATGGAGTTACATTTACAACTTGTTTGACATTGTTACCTTAACAACCAACAACTTCACAATGTAATGCTAAAATAAACCAACAACTCGGAAAGAGGTGTTAGCAATGGCACCCCTTTCTTTTTTAAGGTTACATTTCAAGGAATTTTTAAACTATCACCTGAAAATATTAAACTTTCCGAATTTTATATATTTCAAGGAATTTGTGTTTTATGTTTTTTTTTATATTTTATATATAGTTTTTTAAATTTTTATATGTTTTTATATTTTTTAAAACTTTTATTATTTCCATTTTATATTTTTTAGTTTTTTTTATTTTATTTTATTATTTCTTCTATCTAGCTAGGTTTTTATTTACGTGTTTCATTTAATTTCATGTTTTTTTTTCAAATCGTGTTCAAAACATGTAAAATTTTATGGTTTTTTTTGTAAAATTTGTTTCTTTTTCTTTGAAAGTATCATGCATTTTTTCACTTTTATAATTTTTTTTTTAAATTTAAACATTTTAAGGGTATGTTTTAGAAACGTGTTCAAATGTAACATGACAAAGAAAATATGTGTCATTGATACCACTTCTTTTCGAGTCCTAGGTCGATTTTGGCATTCACATTGCAAATGCATCGGTTGTTAAGGGGACAATGTCAAATAAGTTTTGATTTTATTCCAGAAAGAAAAATGTGTGAAAGATACGTGCTCCCATTTTCGATTCAAGGTATATTTTATGGTTTTGATTATAGTGATACCACCCATGGTTTCCAAAAAGTTATAATTTTAGCTCCGAAAAAAAAGTGGTGCTACTGGTAGCACTAGTTTTCAATTTGGGGTTCTTTTTTGGTGGTTTTGACAAAAAAATATGAGTTTTAATGGCTAGAGTTCTCGTTTTGAATATAAAGTTCTTGTCAAGTTGTATAACTTGTTTTAACTTCTAAAAGTGTATGGATAGATTTGGTAGGCGTACCAAACGTGCATTTTGTAACGTACTCGACAACCTCATTCGACTGTTGAGACCACAAGCTACTGAAATACATATCTGAATTCTTGACTAACATCCAATTTCATTTTTATTCAATTTACTTAATTACACAACGGAAATAAAAATACATGGTCGTTCAAAATGCACATATTCAATTGCTAAATATTATAGGTATTGTATGCATAAAACACACACCCAGCAATGCAATTCCACTCACATATACAATCATAAACAATAATTAAACAATGTGCAAACACATAATTCACCATGACACTGTTAGAATTTTAATGGTTATATTAGATCTTCAAACAATTAACATTATTTCATCATAACCATAAGCAATAGGATGACTCAAAGAAAGACAAGTACAACAACAAAAAAGAACAAAAATATTTTCCTCTGGGAACCACAATGGAGAAAACCAAACAAATTCTTTAGTATATATTCCGTCACCAAGTGCAATGCCAAACCAAGATAAAATAAACCCCAAATACAAAAGAAAATTCTTCTCTTCTTCAGTGAACTTCTTCTTCTCTCTCATGCTCATTTGCTTGAGTGATTTGTATATATAAATGAGAGGCACACCCTCTCTATTTATACACATCATGTCTGTGACATTTTTCCCTAACTAGGTAGACTTATCTACGGAGAATCAAAATAACATTTATTTTGGGCACTATTGACCCGACTTACAGTGTCTTTCAATACATTTACATGACGAAGTACATTAATAACATCTCTCGAAGGTGGTACAACAATAACACAATAAAAGTACAATAAGAATATCTTCCGAAGCTACGATCTTCAACACTCTTTCTTAACAAGGAATTATTTTGCCATGATCATCATCACCGGACATCATCACTTGATATTGTTGTTGGACATCATCACTAGATCTTGCACAACTACATATGGCTCAAAAGTCCCATGAAAGTTTGCCACGAATAAGTTAAAACTGATTTTTTTTGTGGAAAAACAGTTTTAAATTTTGGAAAAAATGAAAATGTCCCCAACAATCGTCACTATAGTGACACAAAGTCCAATACATTGCTATAGAGATGGAAGTTCGTCGCTAGAGGGACGAATGTCCCCGACAATCGTCTCTATGGTGACATATAGTCCAAAACGTTGCTATAGCGACGAAAGTTCGTCGTTAGAGCGACGAATGTCTAGGAAAAATCCTTTGTATTTTTATTTTTCTTAACGGTCATTGACTTTTTGTTTTTTTGAAATTTGATCGTTGTGCATTTTCGTCAGAACCGTGACCCTCATTGATCTATAAATACATGTTTTTAAGTTGTCATATTTTCACAATCATTTGCTAGAGTTGCAATGATCTTTCTATTGGTTTTTCGTTTTGCGATTTCACGAGTCTGGTATTGGTTTGACACATTGAATTTTTGATCTCCTTTGTTTTCAAGGTTAATTTGACTCCAATACACTAGCGTTTTTTGTGGTTGCGCCCTTTATGTTCCAACTAGGGCTTCAATGCAATCGAGCAAATGTTTATATAGTTTGGCATTTTTGTGTCAAAATGTAATTTTATAAATTATCATTTGTGTTAAAATTTAAATTTATAAATTTTCATTTCTGTTAAAATGTAATTTTTTAAATGGTGGTTTGTGTTAAAATGTTAATATTATGACCATCATCGTAGATTTCAAGTACACAATCTAATTAGATTTAACTAGCCCCCTCATAGATAACCAATGCGACCACAATGGTGTATCCTTTCAAACTTTGATAGTCATTTGACAATATCGACATTATCATCTATATCCATAATCCCATTTGACAATCCTTTCAAACTTTGAGGGTCTACATCTATATTCATAATCCCATTTGACAATATCATGTCAATGTGTTAAAACCTTTTAATCTCTAGTATAATGAACATGAACAATATTACCAACCCCTCAATTTCTTCTACATTAGATCTATTGGCACCATAATGTAGAATTTCTTGCAATTAATAGTTATAAACCAACGTAGGGAACCAATTACCCACTCATTATCCTATGGGTATTATCACTTGTCAAAATGGTATAACAAATCCTTTCACAAATACACTTACAACCCAAATGGTAATTTGGTAAACATATCACAAATTTCAGAACAATTAGTTGATTCAAGATCTATTAAAGGATTAACAGAATAATAAATATCAGAATCTTGAAGCTCTTTACTTATGCTAGAAGAAGATGGTTCAATATTATGATTAAAACTGTTATTCTGTTGTACTTTAGAAGAATCTTCTATAGAAAAATGATCCCCTTCATGATCAATTAAAATTTGAATTTCATGTGAGATGGACATGGGGATATCAACATTTAATTCATCTGAATCATCATATTGATTATGATCCATATCTAAGAAAGAGAAGGAATTCATTTCTACAATTTTTAATTCAGACTCATCATCATCTAATTATCGATATATAATTCAGACTCATCATCTACTAATTGATCATATTCATGTGTAATAGAACTAGTGTGTGGAAACCATTATTGTCTCATAGGACGATCTATTAAAGGGAATCTACAATAGAGATTAAAAATTCTAATTGTAAAATATTCTAATGATTCACCCTTCTTTATAGTGAGTTGTTTCCATTCATTACATAATCTAAAAAAGTTATAGTGTCCAAAAGAAAGCGTAAAAATATCTACAAAATGTTCAAAGGAATTGACAGAGGAAAAAGCCAACGTTACGAACAATTCTTTAACCCATCCCTCAAATGTGAAGGCTAACAATCTTCACAAAACATCTAGATCCATAATTTTGTTATCAAAATAATTATAGGTAAATTGAAGAACACGTTATTATGCTAAAATTTCTCCATCACCATCGAATTTTACTTCTATCAGTTGCTTCAACAAATCCATTTTAAAATGAAAACTATTTTTCCTAGAAAAACAACTAAATACAGATCCATGAGCAGAAAATGAGCTATATACAGATTTTCAGGTTGGATCCATTTTAAGATAATCTGATTACGATAGCTCAAATGACCTTACGTGTCCGATGGCCCTCCTTCTAGTGCCATTTATTGATGCCTTGGTTATGTAGGTGTTGGAAAGGTGTCCAAGGAAAACAAAAGGGGATGAAAACCTAGCCAAAGGCTTCAGATAATCCTACGCAAGTATTATCCTATCCTCGAGTTGTTTGGTGTGGGTAAAACCTACAGATATTCGCCCTCTGCTGGAAATCTTTGAGTTAGTGAGTTTGATCCAAAAGGATCAGTCTTCCTGTGAAGGAAAACAATATATTTTATGTCTAACAAACAACAGATCTACCTAGAAGGAAATCTAAGCTAAGTTAGATCTGATCTAAAAGAAGTATATTCATCGTGCACAAGGTAACTTGGTTCAAACTCAAATAAGTTATTCATCAACTTAATAGAAATGCAATATTAAATTTTTTAATTTATTACTTCAAATATAACTAAGTAATTAAAATTATTGATAATAATTTAAAGATTAAGCATATCCAAGATTACCTTGTAAATCTTATGTTAATAGAAAAATTAACATGAATTATTGATTAAATAGTTTCTGTGAATCATTTGAAGAAATAGATAATATTTTAATCAAAGAAATTTAATTAAAATATAAGTACACAAAGACTTATGAATTAAGAGAAATCCAAATCATAAATCAATGCATTAATGATTGGATGTAAAATCAATAGTATTCATTGATAATTAAAGTGAAGAAATCAGACATCATCAAAGAAATTTGATAATTTACCCATAGAAGATGCCGAAAGAAACTAACTTTGATTCATTGTTCTACAAAAACTTACATGATTACAAGTGAAACAATGTTTCTCCAGTCCTTCCTTGGCAATTATCTCCTTGGCAGCGACGTCTCCTATTTTCTATCTTTAAACAATTGAAAGTCAGAAAATTATAGAGCTCTGAAAGAGAAATATTTTCTAGCTCTGTCGAGATCTTCCCCCCTTTCTATGAATTCTGAGGTCGAATTTATAGAAGTGCATAGCAGTGGGAAGGATAGTATCTGTTTGTCTTAGGTTTTTCTAGCCTTTTTCTATAGTTGATTGTTTACCTTAGATTCTCTTTTGTTCTTGATTTTTAAATCTTTCTTTAAAACTTTGTGATAGTTTTCCTTTTATTTCATGCATTACATATATATTTTCTTTAGCCAAGTTCCAATAGATGATTAAGTCTTCATTTAAAAAACATTATATATGGTTATTAGTATATGTTTCCAACTCGTCGAGTTTGGAGTATGTGTGTAGGCATGCTCATATAAAAGATCAGGTTTTGAAGTTTGATCTAGTTATTATGGCCAAATAGATGCATCTGTTTCTGGTATTGGAACAGGGGGTACAGTTGTTGGTGTAGTTCGTTATCTGAAGGAAAAGAAACCAGAGGTCAAGATCTATGGTTTGGAGCCAATTGAGAGTGTTGTTTGGTTTGGAGGCAAGCCAGGCCCTCACAAAATTCAAGGAATTGGTGCTAGTTTTATACCTGGTAATCTGGATGTGAATATTCTTGATGAGATCATACAGATTTCAAGTGATGAAGCTATTGACATGGCCAAGTAGCTAGCATTAAAGGAAGGTTTGTTGGTAGGTATATCATCAGGTGCTGCAACTGCAGCGACAATTACAGTTACAAAGATGCCTAAAAATGCTGGGAAGTTGATTGTTGTTGTTCTCCCAAGCTTTGGAGAGCGGTATATTTCTTTAGTACTTTTCCAATAAATCAAGTTGGAAGCCGAGAATATGGTTTTTTTGAACCATGAAATTGTGAAATTAGTAGTCATCCACACTGAAACTTTGTGCCCAAATTTGTTGAAGTGGTTCCTTCACCTGTAGTTCTATCTTTCATTTTCCTTATTATTCCTGACAATACAATATTTGGTTGATCTGTGTTGGAATTTGCACTGCGATTGGAATTGTGTTTATCTATGTTTCAGGCCCATTACTGAGGATCATCTCCAGGACAAAGGCGTTTGTTGAATTAGTCTACTTTCAGGAGCAAAGGATGGGTTGATTAGAACTTAATATTGTTATATTAAGCGAGCATTCAAATTTACCGAAGAACATATCTTTTCCAGTATCTCCATCAGGAAGTCCATTAATGTAGCCACGATTCTCACATTATAGAAGTGACATGATGTCTCCTTTTCCTATATCAACCCCACTTGTTAAATTTGGTTCTTTGACTCTTTTGACGTGAGGTCATGGTGCCATCCCATTCCAAATAAATGGAGCTCTGAGACAGTCCTCATATGCAGATGAAGGTTTTGGAAGCTTGTCAAGATCACCTAACGGGCCATGTTTTAATGGGTCATGTTTGAATGGTATTTATCATGATTGCAGACAAAATATTTACCTTGGAATGCACGCAATCCATACTCCAGAAGGATCCCCTAGACTGCGAGACCAAATAGCATGACTGTTCTTAATTACAATTGAAATGGCAAAAATAAATTGCAGAGGCATATGGAACTTCATAGATCTAGGCGTTGTCAGCCACAACAAGATTGTGAGTAATGTCAAGTTTCTTGATTTGACCAATTTTGTCCCAAATTCAATTGATGGTACACTCAAGCTTTGAGAGCTTGTAATGAGGATAGGAGGGGATAATTTAAAACCCTGTTCTGATATATACTGGGCATAAAAATGAAAAGAACTTTGTTGGGCTTACGTTCAGCCAAACCAAGCTTGTTAGCATGGAAACAATTTTTGAATATTCTACCAAAGGATGAGACTGAAATGATGTTTTAGGATGCAGAGAAATCAATACAGGCAGAGTATTGATCAATGCCACAAGGACTCCCATAGGCTCGAACTCTTTTTCACACAGAATATTAAAAGATGACAGGGTAATTGTGGGTGCCAAGTGTTCGAATCTACTGCTAGAGTTCCTAAGAGATTTGAAAAGAAGCTAGAAGTCAATTTAGATTAGGAATAATACTTGTCAGTTCAAAAAGCATTTTTCTAGGATTAAATGTTCTTATAAATTGTAAAGCATTATGATAATTAGGGAAGACACAGACGGGAGTCGAGAGACTGGAACTTATGCAGACCTACAACACTTTATGTATAAGATATTTTTGTTTTATGAATGATTAATCTCTATCTGGAGCTAGGTTTTGGAATTATATTATGTTTATGTTCATTGGTTCTATTTGAACCCTAGTTTATATTGCACTTATGTAGATGTCTTCTATATAGATGCTATATTTACTTGTGAATGTTTATATTTGCATGAGATTTGGGATGTTATTCCAAATGTCTGTATTTTTATATATTTTACAATAATAAATTGTTTCTTTATTATTTGTTTATATATATTCATAAAACCTTATTTCAATTGCTTAAAACGGTGTCATCATTCGTACTACAAATTTGCTTCCTTATACATATTTGTACCTGATGTTATCAGATCATTGTATCTCTGTGTATGGTTCTTGCTATATCTGATTCTTATATTGTAAATCCAAAAACCCCAAAAGTTATCTTTGTATGTTGAGATGCTTGAACACTGCTGACCCCGTAGTCCAGGTAGCATACTTTAGGGAAAACATTATCAAATCCCCAGATGTCTGGTTCGTTTAGCTATGCAAAAAGCGATCGGAATGAATTTCTAGAAAATTCCACTCTATTTGGTCACAATTTTCCCTCAAACTGTTGATAGATTTGAAAAAATTTCCACGATTAGGGGTAAATGGGCTTGTTTGGGAAATGCCTTTTCAACCATTTGAGTTAATTCCTCATGGTTTTCTCACAATCCTCAACACAAAACCATGTCTTCTACAGGTGCATGATCTGTTTTTAAACTTCATCCTTCGCGACAACAACAAATTAGGGTTTAGTGAAATACTATGCATTGACACTGTAAATAGCATGTTATATTAAAGTCAATTATAAAAATAAATTATTAATATTGTCTTTAAAAAATTACATCGAATATAATTTAAACAATAATAATAATCTTATCAACAACCAAACCTAATTATTCTTTGTAAAATATAATACTTTGCTTAATGAAAAATTATTGACTCTTTCCATGGTTTGAAAGCATGCTATTTTTTTTAAAGGATTTAATTGAATTATACATAACAAATCCTTGAAAAATATTTGTCATAAAATTATATATTTTTCCAAAAGGACAACAAATATTCAAATCTAGTAAAATTCATCAATCCTTTCAATTAAATGCACGATTTCACTATTTGATATATACCCTTTCAAGTCATAAATCAAAGGGATTAAAAATAAGTGTTTAATCAAATTATTCTAACCTACCAAGATGCTCTTTAAACTTATTGATTCAATGAACTTCAATTTTGTTGCCAAGACTACCGAAACATCATATGAACTTAATTACTCAAAATTGAAGCATGTAAATGATTCAAAAAATTTCAAAGGATGATAAGAAATCATTACACACAATAGTTAGAATCAAATGACAAGATATGTTAATTTATCCACTGAGATTATGGAACCAACTGAAATGATAAAAACCAACTGAAATGAATCAAAACAAATAAGTAAAAATGAAAATAATGCGCTTTCTGCAATCCGAAATCCACAATGCGGGTTGTGGGTTGTGGAGAGAACAAACTCAACAAGTGACCAAAACATTCTGCAATCCACAATAGTAGGTTATGGGTTGCGGAACATAAAACACATCACCGAGTAAAGACTTTCCCTCAATATGCAATTGCGGGTTGCGGGTGCGTAAAGTGCACTTACTTAAATAACCCTTGTCATCTTCGCAATATTCATTTGTGGGTTGCGGGTGGTGGGATTAAAATTTCAAAATATTTACAAAGAAATATCGCAATCCGAAATTACAGGATTCGGGTTGCGGGAAAGGCACACTTTTTCGGAAAAAAATAATTCTTCTGCAACTCACCAAAACATAGATAAATGCATAATTTTAAAAAAAATATTAACTAAATCAAATCATGATAAAGACATAGAAACCATGAAAACAACATGGGAACCCCAAAATGACTAAGGAACTTAAACATCACCTTTTGCATATAAAAATTTGGGCTCTCATGTTTTGGATAAAACATGAGATATGTTGTATCTAGAACAAATGGCGTCTGGCTAGGAAGAACCAGTTATCTCTGAATTACAGTATTGAAGTCTATAAAAATTAAGAATAAAAATAAAAATCCTCCACATGCTAAATTTCAAATAATATGTATAGCTTTATCACTGAATGATATAGTATTGGTTATAATTTAAGGCTTCTAAAACATCTAATTAATTCCTATCATTATCCAAAAACTTTTCTAAAGATAATCTCATTTTTTAAAATAAATTATTTATAAGAGGTAAGAATCAAGAACTTTACCAGGAATTAACCTCGGGAAATCAAGCTAATCATATAAGACATCGTATTAAGAAATGACCCCAATACCACAGGAAGGACCCTACTGCTAGCCGACGTCTATAGCTGCGACATGGATGCCTTTTAATTGCACCTCCAAGTGCTATGGTCCCAGTTTACTGATTTAGATACATAGCTATACAGTGATTCAATTTAGTAATGGGTAAGCAACATCAGATAACGAGTGTGGGATGCAAAGGATTCTTAAGGATTTATATAAATAATATTTACAATTTGAAATCGCAAAACAACAAGCGGAGCCAATGCATCCCGCAGACATCCATAGCCTCGACATGGATGTCTTTTAACCCATTTTTCCTGATGACTTATATCTCAAATAACAAGTTTAAAGAAATCCGCAAACTATGTGTAATGTGCTAATCTCAATTTGAGTTAGCCTAGTAAATGGTGGAGCAGACTTAGAAACTCCTTAAGGGAAAGGATGGTGTAATGAATCTATAGATTACTAATATTTACATATTAAAACTTCTTTCCTGAAACTGATTCTCTTAAAAGTAATTAAATTCAAACTCATATGTTCATGTTTATTTAAAGATAAAGTTCTAATGATAATGACGAAAATATTCAAATAGAATTATCAGCACAGTCTGTTATTGATTTTTCACCATCAGAGATTAACTAATCAAAACATTTGATTTCCAGCAAGCAGAAAATATTTATAAAAATTTTGGTAATAAATAAGACTTCAAGACTCTAAAAGAGTGATAAGCTCCTTTATTTTAAACATGAAAATCATGAAAAACTCAAAACAAACCAACAAGAAGAGAAAATGTTAGAATGATTAAGTCAAACATTTATACCAGTGGAACCAAAAGCAAATAAAAATTAGTGATTAAGAATTTTGCTTTTAATAGATCATGGGATATAAGATTTAATTAGGTATTTATTTCAAATAAAAGAAGCCTAAATTAAAATGTAAAATAATTGCAAAAATAAGCCTTAAGAAATTGTCTCATGCGAACAAAAGAGAGATTTGTTTTTCGTGTATGTAGAATTGAAAGAATTTTCTATTGTAAAGAGAGTGACTATATCAGTTCATATATGAAAATGTGTTGAATCTGTAAGTTGAATTGATTATAATAAAACTCTTAAAATAAATTTATTCTCTTTCAGTTGAAGAATTACGATCAACATTGTTGCTTCGCATAAAGTTGTTTAGGACAATAAGGCCTCCTTTATTAAAAATTATGTACAGAAAGAAACTAAACTAAATTGTGTCCAATCTGCAACAACAAAATATGTAAACCCCCACTTTCAAGTGGATATCCAGAAAAGATCAAAATTCGTGAGTAATGAATATGTTTTAATTTTAATTACTTTATCTCCTGTTGAAATAATCTGTCTTAAAATTTCGAAAAGAATTAATTCAAAACATTCCATGAAAATATCATTATAATTTAAAACTAAAGACATAAATCAAACATGAATGGTTTGAACCAATAAAATAATCAGTGAGGGCATAAATAATAGAAAGTGAAAGAGAATAAAAATACTTCCTTGAATGCATTTGAAGAAGCATCGTTTTCAACTTGCAATTGGCTTGTTGTCGCAAATATTTTATTGAATAAACCAAAAGGGTAATCTAAATTATTAAAGAAATGATCAAACTAACATATTCTACACCTACTCCTACACCACTGTAAACATTAAAGGAAATTTCAACTCAAAATGGGCCTCCTAAGGAAAATAATAAAATAATAGTTAAAATAATAAAATAATATTTATTAATTTTGGAGGAAGAAACGAAAACAAAACTACTTTTTTGTCCGTATTTTCGACATATCTCTCTCTGTTTTTTTACTCAAATTTCGATCGGGAGATCTCGTTGGATGCAGAATTTAATTCTGCATCCAATGAGTATCCTCTTGACATACTTTTAATGGACCCCTCTACCCCAAAAACAAGAAATTCTTGAAAAAACGTGATGATGATTGGCATACTTTTGACGGACCCCGCTACCCCAAAAACAAGAAATTCTTGAAAAAACGTGGTGATGATGTCATTATCACCATGTTTTTTCTGGACTTTCTTGTTTTTGGGGTAATGGGGTCTGTCAAAAGTATGCCGAGTGGGTACTCATTGGATGCGGAATTCAATTCCACATCCAACGAGATTTTCCAATCAAAATTTGAGTAAAAACACAGAGATATGTCGAAAATACGAACAAAAAAAGTAGTTTTTTTCTATGATACATATCCCCAAATTTATATTAAAAAATTGTTTAAGACCTATACAATATTTCAAATTTAAAACAATTTCATTAGATAAGACATGATGACATGGAATTTGAATTAGGGTTGAAAGGTCCATTTTGAGTTGAAATTTCCACTAATGAACAAAAACCTAAGTAATATCGAATTTCCAATGCAACCATGAAAGCATATGGAACCCCGTAAAAAGGAAGAAGTGAATAATCAGAAAGCATGATATGAATGATTGCAAATAAAAATGAAAAAAGAATGCATTCAAGCAAATAAGATGAAATTTATATACAAATAAAGAGAATGGAACCTTACCATATTTATCTACAAATGAGGAAAACAAAGTTTTACCATAATGATGAAATCTTGCTAAGAAAGATTTCTCAATCGAGTCAACAACCCAATCATGATATGTACAATGGAAATCAAAAGAATGACATAAAGAGTTCGAAAGATTAATGCAATGAAATGGATTATTTGAAAGAAAATCAACATTAGTATTATATGGATCCAAAACTTCTCCTTGAACAATTATTTCCTTAGGAACGTTTTATTGAATAATATCAGAAAAATCACATCCAATTTGTTCCAACTTATAATCGTAGAAATCATCATAAATTGGTTGATTAAATTGGAAATTCTCAAAGAGATCAAATTTCCTTCGGGTATTTACTTGAGAAGAGTTAAAGATATGAGATGTTATAAGTATAGAACTAGTATCATTAACATCATGGTAAGAATATTTTCCATCAAGGAAATGATTGCACGAAGAAAATGTTTCTTCATTGTATGATGAATCATAAAATGAAGAATTCTAAAAATAATCATTAGAAATAGTATTCATTTCTAGCAAAGAAGAATCACAAGAAGACATGGATTGATGACAAGGATAAGAATATTCTTGGTCTTCTTCATGCATTTCATAATTAACTTGAACATCTTTAAGACTCAACAATGGAGAATTAGAATCTGAAATATATGATTGAATGTCATTGCTATCAAATAGATCATGGTACATAGAAAAACATGAAGAGGAAATAAGTGCATGAAATTCATCTCTTTGTATAATATTTTTAGATCGAGGTTCCTTAAGAGGGATTTTCTCTTCAAAAGATATATGTATGAAAGGTTTCAAATCAGAATCTTCTTCTTCTTCTAATGTAGTATCAGGATCTCATGAAATATGCTCTCTTATAAAATCATTTAGGTCATAAAATGGTACTTGGAAAAACATGTCACAAATTTCAGAACAATTAGTTGATTCAAGATCTATTAAAGGATTAACAGAAGAATAAATATTAGAATCTTGAAGCTCTTTACTTATGCTATAAGAAGATGGTTCAATATTATGATTAGAACTATTATTCTGATGTATTTTAGAATAATCTTCTATGGAAAAATGATCCCCTTCATGATTAGTTAGAATTTGAATTTCGTGTGAAATAGACATGGGCATATCAACATTTAATTCATCTGAATCATCATATTGATTATGATCCATATCTAGTAAAGAGAAGGAATTAATTTCTACAATTTTTAAATCTTTAGATTCTTCATGCAAATCTAAACCAAGAGGTGATTGATTATCGATATATAATTCAGACCCATCATCTACAAATTGATCAGATTCGTGTGTAATAGAACTGGTGTGCTGAAACCATTCATGTATCATAGGACGATATATTAAAGGGAATCTACAATAGAGATTAAAAATTCTAATTGCAAAATATTCTAATGATGGAACCCTTATTTATAGTGAGTTGTTTCCATTCATTACATAATATAACAAAGTTATTGTGTCCAAAATAAAGTGTAAAAAGATCTACAAAATGTTCAAAGGAATTGAGAGAGGCAAAATGAAAGGTTGCAAACCATTCTTTAACCCGTCCCTCGAATATGAAGGATAACAATTTGCAAAAAAAATCTAGATCCAGAATTTTGTTATCAAAACAATTATAGGTAAATTGAAGAACATGTTCTTTTCCTAAAATTTCTCCCTCACCATCGAATTTTACTTCTATTAGTTGCTTCAACAAATCTGTTTTAAAATGAAAACGAATTTGACTAGAAAACAAACTAAATATAGATTCATGAGCAGAGAAATAACTATATACAGATTTTTGGGCTGGAGCCATTTTAACATAATCTGATTAAGATAAGTCAAATCACCTTACCATGTCCGATGGCCCTCCTTCTAGCGCCATTTGTTGATTCCTCAATTATGTATATGATGGAAATGTGTCCAAGGCAAAGAACAGGGGATGAAAATCCAACCAAAGGCTTTAGATAATCCTAAGAAAGTATCATCCTATCCTCGAGCTGTTTGGTGTGGTTAACACCCACAGATATTCGGCCTCTGCTGGAACTCTTTGAGTTGGTCGATTTTGATCCGAAAGGATCAGTCTTCCTATGAAGGAAAACAAGATATTGTATGTCTACTAAAAAACAGATCTACCTAGAAGGAAATCTAAGCTAAGTTAGATCTGATATAAAAGAAGTATATTCATCATGTGCAAGGTAACTTTGTTCGAATTCAAATAAGTTATTCATAAACTTAACAAAAATGAAAAATTAAATTATTTAACTTATTACTTCAAATGTGACCAAGCAATTAAAATTACTGATAATAATTTAGAGATTAACCATATCGAAGATTACCTTGTAACTCTTATGTTAATTGAAAAATTAACATCAACTATTGATTAAATAGTTTCTGTGAGTCATTTGTAGAAATAGATAAAGATTTTAATGAAGGAAATTTAATTAAAATATAAGTACACAAAGACTTATGAATGAAGAGAAATCCAAATCATAAATCAATGCGTTAATGATTGGCTGCAAAATCAATAGTATTGATTGATATTTAAAGTGAAGAAATCAAGCATCATCAAAGAAATTTGAGAATTTACCCATTGAAGATGTCGAAAGAAACTAACTTTGATTCATTGTTCTGCAAAAAAATTACATGATTACAAGTGAAATAGTGTTTCTCCAGTCCTTCCCTGGCGATTATATCCTTGGCAGTAGTGTCTCCTATTCTCTATCTTCAATCAATTTAAAGTCAGAAAACAATAGAGCTCTGAAAGAGAAACATTTTCCAGCTTTGTCGTGAGATTCCCCCCCTTTCTCTAAATGCTGAGATCAAATTTATAGAAGTGCAGAGGAGTGGGAAGGATATCATCAAATCTCCAAATGTCTGGTTTGTTTAGCTATGCAAAAAACGACCGGAATGAATTTCTGGAAAATTCACCTCTGTTCGGTCACAATTGTCTCCCAAACTGTTGATTGATTTGAAAAACAATCCATGATTAGGGGTAAATGGGTTTGTTTGAGAAATTAGTTTTCAATCGTTTGAGCTAATTCCTCACGGTTTTCTCACAACCCCGCATGCCAAAACATGTCTTCTACAGGTGCGCGATCCGTTTTTAAACTTCATCCTTCACGGCAACAACAAATTAGGGCTTAATGAAATAATGTGCATTAACATTGTAAATAACATGTTATATTAAAGTCAATTATATAAATAAATTATTAATATCATCTTTCAAAGAGTACATCAAATATAATTTAAACAATAATAATAATCTTATCAACAAGCAAAGGTAATTATTCTTTGTAAAATATAATACTTTGCTTAATGAAAAAGTATTTACTCTTTCCATGGTTTGAAAGCATGCTCTTTTTTTAAAAGGATTCAATTGAATTATACATAACAAAACCTTGAAATATATTTGTCATTAAATTATAGATTTTCCCAAAAGGACAAAAAATATTCAAAGCTACTAAAATTCATCAATCCTTCAAATTTGAGAATTAAATGCACGGTTTCACTATTTGATATATACCCTTTCAAGTCATAAATCAAAAGGATTAAAAATATGTGTTTAATCAAATTATTCTAACTCGTCAAGATTCTCTTTAAACTTATTGATTCAATGAAGTTCACTTTTTGTTGCCAAGACTACCAAAACATCATATGAACTTAATTAGTCAAAATTGAAGCATGTAAATGATTCAAACAATTTCAAATGAGAATAAGCAATCATTACACACAATAGTTAGAATCAAATGACAAGACATGTTAAGTTAACCACCGAGATTATGGAACCAACTGAAATGATAAAAACCAACTCAAATGATTCAAAACAAGTAAGTAAAAATGAAAATAATGTGCATTCCGCAATCCGCAATCCACAATGTGGGTTATGGCTTGCAGATAGAACAAAATCAACAAGTGACCAAAACATTCCGCAATTGCGGGTTGCGGGTTGCAGAACGTAAAACACATCGCGGAGTAAATACCTTCCCGCAATCCGCAACTGCGGCTGCATAAAGTGAGCTTATTTGAATAACCCTTGTCATCTCTGCAATCTGCATTTTCATTTTGTGGGTTGTGGGATGAAAAGTTTGAAATAATTACAAAGCAGTCCCGCAATTCTCAATTGCGGGATTCGGGTTGCGGGAAAGACACACTTTTTGGGAAAAAATTCCTTTCGTAACTCACCAAAACGTAGATAAATGCATAATTAAAAAAAAATTAAATAAATCAAATCATGATAAAGACATGGAAACCATGATAAACAGTATGGGAACCCGAAAATGACTAAGGAATTTAAGCATAACCTTTTGCATATAAAAATTTGGGCTCTCATGTTTTGGATAAAACATGGGATCTGTTGTATCTACAACAAGAGGGAATTCGACAAAATCCTAGTATTTTCAAAGAAAGTGAGCACGAACTTCAATCGCAGTTAGACGAAGGGTCTTGCGATGAAAAGGAAAACTATTTCCTGATTTTTGAAGGGGCAGAAGAATCCAAAGAGTCTTTGGAGACACCAAGATCAGGGCATGACTACATCATACCATGAGTACCACCAGAGGTAAGGTATAGAGCCTCATCTCCTGAAAGAGTTGTTAATACTGATAGTGCTAGTACTGCGACTAGTGCAGAAGAGGGTACACCTCCATTGAATTATTCATCAGATAACCCCGACGCCAACTCAATGGATGGGCATGATATTCGGTCACCCACATTCAATGGGAATGGAGCAGAGGATCCAAAGCAACATTGGTTCCTCTGTGAAGCTGTTTGGATGGTTCACCTAGTTCATAACGTGGACCTAAAGAAAGTGCAAATGATCACGACTCTGAGGGTTCGTGCGTGGTTTATGAATTTTTGCATAGTACCGCTAGGAACACCACAAAATACCCTTGAAGAAATACGACTCGTGATGATCTGTGAGTTGAGAAAAGCTAAATATGAGTCGTAGTGTATCACTGAGATCAAGGAGATAAAACAAGCCTTAACATAGTCCGTATGGGAATTTGATTAGCGGTTTAAAACCTTGATGGAAAAAGTAAGTTTCCAAATGTCGGATGTACAACATAAAGAGTGGTTTATTGCTGTTCTATTACCACACATCCAAGGCCTATTAATGCAACATAAGATTGAATCTTAGACAGAAGTGCTATAATTGGAAATGAAGTTGGAAACCTCGCTAATAGTGATGGTGACACAGGAATGGTACAGATTCAGTCATAACTGGCTAATCTGACGATACAACTTCAGGATATCAAGAAGGGCAATAAATCCCAAGAATATTTATGGTGTACGAGATGTAGAATGAATGGACACACCAAGGAACCTGCAAATACATGTTCATATTTAAAGTGCAAGACCACAATGTGGAGCAATGTCGGCAGTTGATTGTGAAGTGGTAAGCTCAGACCATTGTAGGTCCTAATCTTGCACGAAATCCAAACCCAAATTTGACTCCTAACTTGAATGTCCAGATGATTGTTGCTGAGACAAGAGAGCCAGCGTTGCCGTCGTAACACGAGGAGGTCTTGTGATTGGAGTTGATCAGGATGTACCGCAATAAGAACTGAAACCGCAGATATGACCCACGACACAAAATAAAGTACCATTCGAAGTTCAAAAATAGAAGAAATCATTTTTGGACGTGGGACCAGAGTTTGCGGACCCAAAACAACCATATTCCTCAGCTGAAGTAAGGGAAATTCCTGAATGATTTCAGCATATATTCCAGAAGAAGGTCCCACATAAGGTTAGTAAGCTGAAGTCATTTCTGTCAAGTTTCTTAGCATTGCTACATGATAAATATGCTATCGCAGAGCTACAAGAACTGATATAATAAACCCTAGAAGAGTCGCAACCTGAAAGGAGTGTTAACTAGGTTAGAAATAAATTCAAAAATGGGCATGAATTAAGAATGATTGCACAGATAGACGACTACAAAATGGATCACATTATTTTAGACCTAGGCTCAGACATCAATATTTTGACATGACAAACTTGGGAAAGCATGGGAAAGCCACGCTTGGACTGGTCTCCTGTCTAGTTGCGACTCGAAAATCAGGCAAAGATCCTACCAATTGGTAGGTTGAGTCAAGTCCCTATCGACATTGAGGGGTTGCGCACATTTGCAGACTTTGAAGTCATTAACATTCTCGACGATACGAACCCATATCCCGTGCTTCTGGGGATAGTTTGGGCCATAGATAATCAGACCATTATTAATTTCAAGAAAATGATACTTTCATCGAGGATAATGAGATGAGGGTGGTGTCTCCCATTGATCCATTGGAGGGACAGAGATACATAGAGCCTATCTACAATGATGAATAGGGTGATTATCCCAACCAGATATACAATGTCACTTCCCTACAAGAAGATTATATCAATCCAACAATGGATGGAAACTTGAGCTAGAGGAGTACTAGTTCCTACACATCTGACCCATGAGAGGCCTTGAAGAATTGGAAAAACCGGTTGCATGAGGCCTCTATGAGGAGATGCGGTAGAAATACAAGGTCTATGCGATGAGTGGAGAATGAGTTATGAGAGTTTCCCACCTACGAGGGTCTACCTATGTTACGGAGAGAAATTC
>LPNX010140894.1:60181-86633 GCA_001517045.1 Pseudotsuga menziesii | reverse complement strand
AGTCTGTTCTTTGACAGAAACAATGGCGGAATGAGGATCTGGGTCCTTCTCCTTTCTTAATTCATTCATTCAGCAGGTAGCACGTGAGAGCCAAAAAATTCACAGCAAAAATCGAGCTGTAATGTATTCATTCATTCAAAAATTCACAGCAAAAACCGAGCTGTAATGTATTCATTCATTCAAAAAAATTCACAGCAAAAACCGAGCTGTAATGTATTCATTCATTCAAAAATTCACAGCAAAAACCGAGCTGTAATGTATTCATTCATTCAAAAAAATTCACAGCAAAAACCTAGCTGTAATGTACGCTATTTACCGTCAGTCTACTGCCGTCTACTGTTAACAATCACGAAATCCGTGCCTCCTCCTCTGATCGAAAGCCTTATCTCGCCTTACTCCACCTTCAATTCAACCCATGAACTTCCAAAGGCCGCGAATTTCCAAAAAACTGTAAAGCCCGTGAATTTCCAAAAACATACAGCACGTGAAATTTAAAAAAAAAAAACTTTTTATCACTTTGGTTGACAAAGGTTCGTATATTTATATAAAAAGGTGAGAGGATGAATATATTTTTCATGAACCTTTTTCCTAAAGTTACTGAGTTTAATATTAAAAAATTTATTTATTAAAGTTTTATTCATTTAAAAACCTTTTAAAAGCCATCTTTCCATTTTTAAATGATATATTTAAAAAAAATAATTATTAAACCTTTTGAAATTATTAATTCATTTAAAAACTTTTTAAAAGCCATCTTTCCATTTTTAAATGATATATTTAAAAAAAATTAATTATTAAACCTTTTGAAATTATTAAAGTAACCAAGTGTAAGTCTTTAAAGGGTTTTAAAGTGTTTAAAGAATAATGGTTTAGGGACTCCTAGGGCATCAAGCACACAAAAGACCACTGAAGAGATTATTTAGACACTAGCAACTTTTGCGACCCACTTAGGAACTTGAACACTCTACAGGGCTTTTGGCAATGTCCCAAGGCCTCCAAGGGCTTCAGACTTGGGCTTGGACAAAGCCATAAAGGTCTCCTCTTGACACAGACAACCCACAAAACAAACACAACCTTTAGGGGCTCCACAAGGGGCACCAAGACTCAACTGTTGGCATCAATTACCAGGCACTGTTGGCATCAATGACAACTTAATCAACACAGAGCACTACCACTTGCAAGAAAAGTTGTTGAAGGTCTTCCAGAAATTCAAGCAAAACATGATGGAGTCTTCAAAGGATGTGCGAAAGGAAAGAACACAAAGAAGACATTTCCAAGTAGCGAGAGCAAGGCAAAATGGATCTTGGAAATCATTCACTCTGATGTATGCGGTCCAATGTCATCATGTTCATTAAGCAGATATGTATACTATGTTTCTTTTATTGATGATTTTTCTAGGAATACATGGATTTACTTCATGAAGAACAAAGATGAAGTATTCAGCAAGTTCAAGGAATTCAAAGCCTTGATTGAGAACCACACTGATAAGAAGATCAAGACCTTTCAATCAGATAATGGCAGAGAATTCACATCAAATGAATTCAAAGAGTTATGCAAAGATTCAAGGATTAAGAGGGAGTTAACCACTCTATGTAATGCACAACAAAATGGGGTTGTAGAAAGGAAGAATAGAAAGATCATGGAAGCTGCAAGGGCTATGCTTCATGATCAAGATCTTCCCATGCATCTATGGGAAGAAGCTACCAGAACAGCGGTGTATGTATAGAACTGTACTCCACACAGAGTACTCAAGAACAAGACACCTAAAGAAGTCTTTTCCGACAAGAAACCAGA
This sequence comes from Pseudotsuga menziesii, assembly GCA_001517045.1. Taxonomy (NCBI): domain Eukaryota; kingdom Viridiplantae; phylum Streptophyta; class Pinopsida; order Pinales; family Pinaceae; genus Pseudotsuga; species Pseudotsuga menziesii. Next base: position 84,842 of record LPNX010140894.1, on the reverse strand, counting down.
AGTCATCCATCTCAGAATATTCGGCTGTCCAGTGCACATACACATTCCAAAAGAAAAGAGGACAAAATTAGATCCTTCAGGAAAGAAGGGTATATTTGTGGGATACTCTAAAAGCTCGAAGGCTTACTGAATATACTTCCCAGGATTCAAGAAGATCGACATCAGCAGGGATGTAACATTTGACGAAGACTCAGCTTACAACAAATCCAGAAAGAGGCATGCTGAAGAACCTGAAGAAACAGAAGCACCCAGAATTCATGACACAACCATGAACGAAGAAAGTCAAGTAGAAGATCAAGAATTAGAAGAATCTGAAGAACATGTAGATCCACCTCAAGAGAAGAATCCTCATAAAAGGAAACTTGCTTGGGTACAAGAAGCTATCCAAGGTGCAGAAAAGTATGGGGCTCCAAAAGAGAATCACAGAGAAAGAAAGAGGACCAGGTCCTGCTCAGGGTATGTAGCCTTATTATGTGATTTCATCAATAAAGAACCTTCCAACTATGAAGAAGCGGCGGAAAGGAAAGAATGGAAGGATGCTATGATCGAAGAATATCAATCGATCATGAAGAATGATGTTTGGGATGTTGTCCCAAGACCAAAAGGGAAGTCTGTTGTAACTTCCAAATGGATCTACAAGATCAAGCATGCTGCAGATGGTAGCATAGAAAAATATAAAGCAAGATTTGTGGCTCGTGGTTTCTCCTAGAAAGAAGGAATAGATTATGAAGAAAATTTTGCACCTGCAGCCAGATACACTTCCATCAGATCAGTACTTGCTCTAGCTGCAGTGATGAAATGGAAGATACACCAAACGGATGTCAAGACTGCTTTCTTGAATGGTGTAGTGGAAGAGGAAGTATATGTGGAGCAACCACTAGGTTTTGAGACACATGACAAGGAGTCTCATGTGTGTAGATTGAAGAAATCCCTGTACGGTTTGAAACAGGCACCCAGGACATGGTACAACAAAATTGATGGCTTTCTATCCAGTTTGGGATTTACCAAGAGTAAAGCATATTCCAACCTTTACTACAAGGTTGAGGATGGAAACCCAGTGATACTCCTACTGTATGTAGATGATCTGTTTGTAATAGGTATGGATGGGTTGATTGCTGATATGAAGAGGAAGCTTTCTACCGAGTTTGAAATGAAGGACTTGGGTATGATGCATTATTTTCCAGGCATGGAGGTGTGGCAGAATGCAGATGGAATTTCCCTTGGACAAGGGAAGTATACAGTAGAAATCCTGAAGAGGTTCGGGATGATGGATTGCAAGGACATGACCACACCTATGGCATCAAACCTGAAGCTATTGAGTGATGCTTCATCATAAGCGGTTGATGCTACAATGTATCGTTAGATGATTGGGTCCTTGATGTACCTGACAAACACGAGACCAGATATTTGCTTTGTTGTGAACACCTTGAGCCAGTTCCTGACAGATCCGAGACATGTTCACTTGATTGCTGCAAAGCATATTCTGAGGTACCTGAAGGGTACAGTTGATTATGGGCTCAAGTATGAGGCGAATCAGAAGATTAACCTGGAGGGTTATGTTGATTCAGATTGGGCAGGCAGTGCCATCGATAGGAAGAGCACTTCAGGGTGTTGTTTCAGTATGGGATCAGGTGTGATCTCTTGGTTTAGCAAGAAGCAATCCTGTGTGGCACTGAGTACAGCTGAAGTAGAGTATGTTGCAGCTTGTTCAGCTAGTTGTGAGGCAGTATGACTAAGGAAGCTACTGTTTGATTTATTTGATCTCCAGTTAGATGCTACTTGTATATACTGTGACAACCAGAGTTGTGAGAAGTTGATGAAGAACCCGGTGTTCCATGACAAGTCGAAGAATATCGAGATCAAGTATCACTATATCAGGGATATGGTGCAGAGAGGAGCAATGAAGTTCCAGTATGTTGCGACAGATGAACATATAGTTGATGTGTTGACAAAGCCATTGGCCAGAGTGAAGTTTGAGTACTTCAGGGAGAAGCTTGGTGTTCTCCAGATCGAGGTTCCCTTCAAGGGGAAGTGATGAGTCCGTGAGCCATTCTGACATGGTGAGAGGATTAGGTTCCTTCCATGGTCAGATGTAAGGGATGAACCATTATGTCATGGTGAGAGGATTGGTTCCTTCCATGTTAGATATGAGTGTTGAGCCATTCTGATATGACTGTAGGATTGGTTCCTACATGATCAAATATAAGGGTTGTTTCCATTCTCTGAATAGAGGTACCTAGTCAGTTACCAGGAATACTCAGTCTGGGACTGAGGGCCATTCTGGTATGACTGTGGTATGTAGTCTCACATGATCAGATATAAGTGCAGGGCCATTCTAATGTGATTGAGGGATGTGTTCCTACTTGATCAGATATAAGGGCTGATGCCATTCTTTGGGAGAATGGAGGCACCTGGTCAATTACTAGGAACCCTCATTCTGGGACTAAGAGCCATTCTGACATGGTGAGAGGATTAAGTTCCTTCCATGGTCAAATGTAAGGGCTGGGCCATTCTGACATGGTGAGAGGATTAAGTTCCTTCTGTTGGGCTCTGATCTATAGGTGAATCAGAACTTATATTTAAATCAATCCGAGTCAGTAAACTTCGAGACACATCCAGGTTTTAGGACTTAGAAGCTAAACTTATCTGGAATTTAGCTAACTGTGAACTAGATCTACTGACAGATGAAAAAGAATACTGCAACCTACAGACACAAAATCCTCTTACAAGGGTAATTTCATTGTTTCTTTTTAAGCACACAGTATTTGATTCATGAAAACAATTCTACTGATAAAAGAACTGAGATAAAAAAACAATTAAATAGTAAATCTAACCCTAGGCTACAAACCACAGAGTTCTACCAGCGCTGAAGGAACAATTACCAATCAAAATCTCTTACAAGACAGTATTCATAATTTGTAAATGTCCTTTACCACTTCATCATTTGAATAAACAACAACATATAATGAACTGAGATCGTGGTTTAAATCTTCAACGCATTCAGTATTTAACCAGTGAAACGAACAACGTTTATCCAATATTTCTAGTGTTATACAACATGATAGAAATTGTAGTGTGAACCATGAAATGAAAGGAACAGAGCATAAAATCGATTGAAAACTTTGACTGAATTTGTTCTGCAATTTATAAACTAGAATCTACAAGGAAACACATACCAATGACATGATTTAGGTAGCTAGCACCAGAATGAAATCGCTGCAACACCAAATTGATCTACCGGCAATGTGAAAGTGTGTGAACTCGACGATGGGGGCCCTCCAAAACCTTGCTCCACACACAATTAAGAATTTACAGAACTAAAACTTTATATTCATTCACCAGAAATTGTTTACATAGGAATACCACGCAGCTCAGAAGCACAAGTGCGTTCCTCTACAAAATCGTGCTCCTTCCTCATTGTCTTGTGAGGGATTTATACAAATTCGAAACACAACTAGAAATGCTACAATTCTGCAATCTAATTAATGAAAATAGCTAACGAGATCCTCATCAAAATCGTGAGACTCCACAAAATCAGAGCTGTTCCTTCTTTTGTGCTGGATGTAGAACAGGTGGCCGCCCTTGACCGAAGTTGACTCGACATCTGTACAGGCCACATCACCTAACTGTTGAATGTTCATCCATCTGTGGACATCAAGGATCCATTCTCTATCTTCCATTTCCCTCTTAGCTGTCCTGCAAATGCTCAATCTTGGAGTTAATACGGGAAGTTAGTACATCCCGTAGTCTAAGTAAAAATTCTAGTTAAAATGCTCATTAAAAAGTCTAAAAACTCAATTTATTAGCAAGCAATGACATTATACCTCTTTAACCAAGGTTTATGGATGATCTTTAAATATTTCTACTCAATATGGATGTTTTATGAAGGAAATGAAAGATATCTAAGAGGCAAAAAGGGGTCAAAAACAGTGCCCAACATCTCCCCCAAGAGGAAACTGCTGCATGTCCTCATGCCAAAACTTTGACCCTGTCAAAAACCAAAATTTTACTGTTGTTTATTCTGCCTTTAGTCTTCTGTCTATGAGGATGCATCTGTTGATGCCCGAGATGCATAGAGGATCTTCAACCTTTCATACTTAGCCTTGTAAACCTTCCTTTGCTTGTACCATCTATAGGCTTGTTTAGTGATGCGTGTTCTTTGAACCTTTAGCTTCCAATTAACTTCCTTTAACTTCTCATTTTTTTGTTCAAGTTCCTCTAACTCAAGTTTCAATTTCTTGATCTCCTTACTATTTTTGGAAGCTTTCTTTTTCTTCATCTTTATTGGAAGCTGCTCAGAATTTGCATCCATACCCAATTCTCCATGCTCTTGTGCTGAATGCTCTTTTTCCTCTTCCATAGCCTGCTGTTCTGAGAAGAGAGAACTTGAACCTTTGGGTAATTCCTGTTTTAATTGCTTCCCTTTTTCTTTTTCTTGCTGTTCTAGGAAGAGGTTGATCTTCTTTGTTTGCCTGATCACCTCATCAGGATCTAGGATATCTTGTCCTTTTTCAACTGCTGGATCTTCTCCTAGACTCTCCAAAGTCTGTATATGTTCCTCATCTTCTAATGCTGATTGACTTTGAGCTTGCTTGTATTTTCTTGACTTTCTCTGATAGGTGGTGAAGAGCTGATCTTGTTCGTGATACTGTTTTTCTTTCTTCTTCACACTTCTAGTTTGTATCCTTCTCTGAGGCAGTTTTGAACTTGTTGCCTCAGAGCTGTCCTCATCATCAGTAATCAGCAATACTTCCTTCTTTTTCTTCTTCCCCTTTGGCGGTTTTGAGCTTGTTGCCTCAGGGTATGTCAGCATCAGCAATTCATCTTCCTTTGAGCCTTCTTCAAGTAACTCTTCCTGCTCTTCAAATTGATTATGAACTAGAAACCCTGACCATGTCAAATTCTGTCTTTGTAATTCATGCTGGATAATGATTTTAATAAGACCACAGTGGAAAAGACTTGTTACCTTGTCTTTTGGACGCCTTTGGACAGCCTTAGCCATCTTAGTTAGACCCTGAAGCAAGAAGTAAGGCATATTGATTTCACATTCACCCTTTAGATGTTGTAGCAGCTTGATGTGATACAGGTAAACAATGCTAAATCTGCCTTCACAAGTAACAAACTTCTGAATGATGTAAACTATCTCATCCCATGGATGAACTAGCCAAGTTCTTGGTATCCCTTTTTTCCAATTGACTGATCCTGCCCTAGACCTGCATAAAAATGGCATCCATACCTTCTCTTTAAACTGTTTGGTTTTAAAGAACCTTTCCCCCTGCTGTGGCAGACCAGTGACTTGAGCTAGAATGTCTTCTGACAGTCTAAATTGTAAATTCCCTGCTCTAACTCTTTCTCCATCGAAGGTCTCAGCAAAAGCTAAGCTAGCCTGCTCATTATACCCATTAAATTTCTCAAAGAAATTGATCCACTGTTTATTTGCAAAAATCTCAAGGCAACTTTCATGAATATCATTGGAATTAAATGTTGTTGGCTCCACTCTAGCTGACATTTTAAATTTTAAGTTGAAAACAGGAACCCTTCGACCTCTAACTCTGCCTTTGTAATTCTATTTCCTCAATAATACTCTGTAATTGGTGAAATTTCTTTTGGTTTGGGCAGAGTATTCAACAAGGAAAGGGTTTTAAATCTTACCTCTTTTTCAATGTCACTATTTTTACTTCCTCTTGCATAATTTGGACAGAGTTTGGGAGTATTCACAACGTCCTCCTTGCTGACTGTCTCTTCTACACAATCTTCTCTGCAAATAATATCTTCATATTTCCTATAGCTCACGGCCCTTCTTCTTGTTGATTATCTTCAGCAAATGGTGTCTCTATAAACTACGGCCTCTTCCCACTGTCAATTGTCTTTAGCAAATGGTATATTCAAACTTCTTGTAGCTCGCGGCCTCTTTGTTTCTATCAATTACATTCATACAGCAATCGATTTTGCAGAGCAAAAATTGGACTCGGCTTCTAAAAGAATGACCAAGTCGTGGTATATAATGCAAAAATCGATTTCATCTATGTGCTGTCGTGGGCATCATTCCACGTTTTACTTTCCATCATTTCATGATATGGCATTCCTGTTTGATTATTTACTTAGGACAGAGAATAGAAGTAAGGTTTCGATAACATATCAATCTCTTTATATGCCCAATGTTTAATACATAAATTGGCAATATATACTTCAGTTTATCATATACCCAATGTTTAATAAACAGGCTGTATAAAAGAAGCTTTCTTTCCTCTTTAAAATAAACTTTTTTTTTTCTTTCATAAAAACTGTGCTGAAGATGTATATTTGCCCTATTTTCTTCCTCAATTAACCAATGCATGATGTACTATATACATATACAAAGGAGACCTTTGAAATTCTTTTATATTAATGCTTCATTTTTGCTGAGAAAGAGACCTTGTTTATCTTCAACTCAATTGAAATTCTGCCTGTAGTATACAATATGCATCCTGTAGAATGCAATGTATGTCATGTAAAATGTAATATATATCTTGTAGAGTCCAATATAGATGTTGGCCATTTAAAATTTCCCTTGGGTTTGATCCTGACAACCATTTTGACCCCTAAGGTGAAAAAATGAAGTGTTGGCAGTGACTAATTGGAAGGCAAGTAAGGTACTGGCAGTGACTAATGAAAGGCAGACAAAGTGTTGGCAGAGATTTATCAGAATGATGGCAATAATAGGTAGTTAGCTTGCAATAATTGGTAAAATGTCATCACTTAAGAACAAAAAGAATTCTGAAACTTTTTAAACATAAAACTATAAATTCTTACAGACTTGCTTGATGTTCCTGAGCTTGCTATCTGTTTGAAGTTGATTTGTATTCTGATTGTCCTTCTGATGTCTTCTGTCTGCTGCTATCTCCAATTCCTTCAGCTTCACTGAAAGTCAGGTCTCTTATAGATCTCTTCTGCCTTAATAAAAATCAGGGCCCTCTGCCTTTAAAATCTCTTGTATTGCTGGTAATCAGGTCCCTTCTGTTGATGAAAAATCACAATCCTCTGCACATGAAAAAGACTTGGAGGGTTCTAAAGAAGCATGAACATGTTTATCCCCCTCACAGGCCTAACTTTTGACTTGTCCTCAAGTCAAACAAGATCTTTCATTATTGGTAAAACAAAACAGGAAATTGGAAAAAGATTTTTATTTGAATTTGCAATGGCCAGGAAAGCCTGGTTTTCCATAGAAAATTCAAGTTTATATTGTGCCAGCGAACTGGTTTTCACAACTAAACTGCTTTTTTTTTATATTTTTATATTTTTATTTTTTTTGTTTTCTTTTGCTCGTTTTGTTTTATTTACGAGCTGTATCATAGCAGCTAAGGAGTAGGTGAAGGAAAAACACTGATGTGTTTATCCAGCACTTGTATTTCCTTTTGCTGTGAGAGTTGTTGTATAAAATCTTCCCTATTGATAGGTTTATTGTACAGCTTGAGCTAGTGGCCATTGACCACAAATTGACATGCTTCATCATCTATAGTTTGAAGTTTGACTGACCCATTGTCATAGACATCAACAATCTCATATGGACCAAGCCAATGTGTAGTGAATTTGGCTTTGAAATCTTTAAATTTTGAGTCAAATAGTAAAGCCCAGTCACCAACATGAAATTGCTTCTTTTTGATAAATTTATCATGCCATTGAGCTCGCTGCTGTTGGATCAGAATATTGTGTTCTAGGGCAGCCTGTCTGATCTCATCTAGCTGGTTTAACTGAAGTAGTCTTTCTTTCTGAGCCTCAGAAAGATCCATGCCCAAATCTGCTGCCAACTTGAATGTATGAATTTGAAACTCTATAGGGAGGAGGACTTGCTTACCGTAGACAAGCTGGTAAGGAGAAAAACTAGTACTGTTTTTCCAAGTGATCCTGTATGCCCATAAAGCTTCAGTAAGCTTTGTTGACCAATCCTTCCTATGCATTTGAACATTTTTGGTAATGATGCCTTCTAGGGTTTTGTTGGTAGATTCCACTTGGCCATTGGCTTGTGGATGGTAAGGTGTGGACTTTTTGTGCTTGATCTTGTATTTTTCTGCTATCTCTTGCACTAATTTGGAAGTAAATTGGGCACCTTGATCAGTTACAATTTCCCTAGGCACCCCAAACCTAACAAAGATCTCCTCAAAGAGAAAGTTTACCACAGTCTGCTTCTTGGCTCTTGGTAAAGGCTTGGCCTCTACCCACTTAGTAACATAATCCGTACAGACCAGAATGTACTTCTTTCCTTGTGATGGTGGATTGATTGGACCAATGAAGTCAAGGGCCCACTTTTCAAATGGTTCAATGAGTATTTGGGGATGGAGTGGCATTTCATCAGAGCGGACTGGCCATCCCATCCGTTGGCAAGTATCACAACTTCTAACATACCTCTTAGCATCCTTGAAGATAGTAGGCCAATAATACCCCAAATTGAGTATCTTGTATGCTGTCCTTTTATCTGCAAAATGACCACCACATGGTTCGTCATGACATGCTTTTAAAATATCTAAGATCTCATCCTGTCGTACACATCGTCTTATAATTAGATCATATCATGTATAGAAGAGATCACCATTAACCCATATATGCCTAACACTTTGTTTAATAATCTTTTTCTTTTCTTTAGAGGTCATAGATGGTGGTAATTGGCCTGATGATAAGTAATTAGCAATGTCAGCATACCATGGAGTGATAACAGAAATTGCAAACATGTGTTCATCAGGAAAACTATCAGAAACAAGAACAATCTCACCAGTATTGTTTAAACGAGATAGGAAGTCTGCTACTTGATTTTCTCGTCCAGGTCGATCTAGAACAGTGATGTTGAATTCCTGCATTAATAATAACCATCTAGTAATTCGACCATTAGTAATAGACTTGTTCATTAAGTACCGTAAGGCTGAATGATCTGTATGGACAAAAATTTCATAACCAGTTATGTAATGACGAAACTTATTGACAGCATGAACCACAACCAACATTTCCTTTTCAGTGACTATATAGTTTAACTCTGCAGGTGTCAGATTTTTACTTATAAAGTAGATTGCATAAGTCGAAGTATGTTCTTTCTGGCCTAATGAAGCCCCTATGGCAGTAGCAGAGGCATCAGTAGAAATATGAAAAGGTAATGCCCAATTTGGTCCTCTTAAAATGGGTGCTGTTGAGAGTTTCTCCTTGAGTGTCTGAAATGTAGATTGACAATCAGTATCCCAATTAAAATTCACATATTTAGAAAGCAATTTGAACAATGGCAGAGCTATCTTACTGAAATTTGCAATAAATCTACGATAATAGCCTGCATACCCTAAAAAGCTTCTTACATCTGTTTGAGTTGCTGGTTCAGATAAGTTTTCAATTATTTGAATTTTAGCAGGATCAACTTTTATACCAGATGCAGAAATGTGATGTCCTAAGACTATACCTTCAGTCATCATCATAAAACATTTTTCATTACTGAGGGAAAGGTTTGAGTCAACACATCTTTTTAGAATTTTCTCTAGATTTGCCAAAGAATCTTCAAAATTACTTCCGTAAACAGAAAAATCATCCATGTAAATCTCAACACACTCATGAATCAAATCGGCAAAGATGGCCAGGACCGCCCTCTAAAAGGTAGCTGGGGCATTACATAAGCCAAAAGGTAAAACCTTGTAGGCATAGGTGCCCCAGGGACATGTAAAGGTGGTTTTGTCCTGGTCTTCTGTTGCAATACTGATTTGATTATAACCACTGAAACCATCTAAAAATGAAAAGTACTTTTTGCCAGCTAGGGTATCCAACACCTGATCAATGAAGGGCAATGGGAAGTAGTCTTTTAATGTTGCTTTATTTAATTCCCTGTAATCCACACATATACGCCATTTACCATTCTTTTTAGGGACAACAACCAAGGGGGAAACCCATTGGCTGTCGGAAATGGGGTAGATAAACCCTACTTTTAACAACTTTTGCAGCTCTTCTTTAACTATTTCTTTTAATATAGCGTTCATTCTGCGTTGTGGTTGTCTAAGAGGTTTAATCTTATCATCTGTGTAAATATGGTGAGTGCATGTCTCATGAGGAATACCAGGCATATCTGTGTACTCCCAAGCAAATGCATGTGAATGTGTATTCAGTAATTTAATCAATTGTTCTTCTTGTAATGGAGTAAGATGTGCACTTATATTTAAACTTTTGCCTGGACTGATTTCAATTATCTTACTCTAAATATCTGTGATTGAATAAACATTGAGAATATCATGAAGTACCAATGCTAGAGAATGTATTGTGCAATTTTCCTGAAAATTATAACCCAAAACTTGATTTGCTGCAGCATATTGTATGTCTCTTAATTCTTCAGAAATATCAGGTTCAGCAATAAAATAATTTAACAAACCTTCATTATTTGCTTCCTGAAAGTCATAGAACTGGTTGATACTCAAGACGGGCTGAATTACTTCTTCTTCTTGTTCTTTAGTTTCATTAATCCAAGAAAACTGATCTAATGTAGAAGGTCTTTGGGCAGAAGGGTAGAGTGTAATTTGTTTTCTTTCTGTCCCATGTGAGATAAGCATGCTACCTGACCTACACCCTATGAAAGCATCTGCTGTTGCCAGCCATGGTCTGCCAAGAATCAAAGGGTGACCTCCTAGGTTAGACTTTGGCTGTAGGACTATGAAATCAACAGGGTACTCCCAGGAGTCTAAAGAAACAATGATATCCTCTAATACTCCTTCAGGTGTGATCTTAGACCTATCAGCTAATTCCAAGACTATTGTTGTTGGTCTAAGATTCGTCAAATGAAGGTATTCCATTGTTTCAAGTGTCATCACATTAATTGCAGCACCTAAATCAATCAATGTCTTTGGAATTGAAAAATTATTAATAGTGATTGTAACCATTGGAATCCCAGGATCCATATACTTCTCAATAAAAATAGTGTTAGACATTAGTCCTGCTAGATTGCCTACCACATGTATTTTAGATGGATCCTTCTTCCTTTTATTAAGACATAATTCTTTTACTGCTTTAGTGAAAATTGGAATATCTTTTATAGCCTGCAGTAAAGGAATTTTGACATATGCATCTTTTAACTCATTCAAAACATCAAAGTTAGGTAAGGAAATTGAAGGTTTTTCTTTAACCAACCTTTCTGGGAAAGGTGGTTCATATGATACTAAAGTTTTTCCTTTTTGACTCTGATTTTCTGATTGAGATTTTTCTGTATTTAATTTTTTTGAATTTTTCTCATTTTCTGTTTGTTCTTCTAAAATAACAGGAGATTCTTTTTGCAAGGTTTTCCCAGATCTTAAAGTAATATTTTGTAGTGGAAGAACTGAGTAGGGAAGTGCCATTCCATCATCAACATTATACATAGATCTTTCTGTTTTATTGTTTGGATTTGGAATTGGCTGAGCTGGTAGTTGTGTAGGCCGAGGTGGAGGCTGATTGGATGGCAATTGAAGTTGCTGAGGTGGTGGACCCAATTGAGGAGCCATATTGGGTTGTTGGAAAGATGGGGCTTGATAAGAAGGAGTTTGGACTTGATGCTGCTGGTATTGGGGATAGGCTGAAGGTTGTTGGTATGGTTGCAAATAGGCCTGCTGATATGTTTGATTACCATGGGCATAACCTCTCCAATTTGGAGCAGATTGGGCTAAGGGAGGAGACCAAGTTTGCCAAGGCATGGGTGCACTCCATGAATTCTGAATAGGAGTTTGATAATTTGCATTAAATTGTTGCATAGGGTCTTGAGACATACCTGAGAATCGTGGCTGCCAAGGTCTTCATTGTCCCATGAAGTAAAGAGACTCCATGCTTTGATTCTCCTCCAGTCGAGTTGCCTGCAACTCTTTCAATCTAGGGCAGTCATCAGTTTTATGATTAAAAGTACATAAACCACAAATTTCAACAACATTTAAAGGACATTCTTTGAGTGGGTGTTTCTTTCTACACTTAGGACAAAAGATAGATAAGGCTTGATCTTGCTGGTCCTGTTGTTCTTGTCTTTTCTTGGTTTTTGCTACTTCAACATGTGTGCCCAATGTACTCAATAAATCAGTCTTAAAATCTTCTAGCAGATTTCCAAGCTCAGCCCTAGAAATACCACTGTTTGCAGACTTGTTTACTTTGGTAATGATGTCTCTTTTTCCAGTCCTAGCCTTCCCTCTTGAATATTTCTGGCATAAGTCTTGTATCTCATCAAATGGAAGGTAAGAAATGTCACCTTTTCCCATAACATTTAAAATATCTAAATATTCTTCTCTTATCCCTTTCAGAAATATTGTTCTAATCATCTCTGGTGTTAAAGAATTGTATTTAGATTTTTGTAAATTGTATGAGAACCTTTCCAAATATTCCTCCAAACTCTCATCTTCCTGTTGAGTCATTCCAAAGATGTCATCTTTGAGATCCTTTGATCTGCAATAGGCCTGATATTTCCGAAGAAAGATCTTCCTCATTTCATCCCAACTAGTAATAGAATGTTCTCCTAGACCCATAAACCACTTCAAGGAAGCTGCCTTAAGGGTAGCAGGAAAAAGGCGGAGCTTATGGGTGTCATCAGTATACCCATATGTTCGACACAAGATGTCAAATTCGAATAGGAAAGAGTCAGGATCTTCAGAGGTCAGGCCATAAAAGTTTGGTAAAACAAAGGGTGGAATGTTCTTCATTTTTACATCTTCTCCTAGGATAATGCTAGTGTCCAAAATAGGAAATTTGAAGGTGGCTTCCTGATCTTCTTCTATCTTCTCCTCTCTCTCATGTCCTCTTTCTTCTTCTCTTTCCTGTCTCCTCTCTTGTTCTCTTCTCTCTTGTCTTCGTTTGTTTTCTATTTCTAGCATCCTCTCATACTCCCTTCTCTGTTCAACTGTTGGGCCTTTTGACGTTTCTTCCTCAGACATTTTGGAACTACCAACTGTTGAGATAAAACCTTTTGGAAGAGAAGCTCCTGTTAGTTCTATTTTTGGGGGGTTTTTACGAAATCATCCTTTCTCGTCTCTTAATCTGGACATAAAAGTAAAACCTATTCTGTGTTTTTGTTTAAAATTTTTGTTTTTATCAGAAATCTAAGGTTCCTAAGTCTGCTTCTATAGTGCCTCCCCGGCAACGGCGCCAAAAGGGTGGGCTCTGATTTCTAGGTGAATCAGACCTTATATTTAAATCAATCCGGGTCAGTAAACTTCGAGACACATCCAGGTTTTAGGACTTAGAAGCTAAACTTATCTGGAATTTAGCTAACTGTGAACTAGATCTACTGACAGATGAAAAAGAATACTGCAACCTACAGACACAAAATCCTCTTACAAGGGTAATTTCATTGTTTCTTTTTAAGCACACAGTATTTGATTCATGAAAACAATTCTACTGATAAAAGAACTGAGATAAAAAAACAATTAAATAGTAAATCTAACCCTAGGCTACAAACCACAGAGTTCTACCAGCGCTGAAGGAACAATTACCAATCAAAATCTCTTACAAGATAGTATTCATAATTTGTAAATGTCCTTTACCACTTCATCATTTGAATAAACAACAACATATAATGAACTGAGATCGTGGTTTAAATCTTCAACGCATTCAGTATTTAACCAGTGAAAAGAACAACGTTTATCCAATATTGCCAGTGTTATACAGCATGATAGAAATTGTAGTGTGAACCATGAAATGAAAGGAACAGAGCATAAAATCGTTTGAAAACTTTGACTGAATTTGTTCTGCAATTTATAAACTAGAATCTACAAGGAAACACATACCAATGACATGATTTAGGTAGCTAGCACCAGAATGAAATCGCTGCAACACCAAATTGATCTACCGTCAATGTGAAAGTGTGTGAACTCGACAATGGGGGCCCTCCAAAGCCTTGCTCCACACACAATTAAGAATTTACAGAACTAAAACTTTATATTCATTCACTAGAAATTGTTTACACAGGAATACCACGCAGCTCAGAAGCACAAGTGCATTCCTCTACAAAATCGTGCTCCTTCCTCATTGTCTTGTGAGGGATTTATACAAATTCGAAACACAACTAGAAATGCTACAATTCTGCAATCTAATTAATGAAAATAGCTAACGAGATCCTCATCAAAATCGTGAGACTCCACAAAATCAGAGCTGTTCCTTCTTTTGGGCTGGATGTAGAACAGGTGGCCGCCCTTGACTGAAGTTGACTCGACATCTGTACAGGCCACATCACCTAACTGTTGAATGTTCATCCATTTGTGGACATCGAGGATCCATTCTCTATCTTCCAGTTCCCTCCTAGCTGTCCTGCAACTGCTCAATCTAGGAGATAATACGGGACGTTAGTACATCCCGTAGTCTAAGTAAAAATTCTAGTTAAAATGCTCAAAAAGTCTAAAAACTCAATTTATTAGCAAGCAATGACATTATACCTCTTTAACCAAGGTTTATGGATGATCTTTAAAGCTTTCTACTCAATATGGATGTTTTATGAAGGAAATGAAAGATATCTAAGAGGTAAAAAGGGGTCAAAAACGGTGCCCAACACCTTCCATGGTCAGATGTAAGGGTTGGGCCATTCTGACATGGTGAGAGGATTAAGTTCCTTCCATGGTAAGATGTGAGGGCTGGGCCATTCAGACATGATGGTGGATGTGTTTCTCTCATGGTCAGATGTGAGTGATGGGCGTGCCTTTCTGACGAGTTAAGGTCAGATGTAAGTGCAGGGCGAGCCATTCTGACTTAGGGTCATATATAAGAGCTGAAGAAGACCTACATGGAAGCTAGGCCTACAACCAGCATGAAAAAAGGCTGGCTCTGTAGAACTTCCTATGATGAGAAGAATCATGAGATAGCACTAGTGATGATCCAGATCGAGTGATGTTGATCCAATAGAGATAATCCAGATCGAGTGATGATCCAGATCCAGTGATGATGATCCAGCAGTGATGATCTAGATCGAGTGATGATCTAGATCCAGTGATGATGATCTAGCAGTGATGATCCAGATCGAGTGATGATCCAAACCCAGTGATGATGATCTAGATCGAGTGATGATCTAGATCCAGTGATGTTCATCTAGCAGAGATGATCCAGATCGAGTGATGATCTAGATCCAGTGATGATAATCCAGATCGAGTGATGATCCAGATCTAGATGAAGATGACTTGAAGATAAAGATGACCTGAAGATGAAGATGACTTGAAGATGACGAGAACTCGATGATGATCTAGATGATACAGAGAAGAAGAAATGTGCTGATAAATTATGTCGAGAGAATACCTTCCTAGTTAAGAGGGAGTGTTGATGTAATTGTAACTTCAGAATTTATTCACTTGTATATCTTATGTATTGTACCCCGATGTTTATTCCGAGAAGTGTTTGCAATGTAATTGAATCATGCCATGCCCTGATGTTCCGATCAGGAGTTTCTATAATGTAAATAAGTCATGTCAAGTCATTGTGGGTAACCCTCCTATTGATCAAGGGTTAAAGTCCTCGCAGTTCCGGGGTCCTAGGGTTATTAGACTCTCCTAGTGAAGTCGGCCCTAGTGAGTTATTGTCAAGTCAGGAATTAGTATAAATAGAGAGTGAACCTCTCTATTTATCACACACTCACTCACACTCAGTTGTAGCGCATAGCTGAGGGAGAAGAAGTTGCTGGGGCTAGAAAGAAAGAGACTACTGCTGTCGGGATATCATCTTACTGTTTTGGGGTTTTACTTTTGGTGCTGATTCTATCTCTGAGGAAGTTGCGGGGTTTTCTCCATTTATGGTTTCCCCGAGGAAAAACATTGTGTTCATTGTCTCTTGTGTTTGATTGTTGTGCTTTTTATTCTCTCAGTTAAAGATCCTAACATAATGCTAGCTTGAATGATAAAATTCTAACACCAAGGGTTATTTCGCTCTCCATTTTCCTTGCAATTTAGGCATATGGTTACATTTGCTTGTATTTTTAGTCAATTTCATGTGATATCTTCTTTGAGCCCTTGATTTCTAGTATTGGAGGGAAAATCATAGACTATTTTTTTCTATATATAAAGGCTACAGTGATTCATGTTTCACCAAAACCTCCAGTTGTGAGTGACGCAATACCACTTGTGAAATGTATAAATAAATCCCTACTCTCATCATTTATGCATTTGTTCATTTGAGGGCCTAGGAGTTGAGAGAGTCAAGCTCTGGTATATACTCTTCTATTGCACTACCGTAGTAATTTGCAGAATCAAAAGATGAGTCTTCCTAGCAATAGATTCACCAATATGTTATAAGGTTTTCTAATTTGATGAAATATTCACCAAGTTTCTACAATATTTTATAATTCAGTGAAATGTTCGCCAAGATTTTACAATATCTTATAACTTATTGAAATATTTGTCAATCTTTTACAAGATTCTATAATAGAATGAAATATTAGCCAAAAAATTATATATACATATTATATTATTGATAAAACAACCTTCATTTTTACCTATATATTAGGGATATTCACCCATTTTTTATAGATACAAAATTCAGGGGTGTTCTTAAAATTATCCCTTCTTACCTCATGTATTTGCCAAGATCATATATAACTTGTTTGACGTTGTTGTCAAAGCTATTTGAGAGAGATAGAGGTAGAACATACTGTAATAATCAAAAGGAATCATTATTTGTTTCCTAAGAAGACAAAAAATACTAACAAGATGTATACCAATATAGAAATATATATGCCCAAATAATTACCTTAATGAAGGTATTCCAATCATGATTTTTTACCCCACTAAATTCAGCTTAAGTTTGTTAAGAAATTATTTATGCTTGAAGAAATTTTTGTAGGAAATTTAATTTTTCAAATGGCCTCTTTTACAATGTTTCTTTTGTGTTTTGTCAATAGCCATGGAAGGTTATATTGGTCTCCATTGCTACTTGAATGAATCACACTTTGCATTGCCTAATTGGCTTCCTAAATGCCACTACAAGCTTTGACAAAATTTTCTTTGTCACACCTACCATCTAATATTTTCCATAATGATTATGTTACATTCTTCTCGATATTCATTATATCAAACAAATGAGCTATTTTAGGTCCTCATTGTAGGAAAATCTATTGATAGGGTGTGTACTAATTTCCATATAACACCTATCCGATCAACTAGGGTGCGTACCCTATTTGTAGGATATTTACATATTAAGAAAAACATCCTATAGGAACCCATATCCCACTCAAAGATCAAATATTTTTTATAGCTTTGATGTGGTACTTGGAGGCCATGTTCACAGATCAGATCATTAAAATATTTATATATGACTCCAATCCCTTTGTTTCCTCTCCTTATAATAATCAAAACCTTATAAACACTTATCCTTGGTGCAAAAGTCCTTCTAATGTCACCCATATCTCAATTAAGAGACACGTATCCCCTCTGAAGGGACTTTCCAATGGATCAAGGACTCGTTCATGGCTCATGAGACACAAATTCTTCATCAGATCATAAGAACCTTTATTTTCTCCCATGACCATGATCAAGGAGTCGAGAAGCATCCATTGCGTCTAAAAAATTCTAATGGTACACATATTTCATTTGGAGGCTAAAAATTATAAGCTCTATAATACAATTTAGATCATAGATCCCTTTTTTTCCTTCATTGGCCATGGTCAATGCCACAAGACACATGGAGACTACACAAAATATCTTAATTATGCACATATGACACCAAGAGGTTGATGACTTGGGTCTATATGGTAGTTTATGGCTTAGTTTAGGGGCTAGTTCTCTAAAATATTCATTTTGGATCAAAGGCCTCAAAGGAATGCCTTGTGAACAAAACCTCCTAATGGTACACATATCCCACTAATAGGAGAGTGTATTACAACAATATTCAAGCAATGTTTTAGAACCTTAAGGACTCCTTCAAGATGAAACCACTAAAGTGTTGGGATAAGGTATTCTAGTGATGCATGAATCACTCCTTTCCCTAGCTTACACTTTAATTATCAACCCAGGTATTGTACAAACTTATGAGGTGCTTTCACTATGTATGAAACTACAAAAGTATAATCTAAAGTTAGTATTCTAAGAAGGAAATGCCTAAATCAACAATTCACTCTTCTTAACCACCTATATCTTGAACTCATGAACTACACCCCTATCTCCCTTAACAATGTGAAAAATAGATATGTTAGATCCATTGCTTTGGATTAAAGAGATATGTTAAGTAAGTCTAGTCAATCAAATGAATCTAGAATCCTTTAGTTGGTACAAGGCCAGTTGACCCTCACAGTTATAAATATTGGTGAAACATAGATTTATAAGATGTACTTTAAAGTGATGTAAATTATAAATAAAACTATAACAATGATTTTATGAAGTAAAACATCATCTCACCTTATGATGTCATGAACAAAAGCTCACCTTATTTGACATTTTTTTGGTCTTTTTGATACACACTTCATTGTGTTAATGTTGTCATTTCCTTGACATTACAATTGATCTCCACCTTGTGTTTCATTCATAATTTTCTATTCCCATCATCTAACTTCTCTTGAAAGCCCCAAATTGTTGGATGCGACTTGTTTTCTCCATGGCACTCTTTTCAAGGAAATTGGGAATAGATCAAATTCATTTGGTCTCCTCTATTTTGAATTTTGTTAAGGAATCCTTGCGAATATGAGGTTGAGGCATCTCAAAAAAGTAAAGTAATGAAAACAATTATGTCCTTATGTCGTTGTTTCCCATGTCTTTTTCAAAACATTTTGCATTGAATCCCATTGAACGAAGCCCTAATTCAAGAACGCATATGAAAAAACACATGATGGGGTATGTGAATGGAAAAGGAAGCTCACCCTTACCATAATTATGATATTTAAAATATGATGAAAAGGATTATTATTCCTTGGGGAATAATGTATTCGATCGGTTTTTGATAGTTGTGCTCATCTATTACAGTTTTTTAAGCTATGTTTTTTCACGTTAATAAAGTGGTTTTTCTAAGTATTCAACATAGCACTTCTTATTGTGAAATCTTTTTTTCATTTTCCAGCTGCAATCCCCACAACTGACAACCCTAACAACACATGCATGGATCCTTAATCCCTAACAACTAATAATTGAAAACCCTAAGCTTTCATCCTCGGCTGTACAATCAAGGTTAGCGTGGTAGGCTTGTCAACAAATTGAGGCATGCAGCCATCCATTTGTTAGTGTGCATGCTCATACGGGTGGATACCTTCTGCATGTTCATGACCTCTTGACATTATAACGATTTGTGTAGAACCAGTATGGTCCAAGTTCAATGTTCATGATTTATTGGTATGGAGAATTTACAACCTTTAAATTATTACGACTCGGTTATTTCAGTTCTTAATTAAGAACTTGAGGTAACTTGCAAAAATGTTAAAAGAATAATTTCTCAAGTTTTCTTCCATTGTTCATTCATGCTCTCAAGCTCGTTGAGTTGTGATCCTAGTTAAGGTTGTAGTCGATTTTGTTGGAGGGACTGGTATTGTTGAGTAGTTGGTTGAATTGGGGCTATGCCTACGTGAGAAGCTATGGCTTTGCACTTCCTATGTTTCTCGGTTTTGAACTATGTCTTCCCTGCATTCGTTGCAATGCGAGATTTCTATATGCAGATGATATTTACAACATTTCACTTTGTATGAAAGTCATTTACAATTCTTTTTCTTATTCATTGTAGATTTTGATGTTGCTGATTATGTTCTCTGTGCAGGTGGTTGGGTGTCAACATTATCATTCCTCCTTGTATCCACAGGTAATTTCCATTATCATTTCATAGTTCTAACCATTTCTGCCACTAGGCCTTCAGGTTATACCACTAGATTTTATTTTTAAAGATTTGTCTTTAAATTTGTATACTGGCTAATTTTAAAACGGAAATGGGGCTGATAGAACATATTGGTATTGAACATGAGTCTCATCAATCTTGTCTTAATAACAAAATTTATGGTATAATGCTTTTAACAATTTATGGATATAATGCTTTTAACAATTTATGGATATAATGCTTTTAACATACCCTAATTGTTTTTCTTACAAATCACTTCTCCATTGGCAATCATTCGAAGCTGAGAGAACAAATGTATTTGATCGTATTATTCAAATAATTGGCTTAGCTACAAAAGTATCCACGATTTTGCTGTTGTGCATGTTCTCTACTTATGAAGTTATTTTTTTATAGTTCACTCTAGATTCTACATGAAGACTGTCTTTCTTGACTCAGTAATTTTACCGGCATATTTCCTTCTAGATAATGTAGTCTTTATTATGAACACATTGTGATATCAACTTTTGGACAACCCTTTTAATTTTTTCCTTATTTCTAAAAATTAAATATTCAACGAATTGGGATTTACAAGCCTTTCCAGATATCTATGCAAGGATGTGACCACATATGTTTTGATTTGACTTAAATGTTTATGTACTATGAAGACTTAGGAAAGTAATGATGTTTTGGCTTATTGGTTATCAATTAATACATCCACTTTGATGTTACTTCTACAACGTATGCTGAAAGAAAGTGGTGCAACTGGCATGACTCCTCAGCACCGCAGATCATCTTTGGGTACTCTATTGGGATGGGTCAAGTAAGGAGAAGTCTTTTTAATCAAAACACCATGTTATGAATCAATATACTTACAATCATTAGCTTGCATAATGTCTACTTATGCCTGATTTTAACAGGGTTTTTGAACATCCCCATTAGCCACGGGCCTTTCATTTAGTAATGGTGAGATGATTGGTGGGTTAGATGCTTTTCGACAGATAGAGCCAAAGTATCCTGCTTTTCTCTTCAAGAAACAACTCACAGCTTATGTAGAAAAGATCTATGAAAGGATTCCTGATAATCTCAAGGAACACTTATTACCTTTGTCTGGCTTGTGTTTTCATAAGGTACCTTGAATTATACCTATCTTAGCTAGAAAATTTTCCCACCTAAAATTGTAGAATTAAAGTGACTCCAATTCTCTTAATGCATCTAATTGATGAGAAAAAACAAGGACAAATTTTGGATGCTAATATTTTAAGTTATCTGTTTTTCTTTGTTCTTATCTTTATTTTCTTTGTTCTTATTTTCCCTTCCTACTCGCAATTGACCAATTTTTGGGGATTTATCCCCTTCCTGCTAGAAATAAAGCCACCTTACCGCTTTCATCCCTCTATTCTTCCCTCCCACTATCCTTCATTACCGCTACCCAGGTCTCCCCTTACAACTATCCTTCCTTACCGGTAGGGGAATAAAAGGGGAATTAAATGCAATTAAAATTCTGTTGTACCTTTATTTTCAAAAGCAATAGAATCATATGATAAAAATTACAATGGAAAGTTATAATGTAAGAATTTACTATGCCCTTGAAATAAAATTCCTGGAACAACAAGAAACACCGACAAATCCTTCCCCCCCAACAGTGGCTTGTTGACTAAGTATTTGAGCACATAATGGTCTGTGAAAAATTGAAAAGTGTAGCCCAGCAAGTAGTGTACAAATGTATAAAGTGCATAGACCATTGCTAAGCCCTCGCTTTTTTATAGTTGTATAGTTTATCTCAGCATCCGATAACTTTCTACTCGCAAAATAAATAGGGTGATCCATTTTACCTTCTCTAAGCTGCATAAGCACTACGCCAAGTGTAATTGTTGAAGCATCTACATGTACGTGAAATGGATTTTTTACTATGGGAAAAAAATATAGGTATAGTCACTAATTTCTCCTTTATAAGATCGAACGCTTCCTGACATTCTTGAGTCCAACTGAAATTTGTTCTCTTTTAAAGAGCTTCTCCTGTGGTATTGTATTTCACACATTATTCCTAATGAATTTACTATAATACCCTGTATGCCTCAAATTAGCATGCAATGTCTTTACTGAAGTTGGGGGGCATATAAACAATTAGTGCTATCTTTTCCTGATTGACCAACAATCCTTCTTTGCAAACCACACGGCCCAATAAGACTCCAAATGGGGTACATAAAATGCATTTATTGAAGTTGAGGGATATTTGTAATTGCCTGCAATGATATAGCATCAACCTTCAATACCTGTATTTGGTCCTTTAACGGACTGAACATTATCCAATCATCCAGGTACACCTCCAAAAACTTATGAATGAACTCCTATGATTTTGAGTTGGGTACACGAGTTTTCTTCCCTTGATGGTGCTAATGTCGCTCGCCAATTCTCCGATGAAAGAAAAATCATAAGAGTTGAGTGGTGATAGATAGATGCTTTGATAATGAATGAGATTTTATGAGTAATTGTTCACCGAAAACTCACTGATATGATAGGATAGAGATACTATCAAATTGAGGTTTGGTTGCACCCTTCCTACTCTCTCAATTGCCTATTATAAGCTCCGGTCGTTAGGAAGTCCTACCTATGCCAAAAAATGGCCTTCCCACTCACCCCTGAACACCCCCCCCCTTTAATGCTAGCTTTTATCTAGCGTACCCAATTGATGATATTTCCACCTCACATGCAGGAGTATTTCCCAATCCTCCCGACTATGGCACTTATAAATCCCACTTAGCCCACATAGTTTACGGAATCCAACTGCTAAATTTATTACCCATTTTATTTTTTATAAATAGTTCTTCCTCTGCATGCATGTATTCGAGTATGCCCGATTCTACTAATGATAGATCCAAGTATTCCACCCTCAGATAAGTAAGGAGATATATAGGTTTTTTAGGCGATAATATATAGGTAATTCTGAAACATTGGTAGTTACAAAAGATAGATAGTTCCGGGGCTGACCTTGCACCTACTGGAGATGAATAAATAGATGCTCTCGGTGAAGTGGACTCTAAGGGATGATACCCCAGACATATGAATAGATGGAGGTACCAATAAGGTTGCAATTTTAGGTTAGGTATCTTAAAGTTAATTGAAGAGATGTGGCAATGCTAGGGTAGTCACAATGAAGGCAAGAGGATAACTAAGTGGTGTAGTTTGGGAGGAGAGGACTCCATTATCTGATACTCACTATATATATATATATATATTTAACTTGTTCATGTTCTATAGCCTCTTCTATAAACAAGAAAGAGAAATAAAGTAGAAAGTCATCAGGTTTAAGAAGCACATCTACTAATTTGGAAAAACACGACCCTGATATAAAAAACTAGTGGAAGAATGGTGATAATAATATTGGCACTAGGTGGATGGAGAAGAAAGTATTGACATCTAGTTTTTGGTAGTATACTCCTTCAATAAAATTTGAGATGGTAGTGGCCATTAATCCTTAGGTTTAGTTTGAGGTGTTAGAAATTACTCTATTAACTATTGTCTATTGATTATGTTAT
Source organism: Pseudotsuga menziesii (assembly GCA_001517045.1). Classification (NCBI taxonomy): domain Eukaryota; kingdom Viridiplantae; phylum Streptophyta; class Pinopsida; order Pinales; family Pinaceae; genus Pseudotsuga; species Pseudotsuga menziesii. Next base: position 61,599 of record LPNX010140894.1, on the reverse strand, counting down.
AACATTTAGTTAAAAAGTAATGGCCCTCTAATTTTCTATTTAGGCACCAAGAACAAGTTTGGTTAGAGAATCTTCTCAATCTCATGAAAATGCAACAATACATCAAGCTTTAATTGGTCATTGACAAAGTATTGTAAAGAGCCTACGCAATTTTCTAAAAACATTGCATGCTAATAATGTAAGTAAAAGATTGGTGTTTTAATCAATACCAATTATAACTCATTTCTTAGTATTTTATTGAGTGTTTTGTGTTCTAAATACCATAGTAGAGTTCATTGTACAACTTCTTATAATGTATGAGTTATAAATTCTCTTGCAGGTGCCTCCTTTTTTGGTGCGTAAGGTCTTGACTCAGATATTTTCATTCATAAATGTACAACTTTTCAACTCTTAAATCTGTTAAGAACTGTAATCTCAACGGACGAGTAGACATCTTTTTGCATTAATAGTGTTGAAAGTATTGTCCCGGTTGAGATTAAAGGGGTGTGTTTAGAACTGTAATATCAACGGACCACTATCAATACTGCATTAATTAGTTAGTTAGTTGACTTGTTGAATTGGTCACATTATCTAAAATTAGTGGCCCATAGTATTTGATGACCCATGGTTTTGTTGTTATGTAATCCTATAAATACATTTGGTTAATATTGAGAAGGCGATCAATATGCCCTTAGTGCTTCTTAGTGCTTCTTCTATCTTGTTTTATTTAACATGGTATCAGAGCCCATGGCTTGATTCGTTTCTTATTGTCTTGGGTAAGCCTTTTCACATAGTGGAAAGCACACACAAAGAATCGACTGTATTTTTTTTCTTTATTTTTATGTCTTGGGTAAGACTTTTCACAAAGTGGAAAGCACACACACCAATAGATCCAATATTATTGGAGGTTGTGATCTACATTCTTGAAGATGGTGCGACCATAAGCACTACCAGAAGAATTTGAAGAGGTAAGAAACACGAGAAGGTCTACAGAAATATCTTAACACGAGAAGATTTATGGCAGACCTTCAATGGAGATGACTATGATGCATGGGAAATCAAAGTAATTAATCTGTTAAAATTACAAGATTTTGGCACTTCATCGTTGAAGAGGATCCCATTGATCTAGAAAAGTTTAATGCTTTGACAGAGTTCGAAAAAGAAAGAAGGCAAGTTGTTGCCTTATGTCTCATACAAGACAATATAGACTATTCCCTATTTCATTACATTGTAGACACTGATACTCCAAAAAGAGAATGGAATATTCTGAAAGAAGTACTTAGTGAAGAACCAGTTGTAGAAGAAGATGACTTTCCAAGTTATGCAAGCACCAAGAATCCCATAGTGAAGTGGAAAACAATCAAGATGACTACGAGGCAGCTAGTGATCATGTAATCCCAACGAAGGATGTTGATCCAGTTATGTTTGATGATGACAGT
>LPNX010140894.1:0-53894 GCA_001517045.1 Pseudotsuga menziesii | reverse complement strand
ACAGAGCTGCCCTTTATACTGGAATCCAGTGGTCTGATCGGAGGTTACTGCACTGCACATGCTTTATATTTAAAAAAAAAAAAACAGTCACAAGCGTCGCTTAAGTGATGGTTCATCTGTCGCAAATCCGACGTCTTTTGTGAATAGCCGTCGCAAATACGACGCTTTCTGCTGTCGCAACTCCGACGTTTCTTGTAAATCTCCGTCGCAACTACGACACTTTAAACTGTCGCTTGTCCGACGGTTTGGTAGCTATCCTTCGCAAATCCGACGCTCTACACTGTCGCTTTTTCGACGTTGTTTGTAGATATCCGTCGCTTAAAATTTCACCACTGTCGAGGATATTCCGTCGCTTAACCGACGGTTACCTAGCTGTCGCTTAACCGACGGTTAGTTAGGTGTCGGAAATCCGATGACAAGTTTCCGACACTTAACAAAAAATCAAAGTGTCGTACATGCGACAGGGAAGTGTCGAAAATCCGACATGACGGCCGTCGGATTTTTGGTCAAAATGTAGTAGTGAGTGAAAGCAAACCTGTCACTTTATCAGTACTCAATGATGTGAGTGATAGTCTCTTTGAGCAAGAGACAGTTGATAGCAGCATAGGAGTTGCAACAGTTGCTGAGAATGAGCAACATCCAGTTGATAGCGGCACAAAAGAAACAACCATAGACAGTCCACCCCAAAAGCAGAAAACCAGAAGTTTGAGGGAGATATATGAGCAGACTCCTGTTAGTGATGAGCATGTACAGTATGCTCTGCTTTCTTCTCAGCACACCATTTTTGAAGAAGTAATGAAGGATGCACAGTGGGTACAAGCAAATGAAGAAGTCAATAATGAAGTAGCTGCCATTGATGAGAAACACCAAGATGTGAATGCTCTTCAAGAAGAGCTGAAATATATTCATATTTTTTCTAACAAAAATTTTCAGTGTGTAGGTAAAGATGACAACCATAAAAATCATGTTGAAACAGAAGAAGAAGACTTGCACTATGTTCCAAAAGATGAAGAAGACTACGAAGAAGAACTACTTAGCATCAAGACCCAGAAGACAACGAAGAAGAGTTTCAAGTACACTTCAAGAGAAAAAGTGAAGATGAAGTTTTTTAACTGAAATGTAAGCCTAGTTGAGACATAGAGCAACATACATCTTTTTGCATTGATAGTGTTGAAAGTAATGTCCTAGTTGAGATTAAGGGGGTGTGTTAGGAATTGTAATCTCAACTGACCACTATCAGTACTGCATTAATTAATTAGTTAGTTGACTAGTTGAATTGGTCACCTTACCTAGAATCAATGGCCCATAGTATTTGATGACCCATGATATTTACCCATGGTTTTGCTGTTATGTAATCCTATAAATATATTTGCTTAATATTGAGAAGGCGATCAATTTGCCCATTGTACTTCTGTCCATTCCATTGTTCTCTTTAACAAAATCAACATAAATATTGTTTTTGCAGTCTTCTCGTGCCACGCTAGTGCTGCTCATTTAACAATGGGGAATATGTTAAGGCAGGGTTGGGTTGGCTTAGCTAGAGCATTGGTGCTATGAAGCAACATAAGAGGCTGATCAGCTCTCATTTAGTCTTGTTTTTCATGCTTGTATTTGGTGTCATGCTAGTTAATTGTGGTTCATTTTTTCTATTTGTGTTTTTCTAACATGGAAGTATAGAGATAATGCACTATAAATTTCCACTATAGATTTCCAAATACTAATAATATTATTGCTATCTATTTTTAAATTAAATGTTAATGTTATTGTAAACATGCATACAATGTTAACATGTTCTTTTGCATTGAGCAGGTTATACATGAAAATCCAAATAAATCCTTGGATGAAATTACACATGATATGTGCCCAGTGAGTGATAGATGTTAATAATAATATACTCATATAGGCAATATAAGGGAGGTTTCCTTCATGTTTTTTCATTAACTAAAATTGGTATTCACATTTATTTTTGTTGTTTTTAGGATTGGAGTATACAACAACGCAATACATATGTTCTCTTCCTTTTCTACAAACTGGTGCTCATCTCTTCCACATGAGCTGCCACTTACGTGGTCGATTTTTTTTTTGTTCTGTAATTCCATGGAAATGTAATATGGTTGCATGGAGACTCGTTGTCAGTTGGACAGGTCGATACAAACCATGTTCAACTACACCTCAACTATTAGATGCTGAAGCTCACTTCAAATCATGTTCAAAATCCATATACTTCAACTATTACATTCCCAAGCTCCCTTTCAACTACGTTCAAAATCCTTGTCACTTATTTGAATTGAGTCCTTTCTCTTATAAAATCCCTTGTAACACTTTGAACCTGTTGAACGTTCCCAACCACACGCGTTGGTATTTCTTGTAAATCTGTGCACCCCAACGTCCATTGGGCTGAGGAACCACACCTTTGTAATGCGACGAAGGAAGCTTCCCAGCTTGCTCCATAGATAGTGAATACCTTGTCAGACCCTCAATTCCATCCAACTCTCGTTCAGATGAGACACCAAGCTCAAGCCTCATTCTGTTCTGATCCATTTTTTCCATCCCTGAATGATTCTTGTTCATAGGTTTATTCAAAAGGAACTGCCTCCTGCGTCGGCTGCCTTTCATTTACTTCTGTCATGGCGCTGCCCACTTCATCGTCTTGGTTGTCTTCAGCGAAGTACTCACCTCTCATTGCCCGATTCACCGTAAGCTCTTGAGCTTCTTCTCTTGCTCATTGATTTTGGCAGACAATAACAAGACTGGCATGTGTGGAAGCAGAGCCATTCTTCTCGCTAGAAATACCAGTAGGGAAGCACGCCAATCGTAGCGGCGCCACATAATAAACAAGGACAGAAACATAATAAACAACGACAACAATTTAAGATTTGAGAAGATTTTAAAGTTTTCCTGTCACTTGTTTGGGATCATTGACTAGCCCATTTTGGAAAACACCACCAGATTTGATAGTGAACTAGGTTTGATTGGATTCTGCAAAAGAAAAAGTACAATTCGCTAAGCTGAAATCCTCTATAGGAGGAGGAACTCTTTCGGCTTTCCTACGTCAATGGGCTCCACGAGAGCTTCTTAATTCATTCAACAGACCTCGCACCATCTGTTGTATTAATATTGTTGTGAATATTGGTTTTATTGTTATGAATGTTGGTTTTTACGTGAAATGACACTAAATTAATGTTGTTTCATTTTTCTTTTAAATAATACATTAATAAAAAGACAAAACTCTATTCTCAATATAAAATTGATATAATCATGTGTTAAAGTTACATTATTAAAAATCCCTTTAATGAAATATTTGTAAACAAATTGTATGATTACTATTATTTAGTGTTTTTTTATAGGCTATCATATTTCATTATGTTGTCAAAGAGAGTTTTAACCAAACAATTTAAAAAAAATTGCCAATATTTGATTGAAATTATAATTGCAACATTGAAATTACAATCATAATATAATGCAATAGTCACACGATTCAAGTTAACTTCACTTATAAGAAAATAAAAAAAATGTAATAAATGTTTTATTCAACCAAATGATCTTCCTACATATATATACAAAATAAACATATATACAAAATGAAGTTCACCACTGATAACTTATTATTATGATCAATTATTCAATGAAGTTTGCACAATTGTAAAAATGATGAAGCTCTCAAAACTTAAATTCAAATGCTATCTACTTTTATTCTTTGTTGGACAATGATCAATTATTTGCATTCTAAACAAACATGTATTTCATTAGTCTTCAATTTTGTAATGCCTCAAGTTTGTAATTAGTCTTGGTCTTTGTTGATTACTTTCATGAGGTGCTTTCAATAATTTAAATTCTTTATTTCTTAAAATTGTGAAAAAAAAATATTTAGTTAGAATATTTTAAGAATAGAAATTAAATTGAATTTAAAAAGTTGGATATTCCAAGTTCATAAAACCTATATTGTTATCTTTTGGTGCTAAACCTATTACTATTTCTAAAGAAAATTGTCATATGGCTTTCCACAATGAGTTCCACTACAATGTTAAAATTCAGATCTACTTCATTTTATGAAGGCCTCCAAATTAAAATTGATTGCTTTTCAATAACTAAGATCTTGCATTGATTTTTTTTTTAATCGCTAGCAAATTTTACTAATTGATTGCCCATTTTCTTTCAAAAATTTTACCAATAGAAATTTTAATACTTCATCAATTTTAATACTATGAAGTAAACCACAAGAACCCACTATAGTGTTGAAATTCAGATCTACTAACTTCATTTTATGAAGGCCTGCAAATTAAAATTGATCTTCAATAACGAAGATCTTGCATTGTGTTTTTCTTATCACTAGCAAATTTTACTAATTCATTGCCAATTTTCCTTCAAAATTTTTACCAATAGATAAGAATTTTAATACTTCATCAATTTTAATACTATGAAGTAAACGAGAAGAACTTTCAATAAGAAGCTTTACAACTCTAAAAGCAATTCATCCTTGGAACCCTAAAGGCAGGGAATATGCAACTTTGTTGCTAAGCCTTGTTTATTGATGTAATGGCATGATTTCATTTTGTCACAAGTCACAAGTCACATCTAAATGGAATTTAGGGACACTTTCCAAATTCTTCCCCAAACCCATTCTGTTTTTTTTTTCAAAATTTATATTGATACATTTGCACTTTATCCTCTTCCTACCTTCAAAACCCAATTGTTTCCTCCAATCCTCTGTTCCTCTCATATAATTCCTTGATCGCTTCTACTTCACCCACAAGAATCTTAGTCAAGGGGTCTTCTTATTTCCCTCTATCACTTGATAAAACCCCCTTTTTATTCCTCATGGGTCCTATACGTTATAGTCATGCAATATTTATAGTTGCATACTAAGATTTGAGTTTAGTTTAACATTGACAACTTGAGAATGAACCTCGATAGAAGCACCCTCAAGGAAATATCATCCTTTACTCATTTACCCTCTAGAACATGTGCTTCAAATATATTACATGATCAAACCATAATGATTAATCTTGACACAATATCATCATCCTTGACCTGGTCACCCATACAAACTATTCCATTTATCTTGGTGTCTAAGCTCCTTCCTATTTGATTCAAACCCACTTTCATATATATTTTGAAATTTTTGCAATAGTCTCACATGCCAAACATTAAACATGTATCTTGAGTGGAGTAAGGACCCAAACCATTTGTTAAAACCTTATATTAAAAACCTTCATAATTGAATTTACTACTTTGCAACAACACCTCCATCAAACTTAGGTTTGAATCAATTGGATGCCTTCCATCTTTAAAGGATCGAAATTTTTATTTTGAGGGAAAAATTTTATTTCCCATCTACTATAGAGTATCATGGGAGTAGTTGACTTCCTTCTTGAGATGATACTATTGAAGAACATCTCTCTCTCTCTCTCTCTCTCTCTCTCTCTCTCTTTGTGTGTGTGCATGCCATATAAAATTGATTAAACGATTAAATTATCCTTCGTTCCATATAGAATGGATTATAATATCCCATAGGGTTATCTCAAGTAGTCATGAACTAAATGTGAGATTCCTCCTCCTGTGTAAGTGTTAAGTACATAACTTGGATCTGATATCATTGGAAAATATTGTATCACACCCCACTTGCAAGTTTCTTTGAATCCTGGAGAGTTTCTTACTTCAAATTCCACTTCAAATTTTACCAAGGGGATGGATACCACCTATGCTCAAACATTTTATCATGAGATGTGCATGTCTACATTGGCCACGTATCTAGGTGTATATCAAGTGATGGAGGCAAAGGATATGTTGGATTTATCTTATTACTGAGGGGGGGGGGTGAATTAGTAATAACACAAATATATATATTTGATATATTTTTACCAATTAAAACTTTTTAGTAGCAACAATGCACAAATATCTAAAAATAATTGTGTGTGTTTGTGTGTGTGTGTGTGTGTGTGTGTGTGATTACAGAATTGAGAGAATGCAATCTCCAAACATGAGAACCCATTCATTTCATGTATCAACCTTATCCACAAGTACAAAGTCCTAGTTACATGCATCGACCTGCAATAAATTTGATCTGCATGAGAATCGACTCATGAACTTCAGGAACCGACCTGAACAGATGTTTGTTTGAATGCACAAAATACGACTTGTAGCAACAAGGAACCCCTGTGGATAATTTTGATATCTGATTGTGGAAGCACCAACCTATGAATTATATTCTTCAGCTCTGATGGGAAGGAGGCTCCAACCCCCTAATTTTATTTACTAGCTTCAACTGTAAGGAGGCTCTAACCCCCTAGGTTTTATCTTCTCAAACAGAAAGGATGCTACAACATCATAATTTTTTTTACCAGCTTCAACTAGAAGGAAGCTTTGAACCCTTGTTCCTTGCCCCATTCAAACTCCCTGATATGAAAATAAGAATGTATAACAAAACTGCAAGTTACCTTGACTGTAAATCTACAATTGATGTGATCCTTCTAAACTGTGTCTGAATATCTGTGTCTAGATATCTTCGTATGAATATTTGTGTTTGTATATTTTTGCCTGGACAATTAGTTTCTAAAAATTCGATGTGCCATAAAGACTGTGATTTGCGTCTCTATATTGAACATTGTGCAGAACTTAGTCACTTTTGCGACTTTGCGATCTACGTTTTCACTAAGTAAGAAATTCACACATCCTTATAAAGCACTCTTCTTACTATATATCATCTAATGATTTGTGCACTTCATCTCCATTGTATAGAATTATTTCCGTGATCAACGAGTCATTGATACCCCGAAGAATTCTGAACCTTGTTTAACCCAATTATCTCAATTCTTCATTTCACAAGCTTACTTCAACACATCCATCTCTTGCTTATTTAAATTCCTTATCCTTTGATAACACCCCACTTGTTTGTGTCTTCTTCAAGTTATGATATGCATCGGCGTGCCGCTTATCATAATTTATCTTTTGTGGGATTTGGCACACATATGCCAACTTCTTTGTGGGACTTTTTCACATGACTTCTTATATAATATTATTCCTTATAAGTATTCATGGAACATACCATTTTATTTGTGGGACTTTTACACACAAGTTTGTATTCCAAGCTTCTTCATTCGTAAGTCCCATACAACTAGTATTTTCTCATATTTTCCATCTTTCTGTGGATTGTTATTTGCACACTTGTGACCAATTTCAAGGTGGGATATTTTCCCTTTATGGACTTCCACATTATTCCATATGTATTTCTTCAAATTGGCTTGTTTGAGGAAGTCTTTATCAATTTAACGTGTTCAACAAATTCCTTTGACATCAATCTCCTTAGATATTCTTTGACATCCATTGCAACATGCTCAACAATCGGTCCTTTGTCGAATCATTCTATCATTTGACATTCAATCAATCCTTTGACATCAATGACAATACATGTTCAACATGATATTGTCTGTATTATGTTGAAAGTGTCCTTGAATTGAGTTCAACAATCCTATAACCAAGCTATGACTCCATATTGTATCCCATGATTGGGAACTTAAAAGAGAATGTGTTTCTTATGAAAATTGTGTGGAGCTCCTGCAAGATCCAATATATTATCTTAATGCTTCATTGGTCAACATGATACATGGTTTTAGTTTTTCTTATTAGAAAAATAGGATCACAGAGCAATAACAATAAACAATAAACAAGATGCAAATATTAAAATACATTACAACACCCAAGACGGGCTACGTTCACACAAAAATTGCAAGTCCTTTATTATTATACCATAGAGAAAAATGAAGGGAGGAAACCTGTAGCAACCCCACTACACTTCCTATTCACTCTCTCACAGTCTCTCTCACACAATCATAGAGATTGTTTTACAATGCTACAATACAATACACAGTCATATTTCAATGCTTCCCTTTTATAAGGGAATTTCCACGGGAAAATAGCACGGGTCACCCAATACCATGAGCCCATAAAATCATGGCCAACAAACATCCCAAGAAAATAATTTCGGGGGCCCGCTAGCCCATGCAACCCCCATCTAGGACGAGTGTATAGCAGAACTGGAGACTAATCACAACAACTCAATCGTTGATGCACTTTCTGGACTATGCTATGAACCTTGGACTTGGAAATTTATCTTCTTCACCTTCATGCTTGAATGCCAACTAAAACCGAGAAGGAACTCAGTTTATCTCTGGTTAATACCTTTGTCAACATGTCTGCGGGATTCTGGATAGTATGTATCTTTTCCAATTTTAACAGTTCATCTTCCAGAATAGATTTTATGAAATGGTACTTGAGCTGTATATGTTTAGTCTTCGAATGAAAGGGCAATTTCTTTGCAAGATGAATGACACTCTAGATGTCACTGTACAACCTTCTATTATCCTACTTATTACCTAATTCCTCCATGAACCTCTGCAACCAAATAATCTCTTTACTAGCCTCTATAGCAAAAACATACTCTGCTTCCATTGTTGAAAGTGCACAAACCTTTTGTAGTTTTGAAATCCAACTTATTGTTGCTACTCCCATAGTAAATACATATCATGTGGTGCTCTTCATGCTGTCTTTATCACTTGCCATATCTACATCAACGTATCCTCGTAGAACAATTTTTGAACCTCCAAAACATAATGCATGAGAAGTGGTGGCTCTCAAATACTCGAGAATCCACTGTACTTCTTTCCAATGCTCTTTATCTAGATTGTTCATATATATGCTCACAAATCCATCTGCATGTGAAATATTTGGTCTTGTGCACACCATGGAATAAATTAAGATTCCAACTATTGATGAATATGGAACCTTGGACATGTATTCTATCTCTTCTCGTGTCTTGGGACAAATATCCTTACTTAGTTTGAAATGGTTGTCCAAAGGTGCACCAACTGGTTTTTCATTCTGCATTCTAAACCTCTTCAACACCTTTCTATGTACTCACCTTGAGACAATGTCAATTTGCGATTTTCTTGACTCTTATTATTCTCATACCAAGGATTTGCTTTGCAACACCTAAATCCTTCATCGCAAATGATTTAGCTAGTTTCCTTTTGAGAAAATTTATATCCTACATGGTACACCCTGCAGCAAGCATGTCATCCACATACAATAACAAGATAATATATCTCCCATTATCTAGCCTCTTTAAATAAGCACAATGGTCAGAATGGCATCTACTATAACCTTGTTCTTGTTAGGATTTATAATCCTCCCTTGTCCATAGTTATGCTATTAGATTATATTTTCCTAACTTAGGAGTCATTAATTAATATTGGGTCCACTAGTACCATTGGGTCCACTTGGGCTATTGGTTCCACTAGCACCAACCACTAGAGTGTGGGGAACACATATGGAGGTTAACTGTAACTAACTGAATGTTCATGCATAAGTTTATGTGCCTCTGATACCAATCCCTACAATTTAAGAGCCACTGGGAGTGCCACCACCAACCTCCTTCAAGTGTTGGCAGTTGGTAACTAGTTAAACTAAGTTATGCTCCATTTACATTCAATTAGATGTCCTCCAGTTCAGTTAGCGCCAGTCTTGCATGGTTGCATGGGGTTAGGTTCCTATTCTCACCTTCGTCATCAATTTAATTGGTTTAACTGATTGAGAGACTGAATTAGACATACAGAGTTACACTAGTGAGATCCGATAATGATTTAAGCACTTCTAGTTAACCAGTTAGTCAGTATTCAGTTGGTATATTCGAATCCTATCCACATGATTCAAATTCTCCTTTATGTAACATCAATGTATACTACTGGGATTAATGAAAATAATACTGTAATTTTATTGAGCAATACTTATCAGTTTTCTATGAAAATTTTCTTGTTCAGTGTGTATTTTTCATCCATTCCACTACACAACAATACAATTCAATTGCATTTATTTCCTGTAGATCAATGGAACAATAATTCAAACATGGTATCAGATCCTATTTAGGCATACAACAAGTCTTTCCAATCTCCATTGTACACCAGAAGCAAATGGGTTTCCACATAATTCCTGCAAAGTGTGCATTGCTAACTCTGGATTCATTCAGCCTAAACCATATCTGTCGGATTCTGTTAACTCACGCTGTTCTTCTGTTTCAGGAATAGGAGCATGGAAAGTATACTTTTCTTCTTTCTTTGACATATTAGGATTGGAAGAGGATGACTCTGTATTCAAACTGGTAATCTCTCTAGGCATGACAGACCCTAATAAAGTGTACATGTCGAGATGGAAGGCTTGATTCTGACATGATTGCGAATTGTTTCTGATTTTGCAGTGTTTCTTACTGGTATTACATAGCTTTATTGAAGAATTGACTAGATTACCTATCTATGCAAAGCAATAATATATCAACAATAAGTACAAAAGAGAACACCGGATATAGGTGGTTCACCCAATTGGGATACTTCCATGGGAAAGTAGTCTTCTATTATCTCCAGAATATCTCCTGGAGCTTAGAAGAGAGCAATGCCAAAAATCCCAATACAATACAGAAAGATCAAGTCTGTTGTTATGATGTGACTCCCTACCCAACAAATTGGTTGTTATCGTGCCAACAAATAGTAGGCAATTTTGGTTCCCTAATAGTCAACAACTATGTCTCAAATGTAAATGGAAAAGGGGGATTATTTAGATTCCTACCCTTATTTTCCTACCTAACTAAAATGTTGTTTTTTGTCCCCATGTGGGGTTAAATGTGTGTTGATTTAAGTAATTTTTAGGCTCAGTTCATCTTACAGTGTGTGCATGTGCGCACAAACAGTGTGAACAAGCCCCAATGAATGTTGAAATTAAATAACCAAAACTGGAAGTAAATGTAACATACCAAATAGAATAATATGTATATAAAGTAATAAATTAGATTAAGCAATTAATTAATAAATATTGTATATGCTAAATGTAACAAACGACATGATAAGAGATATAACTCTTCACTATTATGTACTCTATATATGCCGAGAGACTAGGTATTCAAATCATCAATCCAATGATAAATATATTTATTTATCTAATAAGATAAATATGCAAGGTGTTACCTTACAAGTGGTATCGGAGCTTCAGGATCTCGCTCACACTCGACGCTTACAATCGTTCCTCAAGGAAATCTCTCACTTCGTTGAACTTGTTTCTCTCGCAACTTCCACCCTCACCTCTTCACACAACGTTCTCATCATAAACCCTAAATTTAATAACATTCAATAATATTTATAATATTATATTAATATTTGAATTTTATTAAAATTTAAAATTATTATTATTATTCATTCATTCAAATACCAACCACCCAAATCTTGTGCTCTTCCCACATCCTATGTTGTGCATTCTTCATATTTCTCTTATTCCCCATGACCACCCTTCACTAGTACTTTTCATCCATATTCATCTCCTCTAATAATTCCAAATCCATGTAGTGCATTTCCAAACTCCATCCTTCCCAGAGCTACAATTCACCTGCGATCTCCTAATTTGTTGCACTCTCCATGCAACTCCTTCCCTCTATGATCTCCTCCAAACCATCCTCATCCTACTCCATGTCAATTATCCCCACATTGCACACTCCCCTATCATTTCTACATGCACCCATTCTCCAATGCCTCCCACCATTTCACCTTCCCCCCCAACTTCCAATCCTTGTGCTCCTCCTCTCCCAGTCATCCAACATCATTCCACGCTAGTTGTGACCCCACTCCAACCTGCAACCTGTAACTAGTATACCACCTCATGAAAATTGTCTGCAGCTACTAATCTGTCCTGAAATTTCATTCTTCATTCCTTCTCCCTTCCATACATTTCCTTGTAGCCCCTATGCTACCCCTCGTTCCCTCTCATCCTAGGCCTAACTCCCGATCACTCCAATCTCCTCCATACTCCATGACATTCGAATACCAATTCAATCCCACGACCCCCAAACACCTGCATACACTTCTCTGCTCCCACCCCACTACTCGCCTATCGCTGATCCATCCACTTGCATCTTCCTTCATACCGCGCTCCAACTCTTATCCACACTCACACACCAGCTCTCTTCTTGCTTCATCCAATCCAACATCGTCACTCCTACTTCTTTCACACCACACCCCTATGCAACATTCCCATCTCTTAACTTGTCACTTCCACCATCACGCTTCTCCCTTGAAGTCCACACCTTCCTCCCGCACTTGCATCTACGCATCCTCAGAGCCTTTCTCCCCTCTACGCCAACCATTAGGGTTTAAAACCCTAAAATCCACTATTTTTAAAAATAAAATAAAATATAATATAATAATATTATTGTTGTTAAATAATAATAATAATTATAATATATATAAATTTTCAAACAAAAAAAACTATATTTTAAACTATATATATAGTTTATAAAAACAACAACAACAACAACAACAATAATATTAATTAATTAATAATTATATTATTCAAAAAAAAATTCAAGACCTCGAAGATAGAAATGTCGTCATCACGGGATAAATTGTTTGAAGGAATTGAGAAAGTAAACAAAAAATGGGGAAAATATGAATAATACTTTAAAATTATGAAGGAAATGATAAAAAATCATTTGAAGCAAGAACATGAAACCGAAAATGAAAATGAAAATACATAAGAAATCAACCAAGAAGAAATGAGTGAGGCAATGTACTCGTAGTAAGATTAGACCCCGAATAATGTTTTGCTCAAATCGAGCCAATGTTGAGAGAAGATGATGAATAATCCTATGAAGAAGAAGCGGCTACGACATCTCACTTCTTAAGCGAGGGAAAACATGAAACTGTTATGGTACCTACGATAGTAGAAGTGGTTACGGTCTCCAAAATGTCAAGTGAGGGAGAGGAACAGAAGAAGTGACTGTGACTCCCAAGTTCCTAAGTAAAGAGGAACAAGGGAGGCCACGACAACTTCCTTCTTGTATCCCTCCTCACAAAAGATTAAGGCCACTCAACTCCGAGAGGGATACCAAAAGACACCCCAACTACAAACCTCAAAATACAATACTCAGTAAAAAATATGTACGTCTACCAAAATTTACTTGCAGCTTCTTACAAGGTATGGAAGTAAGGCACAATAATATGCCAGCTGAGAAATCGATTAAATTGTCTAGTGGAACTCCAGAACAAGGAGTTGTTAAGGAAGACGATAACAAGGACGATGAAGCAGAAGAGGTAGAAGACAAGGATATGAAAGATCAAGATGATATTGACAATCACAATGTCAATATCATTTGTAAAGAAAACGATGATGCCATAGCTTGTAATAATAAAACATAAAATACGGTTAAAAATGAAGTCATTATTAACAACAATTACAAAAAAATTGAAGTTATAGAAGAATGCAATGATGAAAATAAAAGCATCAAAGATGACCTTAATCGTGTTAATGTAGAAGAATGAAACCAAGAAGATGTTGTGACAAATGAAGTGATGAACATTATACCAGTGGTCATAACTCAATATGTTCTAGAATCTCAATATCAAAAGGTTCCCCGGGAACAACTAAAGACAAGCTCTTCAGACAAAGAAGTAAGTACATTATTAGTAGTTGTCTCTACAGATAAGAAAACCATATCAAAGCATGCATAAATATTATAAATCTACATCAAATTAGAATATCAAAAGAACACCATCAGATCAAAAGCTCAGAACAACACTCCATATAGTTGTTATTCATTTATCTACATAATCATATGCATGAAAAGATTTGAATGGAAATGCGACCAAATATTTCAAGAACTGTTAAATCGTGGCACCATTATTCATGGTAAAAATTCTAGTAATTGCGCCATACTCATAGAATATTTGTGGACAAATATTTTCAAAGCAGGATGACTTGTAACATACCAAATAGAATAATATGTAAATAAAATAATAAATTAGATTAATAAATTAATTAATATATATTGTATATGCTAAATGCAACAAACGACATGAGAAGAGATGTAACTCTTCACTATTATGTACTATATATATGCCGAGAGACTATGTGTTCAGATCATCAATTCAATAATAAAATTATATTTATGTATCTAATAAGATAAATATGTAAGGTGTTACCTTATAGTAAATGCTAAAATAGAAAGATGAAATGAAAAACTGATTTAAAGAACTAGTTAATTGTTCATAAACACGCCATGCAACAACTAGCAAGCAACAGACTATTCATTAACTGCTTCATGCAAAACAATCACTCAATGCAAGTAACCTAGAAAATGAGGCTGGAAGCTAACACTGTCGTAAATCAATCAGTCCGTTGAATCAATTCCAAGGTCTGAATATGGGTTTCAAAAGGCTGTAACTCACTCACAAAACACTTCTGGCTAAGGGACAAAAGTGTTTTGGGGTACACACTGCTCAGAAATAAGAGCAGGTAGAAAAAACAGAGAACCAGAGATAGAGCGCCCTTATCGGGGCCACAAGGGTGTTCTTAAATGGGAAAAGGGAGCACTATGGAGTTCCCTTAACAAGAAGACAAGAGTAATCCATATTGATTTGGCCAAAAAATTAAAAATGAGGCTCAGTCGAGGGCTAAACCAGTGATATGAAGGTTGGGAGAGGCCATTTTTGCAAGCGATAAGTATGTTAGGAGGATAACAAAGCTTACAAACAACAGAAATAACAGATCTAAAAAAAATTGTATGCATAAAACTATGACTAAACAAAGTCTTAACACTACTAGGGATTGGTGAGGATCGACCTAGTATGGTCGCCAAACTGTAGTGAGTGGTTTCACACTCTAACATACCAAAAATGGTGTGCTACCGCCTCAGGAAAGCCAAGGTAAGAGCCATGCAAGAGATGAATTCTCGCAGCTACTGTGTGTGAGAAAATGTGATAAATACAAGTAAAAAGAAGTAAAAACTAAATTGATTTAGGCTAAGCTTAGGAAAACGTCCTAATATTCATGAATGCAAGTCGTAAGCAAAAATAAATGTTGATAATAGTAAAACACACTAACCGTAAATGTAAAAAAATTCACTCACGAGATAATAATATGTATAAAAATCTTTTATTAACTAGATCTGGACAATATGTAGATGGAGAATACCTTTGTTAAATGTGTTGTTTGTACAACATCAGGAGTCATTCTTTGAGATTCGTGTTGAATCAATTTAGGGACTTCTGTAGTATCAAGTCAGGACATTGTGTTGTATCAAATCCTATCTATGTACTCATGTATTGAGGTGGGATTCCTGTACTGTGATCTTGTGATGTATCAAGATTGGAGTCTTGTGTTCTATCAATACTGGTCTTATGTTGTATCAATAATATGAGACCATCATCATGATGGTCTAAGATTATTTTTATCATTTTTCTACAAAATATGGCGGTCATTTTACTAGGGAAACTTAGACCGGTTTTTCAATACTTAGTCAATTTTCAGAAAATTTCCCAAAATAGTTTAAAACCTCATTTTGGCAAACCTATAACGTTTTCTTCAAGCACGTTTTAAAGGAACTCAGACCATGGTAAGATGCACACATAAATAAGATAAAACATGATGGTATCATATAATTTTTATCCGTATCCTACAAAATATGGAAGGCATTTTACTGAGGCCACTTAGGCAGATTTACCAGAGCTGAAACAATGCAAATCATGCTAGAAAGCACTTTTAGCATACTAATAATTTCACCTTTAGAGACTGTCTTGAAAAACCAATCATATGGTTAGATGCAAAAGACAACAATCTAGATTTCTATATCCTTGTAATCATTTAATTCATCAAATACAGAATATGTCATGTATTTTACAAAGGCCCCTTAGGTAGATTAAGAAGAATTTATACTTAGTCAAATTTTCAGAGTTTCGGTAAGAGTTTCAGCAAGTTGCCATACTTTTACAGAATGGTGTCAAATTGTAACAATGACTTCATGAGAGGATTAGAACAGACTTCATGAGAGGACTAGAACACCATCATATGAATTTGAAACCTCATCACACATGCCACATGCCATGTCATCACTTCCTTTTTTATTCCTTTGTCGTTAATGAACTTTGATTTTCATGTACTTAGTCAATTTTCATAGTTTCTGCAAAAGTTTCATCAAGTTGCCATATTTTTACATAATGGTGTCAAATTGTAAAAATGACTTCATGGGAGAAATAGAACATCATCATATGAAATTGCAACCTCATCACACATGTCACGTCATCATACATTTCATGTCATTTCCTTTGTCATTAATGAACTCCTTTGACATCAATGGCAACCATACTCAACATTCTCCACCTTTGGCATTGATGGAAACAACTCTTCAATTTTCTACCCCTTCGAAATTAATGACAAATGTCTTATTTTGACATCTCCCCCTTTCAACATGTTTCTCCCCTGACATAATGCCTTTTTTTCTTTTTCTTTTTCTATATCTATTGTAGGGAGATTACTCCCAACTTTTGTCTAAGGTGCTCAAATGCTTCTTTGGGTAGTGGCTTAGTGAATATATCATCTATACATTCCCTTGTATCAACATGTTCCAGTTTCACCACCTTCTGTGATACTTGATCCCTCAAAAAGTGATATTTTATAGGGATGTGCTTTGTCTTGGAGTGCGTAACAGGGTTTTTTGATATGTTTATGGCATTAGTATTGTCACAATTTATCAATCTTGGATGCTCATACTTTAAAGGTAAGTCTTCCAATGTATGGTTCATCCAAATGACTTGAGTGGAACATGATGCAACAACAATGTATTCGGATTTTGATGTAGATAATGAAATGGAGGATTGTTTCTTACTTATCCATGATACCAAACAATCTACCAAGTAGAATGTTGCTCCACTGGTACTCTTTCAGTCATCTACACTTCCTGCCCAATATGCATCACTGAATGCTTTTAAAGTGAAGTCTTGGCCTCTTGGGCACCATAAACCATACTCTATAGTACCTTTCAAATATCTGAGAATTATTTTCACTGCTGTCACATGTGTTTCTTTTGGAGCTGATTGGAATCTAGCAACCAATCCTACAACTTGCATCACATATGGTCTTATAGCTGCCACATATAGCAATCTTCCTATCATAGATCTATACATGGTATGATCTACTTCCAAAGACTCATCATCCTTGAATAACTTACAACTAGTGACCATAGGAGTACTAACAGGCTTGGATTCTTCCATCTTAAACTTCTCAAGCATGTCTTTAATGTACTTGGTTTGAGAAATGAAGATCTCTTTGTCTGATTGAGAAACTTGTAATCCCAAGAAGAATGTTAATTCACCCAACAAAGACATTTCAAATTCTTTCTTATTTGAGGAAAATATTACACTTATGATTTGTCGATCACTTCCAAATATGATATCATCTACATAGACAAAAAAAATGATCATATTATTATTTTCAAACTTTGTGTAGAGATTACTGTTAGTGGCCACTCTTCTATATCCTTGCTACTTCAAGTAGTTGTCAAGTCTTGAGAACCATGCCCTTGGAGCTTGTTTGAGGCCATAGAGTGCCTTTTTCAGTTTGAAAACATAATGTTTGTTTTTTGCTAAGAGAAAACCTCCATGTTGTTAAACATAGACTTCTTCTTCAAGATTTCCATTCTGTTGGCATGTGGTTTTGGGATAAGTAGTTGCGGTTTTGGGATAAGTGGAAAATGACGCGCAAGTCACAATTATGTTATTTCATGTATTTTTGGTCATCTTTTGTAGTTTTGGACCGCATATCGTGGATAGTGGTCACTATTTTGTAGAATTTGTTAAGAGTTAGTTAGGAAGTTGGTTAAGTGGACCACTGATGTAAAGGCGCAAGGCTTTAAGTAGATGTTAATTGTAAACGTTAGGGGGCTTAGAGACTTGACTGTTTTTGGATATTCTGAGATAGATATCAGTTTCAACTTTGTCTGATCTGTGTATGTGACTTGTGGATCTGTTTTGAGAACTCATCTTTTGTGGTGAAAGTTAATATGAAATGACGGAGGTTGAGCATAATTACTGAGTCTTTTATTGTTTTCCCTTTTTCCTGTTTTATGTGATCCAATGATGAATGTAATGTGTATTTGTGACATGGATATGTGATTGATGTGATGTGTTTTCTTCTTTAATTGATGGTAAAAGCATAGATATGCCTACGCATCAATGTTTTTACTAAGAATCAGTTATCTTGTTGCGATCTGTTAAATGAAGTTATGATTATGCTATCTGTTAAACGCTGTTATGTTACTACGATCTGTTAATGCATAATGTGAACAAGTAGATCTATGGAATGATGTTGCAATTAGTCACTAAGTAGCCACACATGGTCCTTCTCCATTTTGTGGAAACTTGGTTTCGTCAGCTCTCCCTTGAACATCTTGGGTGAGACTTCATTTTCTCTGCAGGTGTTGTCGGATTGGGTAAAACCTGTCTGGGTTGGTACACAGGGAGATTGCGGTGTTTTGGGTGTCGATAGAGAGAGAACCCCTATCGAATGAGTTTGAGGGTGGCACACCACGAGGAAGGGGATGCACAAGTAGAGGAGTCAGTAGAACAGTTAGGAATATTTGTCGCAACGGCCGCAGGCTGTGACAAAGTCAAATATGTAATAAATGAAGATAGTTCAAGCAGTTAACCGACAATGCTTGTTGAAATGACACGTATTTATGGCCGATACGACCATTGGATTGACAGGATCACCAAGGGATTTAGGAGATTAATGCATGATTTGGTCGAAATGATTAAATTTGATTTGGTCATGATGGCAAGGTGATTGGCTTAATGCTATAAGAAGGGGCCGAATGCGGTTGGAATTCACCATTGTGAAAAACTGAGTGTTGAGTTAATGAGTTGCAGAGATGAGCTATTTTTTTGAGTTGAAGAGTCGTATTGAGTTGCGTTGATTGCGGCGTGGCGATTGGGTGAGTGAGGAAGAGATTCTGGTCACAATTGAGGAAGAAATCGCAAGTATGCCAGTGGGATCTTCCTCTGTTCTGAAGAAGAAGAGGAGGGGGCAACGACTTAGCTCCCCGACACCAAAGAAGTGGTAGACCAGAACATCTACATGTGCAGAGGAGGAGATACATGCGTAGGCGGGTCCTTCGAGTTTAGGGGCTGTGAATTTGGAAGCCCGTACATGGGTGTTTGCTGTGGATATCCCTGGGTATGTACCTCCTACATGCCCTGTTGCAAAGCCAAGAAGAATGACCAAGAACCAGAAATACCCAATGAAAATGTCGACGATACCGTAGGGTATGGCATGCAGTAGGGATATTGTGTGTCATAACCCCAAAATTTCATAAAAATTTAAAATTTTTAAGGTAACATAAAATGTTTGAATACGCAGTTTAATAACTGCTAGTGGTTAGTGGAAAAATGAAACAGTTTAACAATTTGTATTAATTAGTTTCAAATACAAATAACTAATACCACTTTAATTTTTATTAGTTATATAAGAATGACTTGCATTTAGATTGCTTCTAACTGTACTAATATTTTACTTTTGGCAAGTAGGTGAAAAACTATCTTTGAAATTTGGGGCTTACTTAGCATTATGCTAACTCAGATGGACTGCTGGTTCTTACAGGCTCAACAGGTAACGAAAGATCAAGTAGGAGTTTATTTTGTATGATAGCGAGAAGTATTTCTGTAGCATGTTAAGATGCTAGTAAATAAATTGATTATTTAGAAGCAAGGCTTTGATGAGGTAAAATAATTTTCCTTCATAGTTTTGGTTCTAAGACAATATTCATAGTTTATCCATAAAGATTGTTATCCTTAACATACTTAGTTAAACAAATAGATTCTTCCCGTGAGCTTAGAGCTCAAGCTCTTGACATACAATTATTTTTATTGTAACTTGATCATACTGCTATTGTTATTTTTAATGCTCAAATGTATTGCTTTTTATGCATGAAAATACTCCTATGATTTTCAAAGGGAAAGTTCACCAATAGATTACATATCTCTACTTCAAATCTTCTTTACTAGTCATGAAGATTATCAACCTGTTGATTGTATGCAATTATGCTTATCTTTTTGCATTACTAGATATCGAGTTATAAACTTTGATTCCTAAGTTATCGCCATGCTACAAGTATTATTGCAAAAACACAATACCATATTGTTTTTATAAAGTACCAAAATAATTTTTACTTGTATCCTTAGGTAGTTTTACTTCCTGGTAATTTCCATGATATATTATAAGTTTGGTTCTTTATAAAAACAAGGTTACTAGCTCCAAAGTATGGTTGACCTTATGTAACTAGATAAATTATCTCAAGGTGGAATACTACCTAACCACCTCTTCCATAAAGTCGAAACTAAATGTAAAACACATTATCAGTTTTATTCTTATAGTTTTCTGAATCTAATGCATGGTTTACACAATAGTAAGATTACTATTTGTAATGTTACCACACTATTTGAGTTATAGTTTATAATAACTACTATGGAAATTTTACTACCCTAAAACTTCTATCCTAAGGTCGACATCAAAGTAAAAACATTATAATTGATGTTCCTATATTATGCTAGCTTTAAGCAAAGCACAAACAATCATATAATTGACTTTGTAATCAAATAATAAGAACCATCCAAAAGGTCGTTAGCAAATTGGACATGAGAATCAACATTATCAAACGTTATACTATGGTTGAAACTTTGTGATGGTACTATTAACGAGGTTTATGCACCTTTAATCTATAGATGATGACTTAGATTCATTATTAGCAATGATAGAAGGCCTTAATGCAATCGATTTGCAAATGATATATGTTTTATACAATAGTCGGTTGCATAGTTTTTAATTATGGGCAATGATAAGTTTATATATGATAACACAGGGTTGACTATAGACATGACCCTCGCATGGTTAAATAATTTGGGAGGGAACATGGTCTGATCTCCTCCATGGATTGGCAACTTAAAAGGAAATGAAAACCCTATTCCTTTGGCATTTGGCTCCGAGGGTTTCGTCGGCCTGCAGGCTGCACTATGTAGTTCCATGCAGCCATGAGAGGCTGTTCCTTCTCTTTGCTTGCTCCGTAGCTTGTATTTGATGCTGAGTGGTCTCGATATCAAGTCTTGTAGTCTCGATATCTCTGGGGAGTAACATTAGTGTGTGAGTGGTCTTTGCTTAATCGCTTGGCTCGAGGACTATACATGGTTTTTAGCTCTTTCTTACTTGTTCCTCGCCATGGCTTTGTGGAGTTTTGAGTTTGTTTCTTATTGCCTCCATCACAGGGTGGGCATAAGGGTTTGATTTCTTCTTTGTGTAATTCTCTTACACTGGTGACAGCTCCTTCATGGCTCGACTCTCTTCTTGCTCGCAGGTAATATTAAATTTTCTTTTGTCCACAGTATTGTTTAAGCTAGGGTTTATGCTTATGAGCCGAGTCTTGTTTTAATGCTCGGAACTGTGCTCTTTACAGGAACCTGCAACGGCTTCAAGTCTTAAGTGGAATATAATACAACCTCAAGCTTCGGTGAGATTTGTGGCCTCCAATCGGTAAGCCATGGTTTCGATGTGGGTTTTCCCTACTTACGATAAGGGTTGTTGGAAGAAGTTTACAGTGAAAGGAAGCATGGCTTCGGTTTCTTCAATGGTTAAATGTTTAGTTTGTTATTACTCCAGTTTTAGGTTTAAAACCCTTGCGGTACTCGCTGGGTAGCATCGACTCTTGAGCCGTGATATGTATTTGTTTTTTGGTTAAACATTTAGCCTTGCTGCTTGATAATGTAATACGGCTGGTTTAAGAAAATGTGAATTTCGTTAAGCTTTGAGTTTTAAATGAGCTCTATCTTGTTGCTCCAGTTTCACCTTTACATGCGGACTGTCGTTTTGTTAACCTGTCAATATTGTATTTATTTTACTGTTAAAAGAATTATAAATATGTTTTATTTGCAGGAATAAGACTGTGGTCAATCTAAATGCATAGTTCGTAGTTTTTCTTTTTATTTTATTTCACCGTTAGCAATGTAACTGGTTGTATTTCATTACAAGATTATTATGTATTTAAATCGAATAGCAGAAAGGGTTTCGACCCTTGGGTTCTCATAGGTTATAAGCCTGTCAGGTTTTAAATTTTTTATAATGCATATATAGATATAATTCTTAGTTTATTCTGTTTATTATTTACATATACAATTATTTGATTTACTACTCTGTAAGTTATATTTATTTTGAGTTCTGTAAAGAAAACAATTTTAACTCTAGAACTCTGTTTAATTTACAAAAATAAAGGGTTTATATATGAAACTCTAATCTGGTTTTATTAAGCTAATAATTAGGAAAAGTTAATATTTAAATACTGTTTGGTTATTAACTTGTTTATATACTTTCTCGAATATTAGTTATTATCTCCTATAAGACTTTTATTTCCTATCAGTATACTAATACTGTGGTACTAGTGTATTTTAGTATTTATTTTACCTGTATTTTCTTTAGTTAGTCCAAGTAAAACAATAAGTATAAACAAACCATAACAGTGCTTTTTCATTGCATTCTTTAAACATTGAAATAAAATTTACTCTGTTTATCTACAGATACAAAATCATATCTACTTTTTTTATTCTCATAAAGAATTATTTCATTTATTTAAAACAATCTAACTGTGCTAGAGTATGACCTGGTTTCCAGGTGTGGAAAAACATAGCTTAGAAATTTAATTTCTTTCTATTTCATTACTTCCCTAACTATTTTCATTTCTATAAATAATCTAAAAATTTACTACATCTAACATTTCACAAAACCCTGAACTTTTAACATACATGTAGTAGATAATCTAAGATTTGTTTAACTAAAACAGTAAAAATAAAATAGAAACTGTTGAGGATAAGATGACAACAGCTTAAGGAGGTCGTTCCTCCCTACCAATCTCCTGGAGAGCACACAAACAATGCTTCCTCAGGACCCCCGAGCCTATTCCTGGTCTTCTTGGCTAAGAACTAAGTGGAGAATGCAATTGTAGAAACCTCTGTCACCTGACTGGTTCAATACCTCAGTAAAAACAATCTGCACTTAGCAGTATGATCTTCAACTTAAAAGATGCAACTAGATCAATATCAACAGTTATCCCCTCAAACAATTTCTAGATTCCCCTCCATTGAATTTCTCTTGAGTAAATTCATTCACCTTGAATGATCACTTCTCTAGAATGAGCAGCCTTAGCTCTCTTCCAATGGGAAATTTTATAGAGATGCCTAGGTCTTCTGGGTCAGTATTCATTAATTGAGCCACCTGCTTTGATTCCACTTTCTTGGGGAATCGTGACCACAAATATAGGGAGGTTTCCACCTGCAACAGTTGGAAGCGGTTTGAGGATGCTGCCACATGTCAGTTTGCTCTCCACCTAGTCTCCTCCACCAATTTGACCAGTAAACACTCTTTTAACAGCTCTCCTAAGCTGTTGTCTCCTCATTTATTTATTTATAAATAAAATATTCTGAACTTACATTAAATATTATTGACCCCACTGGTCATCAATTACAACTTAGCATAAAATTTAACACAATGTTCCTCAATAATGTAAAATTGTTTTTGCGAATTGGGGCATGTGACATTGTGCCTGAGTTGATGGAAATGAAGTATGATGACCATGATTTTCTAGTGTCGACAGGAATCACAACATAACCATATGAACCTATGGTGGCGGTAGGAGGTGGCTCGATAGAACGAATTCCATTGGATTGGGCGCGCGGCTTGGAAAAAGCAGGATCGTTGGGATTGATTAACTTGCCACATTTTGGGCAGCTAAATGAGGTGAATGCCTATGTAAAATAGTTGTTGGCATTTTTCCATGGCAGGACGTTGTGGCTAGACACCCCAGTTGCAATCACGGTCCAACTTATTTTAGACATCATGGGGCTGCCTATGGATGGGACAGACCCCTCGCAGTATTGTAGACAGAGGGAGAACGATAAGAGACTTGCAGCAAGGTTGGAGAAGAGATATGGGTTGAAGCGGGCCAGAAGGACATATCCCGTCGACAACATCAATGAGCCGGCTATCCGCATTGGCGTGCAAATTTTGGCTACCAAGATTGTGCGGATGAACATGCCTACCCAATGTATTTGTGGGGTTATTGCATGCACCGAGTAGTGTGTGGAAGGGGTTCAAATGAATTGGTAACTCTTTTTAATGAACCAATTGACAGACGATGCAATGGTGGTCCAAGCAGGGTTGCACCCGTTTGCATACGATTGGTTACTAATTCTAATTGCACTCATGGCTTGGATGGAGCCCGATGACTATTAAGGCATGGACGTGGATGCTGTAAAAGTGTGCAAGGGGGCACGCTACGATAATCTCTTGTGGGTTAAGGAATCTGATAGACTGAAGGATTGCGCGGTTCAATTTTGGATATATTGGGAAGCGCTGCAGGCGGAAGCTATAAAAGTTCCATTCTTATATGAGGAAGTAGTGACGAATTTCCATAAGGTTGCTCAGTTCACAATTGGCCCACACACCATTCACGTGCAAGTGCGGCGAGACCGTGAAAAGTAATGGTTTTTGACACCCTACAAGTTGTCTGATGCAGAGTTGGAGATGATTTTTAATGATTGGCCCACAGAATGGAAAGAATTGGTCAGTATGGATGAAGTATCGCAAGGCCACCATAGGATGCGCCAGTTGATCCGGTACCTAACCCTGATTCACATAGTCACCAGGATTCCAATGCAGAATCAACATGGACACCCACAGACTTAGAAGTAGAGCATGCATTTGAAGAATCAAGGATGAAGAAGCACCAGGAGCAAGGTGCGACCAATAGCGTAGCACCAGGGATGGAGGCATAGTTGAATCGACTCATTAAGGTGATTAATGATGCAATGGATGTGGCAACCGAAGAAATGAAGAAATCAACGCAAGATGGGTTTTTTGTGGTAAGAACATGAATTGATTCTTTACATGATGAAGTTTTGAAGAAATCACCACATGAAGCGACTGTGCAGGACTTTAGCTCAATCAACACTGGGATGTGGGTTCAAAATGTGAAAATTCCCCTGACTATGATTGAGACCAGCAACGAGGATTTGAATGCCTCCTTGCAGTAGTTGTAGGACTTGTCTATCGACATCAACATGCTTTCCACATAGATGTTAGTGCACATGCGAAGAGTAGCCAACCAGGAGTTGTCAGATAGAGAACATATTATCGGTGATCAATTTTTGTGATCGCAAGAAAAGGAAGCGTAAGCACAATGATAGGTTGAAGCGCTGAAGATGGCACAAGAGGAGTTGAGGGCAAAGAGCACCGCGAAGATTACAGAGCTGAAAAAAGAGCAAGATCAACTGGTGCTCGAAAAGGTGCACCTATGGGATCACAAGGCGTAGTTAGAGAAGGTGATTTCAGAAGTCTGTGAACGAGTACCAGAAGCTGCTGCAGTCGAGGATGTAGAGGCTAAAGTGCAGTGGCTTGGGATGGTGATTGTGCAACAACATTTTGAATGTTCTGGTGCATCTAGACATGCCATCTGAATAAGTTGTAGAAAGGAAAAGTGCCATGGAGGATCTGGTGACACAGCTAGAAGAAATGGAGCAGGAAGAAAAGAAGGTCATCAAAGCGACTATGCAATTTTAGGGCAGTGTAGTCCAGGATGAGCAATTGGAGCAACTGACCAAGCAGTTGTAGGAGGTAGAGGGGCAACTGGTGACACTAAAAATGTTACTGAGAGCAATGCCACTAGTTGTCGATATCACAAGGTCTATGGAGCTGAAGGAGTTGCAACAACGTGTCGGGAAGGCAAGGGAAAGGCAGTAGAGGCGCAATGAGCAGCTAGATGATTTCCAAGATATTGGAGCGCAACTTTATATTAAGGTAGTTGTTGCGTTGCAGGCCGTGTAGGAAGGCAATAAGGAGGTTGCTAAGAAGTTGGTGGAGCACCCATTGGTGCATGATTTGATAGGAAGTCAAGAGATTGTTGAGAAGGTTAAATAATAGGTAAAGAAGATTACTCAACAGTACAAATACTTCAAGCTGAAGATCAATGAGTACTCCATGTCCAGCTGACGTGGCTCGAGGGCGAGCCACAAGATTATGTTGGGGGCATGTTGGTAGGCAGTTTTGGATAATTAGTTGTGCAACATCGTGGATGTTGCACACAGTCAAAGATACCGTGCAAGTGGAAAACAATGTGCAAGTCACAACTATATTATTTTATGTATTTTTGGTCATCTTTTGTAGTTTTGGACCGCATATCACGGATAGTGGTCAATATTTTGTAGAATTTTTTAAGAGTTAGTAAGTAAGTTGGTTAAGTGGACCACTGATGTAAAGGTGCAAGCCTATAAGTAGATGCTGAATTTTAAACGTTAGGGGGATGAGAGACTTGGTTGTTTTTGGATCTTCTAAGACAGAGCTTAGTTTCAACTTTGTCTATTATTTGTATGGGACTTGTGGATTTGTTTTGAGAACTCATCTTTTGTGGTGAAAGTTAATATGACATGATGGAGTTTGAGCAGAATTACTGAGGCTTTTACTGTTTTCCCTTTTTCTTGTTTTCTGCGATCAAATGATGAATTTAATGTGTATTCGCTACATGGATCTATGATTTATGCAATGTGTTTTATGCTTTAATTGATGGTACAATCCTAGATATTCCTGCACATCAAAGTTTTTACTGAGAATCAGTTATGTTTCTGCGATCTATTAAATGAAGATATGATTATGCGATCTGTTAAATGATGTTATGTTATTGTGATCTATTAATGCATAATATGAACAAGTAGATCTATGGAATGATGCTGCGATTACTCACTAAGTAGCCGCACATGGTCCTTCTCCATACTGCAGATAATTGGTTCCACCAACTCTCCCTTGAAAATCTTGGGTGAGACTTCATCTACTCTATAGGTGTTTCTGGATGGGGTAAAACCTGTCTAGGTCAGTGCTCAGGGAGATCACGGTGGTTTGGGTGTCGACAGAGAGATAAACCCTATCGACTGAGTTTGTGTCAACACATTCAAAAATGCATATTTAACATCCATTTGACATACTTTGAAGTTTTTGTAGCTTGCAAAAGCTAAGAACATCCTGATTGCTTCAAGTCTTGTTATAGGGGAAAAAGTTTCTTCAAATTCAATACCTCTAACTTGAGAATAAACCTTGCATACCAGTCTATCCTTGTTTATTATTACTTCACCATATTCATTTAACTTGTTCTTGAAGATCCATTTGGTCTCAATATCATTCTTGCCTTCAGGTCTTGGGACAAGTTCGCAAGTTTGGTTCTTCTCAATTTGATCCAATTCTTCATTCATGGCCTTTGATCCAATTATCATATTTGTTGAATTTTGTGAGGTTCTTAGTTTCCACCACTGATAGTAAGGCTTGTTCATTAAACATTAGTTTCCTTCTTGTACTGACTTCAACATTTTTGTCACCTATGATTTTTGTTTCAGGATGATTCTTTTATATCCTTCTATATGGATCTCTTGTATTAGGTCTTAGAGAGTCCTCATCTTCACTTTCTTCTATTTTCTCTTCCTCTTCCTCTTCCTCTTCTTCTCCTTCTTCTTCATCATGAACATTTTCATTCTTTTGTGAGACTTCCTTTTCTTCTCCATCATTTGTTCTTTCATCATCATCTTGGACTCTTACTCTTCTTAGTTTCATGTCATCTACTCTTACATATGCACTTTCTATGATTTTGTGTAGCCTTTGATTGTAATGTCTATATGCTTTCTTGGTAGATGAATATACTAAAAATATTCCCTCATCGGTTCTGGAGTCAAACTTACCAAGGTAATCCTCATTCCTCTTTATGTAGCACTTGCTTCCAAACACTCTAAAATATTTGACTGAGGCAGGTCTTCCATACCATAGTTCATAAGGAGTCTTGTCATTATATACTCTGATTTTTCCTCTATTAAGTATATAGATAGTTGTGTATATTGCTTCTCTCCAATACACATCTAACAATTTCTCTTCATTAATCATAGTTCTGGTTGCTTCTTGGATCGTTCGATTCTTCTTTATTTCCACAATGCCATTATGCCAAGGAGTATTTCGAAAAGAAAATTGTCTTTTAACTCCTTGCATCTCACAAAAATCATTGAATTCATTTGAGGTAAAATATCCTCCATTATCTGACCTTATACATTTAATTTTCTGATTTGTCTCATTCTCAACCATTGCTTTGAAAATTTTAAACTTTTCAAAAGATTCTAATTTTTCTTTGAGAAATGTCACCCAAGTCATCCTTGTATAATCATCAATGAGCAACATGAAATAATACTTTCCTTGAAAACTTTTAGTTCTTGGCTGTCCACAAATATCTGTGTGAACTATTTCCAATGGCTGAGAGGTTGTATGCCCCTTGAATTTGAAGCTGGATTTAGTCTTCTTCACATGTGGACAATGTTTACAAACTGAGTTTCGAGGCTTTACAATCTTTGGCAAGTCTCTTACAAATTCCTTCTTACGTACTTTCATAATATTGTCAAATTTCAAGTGCCCCATCATTTTGTGCCAAAGCCAACTTTCATCAATCATACCCATGTATCATTGCTCTTCATTTTCTAGGATATATACATTGCTTGAATTCCTTACAGTAGTCCCAACAGGTTTTCCTGAGTCCTTTTTTCTGATTTCACATTTCTCATAATCAAATATGCATATGTGCCCTTGATCACATGTTTGACTCACACTGAGGAGATTAGGCCTTATATTTTCTACTAACAGCACATTTTCAGCTTTGATTTTGTTATCTTTGATAGAAACTGTACATTTTCCAATTATCTTGGAGGATATATTATCTCCAAAGGTAACTTTTCCTTTTTGATGTCTTCTTAGGATTGTGAACTTGTTTGGGTCTCTTGTCATGTGTTTTGAACATCCACTATCAATATGCCATGGATTTTTCTTTTTTGTTGCACATAAAGCTATCATAGATTCTGCCTTCTTCTCTACTACTTCCTTTTTCTTCCAGTCCTTTCTCTGATTCTTGTCTTGAAACTTAGTTGCATTACCTTTCTCTATGGGAGTCATCCGTTTATATTCTCTAGCTACATTTCCATGGTTATTTCATTTGTAACATTATATGTCATATCTTCGTAGAGGTAAAAAGGAGTTATGATTTCTCTTTTGGATTGTTACTAGGTGCATTCTTCTTATAGGAAAGAAGCTTTCCATTTGCTTTTCAATTCAGGGATTTATGTCCAAAATTATTACAATAGTAGCAATGACCAAGAAATATTTGTTGATAGCTTCTTGGCATTGGTCTTCTAGGCATAATATTTCTTTTATGTAAAGGAGGAGCATATTTCTGACAGTCTTTGTTTTTAATTGGACTCATAAGTGCAGCAACATAACTCTTTTTTTCATATCCTAATCCAGTTTTGTCACTTCAATGGTATTTGACTATTTAGGATTTCATCTATATTCTTTGAGTTGTTCTCAAACTTTTATTTAAGAGGTTCTTCATCAAGCTTCTTTCTAAGTAGAGTGATTTCTGCTTCAAGTCTTTCAGAGTCTTGTATTATCTTCTTGAGTTGCATTTCTAGGTCCTCTTTAATCTTGTTGGCCTCTTGAAGTTGGGTATTCAAATTAACAATGATTTGGTTTGAGTATTTGTTCTTCATTCTTATCTTTCTCAATTCTTCAAGAGCAATTATGATTTCATCTTTTAGGTCCACCTCTCCTTCCACGTATGATTCATCATCTTGAGTCTCTATACCCATGAATAGAATTTTGGTTTCCTCATCTTCACTTGATTCTTCTTTTTCACTATCTTCCATGGTGTAAAGGATATTATTCTTTTTAGTAACCTTCTTCTTGTTTCCTTATTTTCTCTTCTTGAACTTCTTATAGGTTTCTCTATCATCAGTGTCATCCATTGTATGATAGGGACATTTTGAGGCAAAATGTCCAATTCTTCCACAGTTAAAGCACTTCAGGGGTAGATTTCCTTTGTGCTTTCCAGTACCTCTTTAAAGTTTCTTGATGAAAAGAGATTCTTCATCATCATAGTGGTTCTTGGGTAAGACTTCATATTTCTTTGATTTTTTGTGGCTTTAAATGTCGCATCATTTCTTGCTGGTTCATTTTGTCATGTTCTCATCTCATAGGTAGTGAAGATCCCATGTAGCTTATTCACTGTCAAAAGTTCAAGATCATATCGATCTTATTTAGTAGACACTTTGGGGTTATACCTTATTGGTAGGGTTCTCATTTATTTTTCAACTACTTCTTTATCCTTTATTTCTCCTCCCAGACCTTTAATAACATTGACAATTTCACCTACTCTTAGAAGATATTCTCCAATATTTTCTTCTTCTTTCATTTTTATACTTTTGAATTTCCCTTTGTATGTTTGAAGTTAGTATTTTTTTACTTTGGAAGCCCCTTCATAATAAATTATAAATTTTTTCCAAGCATGTTTGGTTGTATTCAATTTCATGACTTTAACTAACACTTAATCTGCTAATCCTTTCAAAATTGCATTCAAATATTTTTCCTTGGATTCATATTCATCTAGTTCATCTCTATCTGTAGGTAGGTTGTCTGGTATTTTATACCCTTTTTCAACAGAACTCCAAATTTTGCATGCAAGAGACATTAGATGGCATCTCATTCTTACACTCCAAAATGCATAATTATTTCTTGTAAATAATGGAGGTTTGTTAGTGGCTAACCCTTCTTGATGATCCATTGTATTTTTAATTAGGTTATTCCTTCCAGTGGTTTAAAATGTAGTGAAGTATCTTTCTATGATACCAATTGTTGGTTTATCCTGCAATACTGAGAGGGAGGGGGGGGGTGAATCAGTATTGCCTTCTTTTCACTTTATTCAAACAATAAGTATAAGAAACAATGAATCAAAGAAGTTAGGACACATAATTCTATCGTGGAAACCTCAAAGAGAAAACCACAAAATCACACTCATTAATCATATGGTTTTTACAAAAAAAAATTCTACTTCTACATAAATGATGCGCCAACACCCTGTTTTCTTCCTACTCCAATAGACAAGGATGCACCGACACCCTGAATTTTTCTACCCGCACTAACATATAAGGATGCTACAACACCCCTGTACTCCAACCACTACTTGAAGGAGGCTAAAATATCCCTACTGGCTTGCAACCTGCCCTAGCACCACCCTACCTCAATTTAATTCGTTTCTTCAATTTTGTTACTGATTATTCTTCACTTCATTGGTCTATGTCTTCTCTTGATGTTACATTGATCTGGATTGCTGAGACATATTTATTCCACTTCGAACTTATGTTTAAATATTGTTTTCATCATTTCTTTGAACCATTGTGTCTTTTCATCATTGTGCCCATTCATTAAAACCTTTTCACCAATGCATCTCTTCATTATGGAAACACACATTTTCATGAACTGGTACAAAACAACCTAAAACCCTGTTTTGACAGACCTATAATTTTGTCTTCAAGCACCTTTTAGGAGAAATAAGACCATGGTCAGATGCACATATTGACAAGCTACATCTTGATGGTATAAAATTATTTTTATCAGTTTACAACAAAATATGGCAGGAATTTTAATAGGGAAACTTAGACCGATTTTTCAATACTTTGTCAATTTTCAGCAAATTTCTCAAAATAGTCTAAAACATCATTTTGGCATACATGTAACATTTTTTCAAGCACGTTTTAGGGGAACTGAGACAATGGTCAGATGCACACATCAACAATCTAAAACTTGATCATCTCATGTAATTTTTATTGGTATCCTACAAAATATGGCAAGCATTTTACTAAGGCCACTTAGGTAGATTTACCAAAAATGAAACAATGCAAATCATGCCAGAAAGCACATTTGGCAAATTAATAACTTCACCTTCAGAGACTGTCTTAACAAACCAATCATATGGTTAGATGCATAAGACAACAATCTAGATTTATATATCCTCATAATCATTTAATTCATCAAATATAGAAGATGACATGTATTTTATAGAGGCCTCTTATGCAAATTAAGAAGAATTTATACTTAGTCAAATTTTTAGAGTTTCAACAAGTTGCCATACTTTTATAGAATGATGTCAAATTGTAACAATGACTTCATGATAGGAATAGAACATCATCATATTAATTTTTATCCTCATCACACATGCCACATGCCTTGTCATCACTTCCTTTGTTATTCCTTTGTTATTCCTTTGCCATTAATTAACTCCATTTTTC
The DNA here is from genome assembly GCA_001517045.1 of Pseudotsuga menziesii. Classification (NCBI taxonomy): domain Eukaryota; kingdom Viridiplantae; phylum Streptophyta; class Pinopsida; order Pinales; family Pinaceae; genus Pseudotsuga; species Pseudotsuga menziesii. Next base: position 21,861 of record LPNX010140894.1, on the reverse strand, counting down.
TTATACTTAGTCAATTTTCAGAGTTTCAGCAAGTTGCCATATTTTTATAGAATGGTGTCAAATTTTAAAGATGACTTCATGGGAGCACTAGAACATTATCATATGAATTTGCAACCTCATCACACATGTCATGTCATTTCCTTTGTCATTAATGAACTCCTTTGACATCAATGGAAACCATACTCAACAATATGTACATGGATGAAGAGGATGTTTACCAACTGAATCTTGGTCTCTATTTCCACACAATAAAACATCTTCCATATCTACATGGCTCATACAAGAGTTGGACTATTTTTTCCTTATAAAAAAACATATTTTCTCTCGGAGATTTGCCTCTTCTCCATTTTCTCTTTTTGCTCATGAGACATAGCTATACACCTTGGACCTCCTTACCTTCCCCCTTTGGCAGACTCATAATACCTTAGGTTCTCTCCTTTAGTTATCATTTGAACCTTTTAATAATTTAAAAATTATCATGTTTATAAGTTTTCATGATCATAGGGAATTTCTAATTTTGGATTGCTGCTTATAAGTTTGTTTTCTTGGTTGGAAAGACATAATAGCTCTGCAACAGTTTTTGGTGATTCTTGAAGGGAGAAGGACTAATGGGGTTCAATGGATATGGTTGAAGGTGGTGCGGGACCAATCCCACCAGCATATTAGTATACAGTGATACAAATTGGTAGCATCCCAATCCAACTAAACAAAATAGGAGGAGAGGGATCGAGCTTGAAGGGAGGCAATCATCCATGTATGCAGTAGGGGAATTGTTTGCCCAAGACTGACCATACCCCTACAATGTAGATCCGGTCTACAAGCCTGAGAGATTGAGTGCAATTCATGAAGGATCATGCCCTAATATGGAAATTTTTGGGTATTATTCCATCCAAGAAATACCTAGTATGGTGGATAAAATCCACCTGGAAACCTAAAGGACACTATGACTTGCATCTTAGGTGAAAAGGGTTTTTTAGTATCAATTTTATCAATCTAAAAGACTGCAAATATGTCCTAGATGAGGGAGCCTATTTATTCTACTTAGTCGATCTCTTCCTCAGGTCACAGAAGGAAAGATTCAACCCAGAAAAGGAGGACATGAAGAACACCCCCATATGGATACGACTATACTCCCTGCTTAGTGAATACTAGGACCCATAAAACTTAGAAGACATTGGTAATACCCTAGTAACATTCATCAAAATATCTGAACATACCAAGTCTAAAAGATATACAGACTATGCTCATATATTTTCCTACATGGATCTAACAAAATCACTCCCAGAATCCATAAACCTAATGTGGGAGGATGAGGAATGGAAGCAAACGCTAGACTACACGTAGATCTTGTTCCGCTACAAATGCTACCATGATTATGGGAACCTTTATAGATATTTCCCATAGAATCCCCCCCCCTCTCGGCTCCTAAACCTAGTTAATAAGAGGGAACCCAGGGGGTTTCAAGGATTCAATCAAAAAATAGGAGTGCAAGATGAATGGAGATCCTTGAGGTCAACAAACAACCCACAACCTCAAACTAGTTCAAAGTTCTAGAGGAGCATGAGGAAGAAAGTGTGCACAAAGACAACCCTAATCAAAGAAAACATAACCAAGGAAAATTCCATGAAGTAAATGACAAAATCACCTAGGAAAGCATGACTCACCAAGAGATGGACACTGAGGATGAGGGAGAAAATATGGATATTGGAGAGTTGGATCTCGATGTCATCGAAAAATATTATGTTGGAAAAAAGCTTGCATATGTTCCTCAAGAGCAGGTGTCACTCCTGAAAGATTCCATCATCAAATACAAAGCCATTAAAACCTTATGGATTTCTGTTAGCTCTCTAAAGGACAACAAAAGGAGGATGATGGAAACAAGAAAGAAAATGGGAAGGAAATCTAACTGAACTTGAATCTTTGAAGCTAGAATCAAGCTAGTGGAATCAGGTCAGTACCCTACAATTAGGGCTTCTGTAGGACTGTAATTTTATATTTTCTCAATGAAGATAATAAATTGGAACATAAGAGGGATAAATGGCCCTCACAAAAAAATAATATTGAATAGGAAGATCCAAAAGGAAAAACCGACAGTTATGTTAGTTTAGGAAACTAAATGCTTTGAAGCTCACCTGACAAGGGTAGGGAAGAAATCATGGAGACACTGTGAAGGAATAGGAATAGATGCAACAAGAGCATTGGGTGGACTTGGAATTCTATGGAATCTATCAATAATCACCTTATATGGATTCATGGCCCTCATAATCTCTCTATCGGCATAATTCCAGGCTATAGGCACCAATATCAAAGGTATTTTCACAAATGTTTATGTCCCTCATCCTCCCTAGTTGAAGGAAAGATTTATTAACTCTATTTTATGGATCCATTAGTGGGTCAATGGAAAGGACTAGGTTCTGTGGTTTCAATCTGATCACCTCCCTTGGAGAGAAGAAGGGTGGGAAATGTATATTGGACCAGGAAATCATCCTCTCCAGGGATGCCCTTAAAGAGACAAATTTAGTTGATGTCATCTCCAGGGAGGAAATTTTCACATGGAACAACAAGCAGTGGGGGGGGGGGGTGACAAAGATTTTACGTCGCATTTGGATATATTCTTGATCTCATAATTAGTTATGGGTCTAGGTAGTGAGGGATCCTCCCTAGTCCTTCCTTCAGCGGGATCCGACCACTGGCCAGTCTGTCTATAGTGGATTGGTCTAGAATCCCAATTTAAAAAACCCTTCAGATTTGAACAATTTTGGCTTAGACATCCAAAGTTCAAAATTAAGGTCCAAACCTAGTGGGAGGAGCTAGGGGAAGGATTAGTACATATCATGTACCAGTTCCAAAGTGATCTTAAGGATCTCAAAAATAAAATAAAAAAATAAGAAAAAAGAGGAGTTTGGAAACATTTTTTAGGCCAAATCCTACCTAGAAGAACGATTGGAAAATATCCAAAAACATGGAATGAAAGAGGGATATTCTGGGGAGCTCTGAGAGGCTGAAGAGAGTATTCTCCCCCAGCTCTTATAAATATATCGACAAGAGGAAATATTCCGGAAGAAAAAATACAGAGTCAATTGGCTCAGGGAAGTGGAACATAACACAAAATTATTTCACCGCGCTACCATTCAACATTGAAATCTAAATAGGATCCCGAGGCTCAAAAAATAGGATGGGAAATGGATTGAGACCTGGGAGGAAATCGAAGAAGATATCAACTCCTTCTTCCATGATATTGTCACTAAAAAAAAACTACAATAGTCACATGACAATTGATCTTATCACTCAAAACATCCCGTCCCTGGTCACGGATGCCCAAAATGATATCCTGATGCAACCCATACTCCAATAGGAAGTGGATGAGGGTGTAAAGAAAATGGATGGAGGGAAATCCCTAGAACCAGGTGGGTTCACGCTACATTTATTCCATCACTTCTGTGACATGGTTAAAGATTAAGTCTTGAAAATTGTGGAGGATTCCAAAAGATCCCAGCACATCATCCCTACCTTCAATGATACTTTCCTATCCCTAATTTACAAACAAGAGGGTGTGGATTCCCCTGGCCTATTTTGACCAATTTTTATCTGTAATTTTATCTACAAGATCATAAAAAAGGTTGCAACAAATACACTAAAACCTCTTCTACCCACTTTGATCTCTCCTGAACAGTGAAGGTTTGTTGAAGGTGACCAAATCATGGATGGAATTATCCTAGTTCATGAAGTCATTCACTTCCTCAAAATAGACCGGAGTGCTGGGATGGTGCTCAAAGTAGACATTGCCAAGGCCTTTGACAAGCTAAATTGGAAATATATTTGGGAAGTCATCAAAGCGTTTGGATTTTGGGAGGACTAGATAAGATGGGTCATGAAACTAATATCTTTATCCTTTTTCTCAATCCTTATCAATGGCTCCCCAACAGGGCTCATCAAAGTTCCTTCTAGAGGGATCATCAAGGGGACCCCTTATCCCCCTTCCTCTTTGTCATCATGGCCAAATGATTGGGAGGAAAATCAAAGCCTTGCAAGGGAACCAAGAAATTCGTGGAATAAAATTTCACTGTATGACAGACTGCCAAACCCACCAACAGTTTGTGGACTACACGATGTTGATGGGTCACCCCTCAGTTCAAAAATACAAATCCATTAAAAATAATTCTATTGAATTTTGGAAAATCTTCGGGCCTCAAGGTTAATGGGAGAAAATCCCAAGTTTTATTTTTTAACACCCGACAAATCCCCATAACTAACATTTTTCGGATCCTTGGCTTTCAAGCGAGCTCCTTCCATCAAAATACATGGGAGCCCCACTGGGTTATTCAGCAGTGCGGAAAGTATCCTAAAGGGATCTCCTCGGCAACATCAAATGAAGTCTGGCCTATTGGACCTACCATCCTCTGAACTTCCCCAACAGGTTAGTGCTTGTAAAACAATTCCTCCAAGCAATGTCAATATATCTTTTCTCAAGCATGGCTCCCCAAAAATGATTTAGAATGAAATTCACAACATTCAGAAGACATTTCTCTGGAGTGGGCATAGTTAACACCAAAAATGGGTTGCGATTAAATGGGAGAATGTTTTCAAACCCAAAATCCATGGATTCCTTGGCCTCCACAACCTAGGGAAAATGAATGTAGTTGAGGTGCCAAAATTTGGTGGCGTTGGGTCACGTATGGATCGGAACCCGAGGATAAAATATGGCACAACAAATATGCTCCGGAAAGGGACAAGCAAGATATAATATGCTTAAACAAGGAAATGAGAGGCTCTCATATCTGGAATTCGACTGGGAAAGGAAGGGGCTTAATACATGAAAACTACTTTTGGGAGGTTAGAAATGGCGTGTCTTCCCTTTTTTGGGAAGACGCATGGAAACAACTCCCCAGTATTGTAAATTCCATTAATACTTCTAGCCTTTGAAAAATATATAAATACCCATAGAAGGAAATAGTGTGTGATTTATGGTGGCCCAGGGATAACAACCATGAATTCATGGAATGGGACCAAAGATACTCATGGGAACAGATTGGCCCACATGAGGAGGTGACAATAATTCTGAGCTCTCTCTAAAGTAGATGTATCCACCTTCATGAACATGAAGATAAGCTTTGATGGGGTATGCAACCAAAGGGGACCTTCACAATAAAGGAGGCTTATGTAATTTAGAAAGGTTTCACTCAAGCCCCAGATCAGACCCACTGGAAGAATATTTGGAAAGGTCATCTCTGGCCAAAGATTGCCCCCTTTAGCTGGCTTATTTATCAAAGGAAAATTCTCATAGGTGAAAAATTAAAGAGGAGAGGTTCTGAAGGCCTTACCAGTGCAACTTATGTTGGAATGCAGAGGAAAATACAGACCACCTCTTCGATTATTTTCCATTCTCCAGCTAGTTGTGGGATTGGGGAGTGACAACCTTCCAGCGAACCAACTTTGAAAGGGGAAAACCATACCTTTCCTTGCACAATTGGCCAAATGACCCATTCTCAAACTCGATAATTAACAGACCATGGAAAATATTCCCACAGTTTCTTGTCTGGGAAATATACAAAGAAAGGAACCAAAGAAATTTTAAAGACATGGATTCCTTAGTTGATAGAGTCTGGTCTTTCATATGCTTGAAAATGCATGAAACCATCTAAATTGACTCATGGGATGATAAAGAATGGCAAGCTTATGGCGTCAAAACCCTCATTTTTCATGTATAGGTTATATTTTTGCCTCTCTCATGTTGATACCCTCATAAAATAAGATGACTAGTAACAACGAGTCTGTGCCATTGGTCTCCCCCATCACCAATATGCTTCAGGCTAAAATTCCATGGTGCCTAAAAAGGAAACCGTGGAGAGGTAGGGTCTGGTGGAATAATTAAAGACCATGCTCAACAAATGTAAATTTTCTTTTGGAACATAGTGGGATTCAACACGAACAACACAGATGAGTTGGAGGGTTTAATACATGGTATGGTGGTTGCATACAACAAAGGTTGGTTCCCCTTAATCATTGAAGGGGATTTGATCCTTGTCATTACTGTGGCTGGATGCAACCTCAATGGCACTGAGTGGTCCAAGGTGTCCCTAAGATAACATCTTGAGCACAAACTTGAACTTCTGGTGGTGCTCATTCAACACTCCCATTCCATCTCCTTCTGCCATGTCAAACGGGATGGAAACAAAGTGGTGGAATTGATCGCCAACGTAGGAATCCACGCCCCTAAATTGACAGTTGGCAAGGCTTGGGATGATATGACTGATGAGACAAATAAGGCACATTGTGAAATGATACTTACTGGAGACATCACCTACCATAATGAATGAACTACCCCCATGTAAGAGGAAGCCCAATGGTGGGTTGTGTGCCACCTGAAAGGACAATGAAAACAAGTGGAAATATGGTGGTGAAGTACAGGTTCCCTTATATCTCATGATAGCAACTCCAAAGGAGGAAGTGTGGAAAATCCATTCTGCATGGGAAGAAATTAATTCAGAAGGTGGTGAATCTGTGCAGTTGAGGAAAGATAGCTCGATGTGGACATGGGCTAAGGAAGATGAGTTAAGAAATAGTACTTCCATAATCATAAACAGTCATGAGAATATGCTATATAACTAGCACAAAGATGATAGCCCACAGCATCGCAAAAATCTTGTTATGTGCATGTGCTTGGGGTGGTGGGAGTCGAGGGTGTGTTTAATTACCTAGTGGGGGAGGATGGAGCTTGGGAATCTCTTGGATGGTGGCATTAAAGGTAGTGAGTACCCCAAGGGAAAGGCTCTAGAGGCTCAAAGAAATATCACTAGAGCTCAAAAGAGGGTGGCCTAGGAGAATATATACTTTCATCTCATCCTTCCGATGGAGGGGTAAGAGAACCTGGATTGAATTGAATCCAACCTATGGGATTAGTTTGATGGTGAAAGTATCAGCAAAGAAAAGAAATCCTTTGAAAATTGGGTCTTGGATCCAGGTAATAATGCAGTTCGACTGGGTCTTTATGAGCATACAGTATCCTTGTTCTGGGTCATGAAAATATTAATGGGGCATGTGTTATGGGAGAGGTTTCAAAAGGAAAAAGATGACGAGTTTCCCATTCAGTGCTGGAAGGAGCATCACACTGAAACCAACCAGTTGAATTCAAAGGTGGACGCCATTCTTGCTTCTCTTGGCATCAACAATCTCAGTTCGTCTAGTGCCCAGACAAACGCAATTGACATCCCTCCTGAGGATCCCTTCCTAGGAGGCATGCATGGGCAGTTTATCCCTTGATAGTTGTTAGTCATCCATGACCCATGTGGTCTCTTTTTTGGATATTTTGTTATTTCAATTATGTTTATGTTTTTGGTCAGTGTGTTGCAATGGCCCAATCCCTTCTGGGTCATTTTTGGGATCTGTTAGGGTAAAGGAAATTCATGTTGGGTATCAATGTTGTAAGGGTGATTTGGTTAGTGTTTTTGGAAATATGTCAAGGAACAGTCCAGTGGCATGGAAGACTATGTAATCCTCTTGTTTTATGATAATATAAGGCTTTCTTACTTACCAAAAAAAAAATCAAGATCACCATGGGAATTCTACTTTATGGTGTGGAGTTAAAACATAGTAATGAAGGGGCTAGTTACAATATATACATAATCAACTTAGGGAGTTTCAAAGGGTTGAAAATAAGATGTAACAATTCCCCTCTCCCTTGGAACTAACACCATCCTCAATGTTCTTTTCATTTTCAACAATACTTAAGTTTGGAATAGAAATGGACATGTCTTTTTGTTGCGTATGGTTGCCATTGATGTCAAAGGAGTTCATTAATGACAAAGGAAATGACATGACATGTGTGACGAGGTTGCAAAATTATATGACGATATTCTAGTGCTCACATGATGTTGAGTATGGTTTCCATTGATGTCAAAGGAGTTTGTTAATGACAAAGGAAATGGCATGACATGTGCGATGAGGTTGCAAAGTCATATGATGATGTTCTAGTGCTCCATGAAGTCATTTTTACAATTTGAACCATTCTGTAAAAATATGGCAACTTGCTGAAACTCTGAAAATTGACTAAGTATAGGAAAAATTAGAGTTCATTAATGAAAAAGGATTAACAAAGGAAGTGATTACATGGCATGTGGCATGTATGATGAGGTTGCAAAGTCATATGATGGTGTTCTAGTCCTCTTATGAAGTTATTTTTACAATTTGACACCATTCTGTAAAAGTATGGCACCTTGCTGAAACTCTTGTTGAAACTTTGACAATTTGACTAAGTGTAAATTCTTCTTAATCTGTCTAAGGGGCCTCTATAAAATACATGCAATCTTCTCTATTTGATGAATTAAATGATTCTCAGGATATATACATATATATTGTTGTCTTGTGCATCTAACCATATGATTGGTTTGTCAATACAGTCTCTGAAGGTGAAGTTATTATTCTTCCAAAAGTGTTTTCTGACATGATTTGCATTGTTTGAGTTCTGGTAAATCTACCTAAGTGGCCTCATTAAAACGCCCGCCATATTTTGTATGATATTGATAAAAATTATATGATACCATCAGGTTTTATATTGTTGATGTGTGCATCCAACCATGGTCTTAGTTACCATAAAGCGTGCTTGAATAAAAAATTACAGGTCTGTCAAAAATGAGGTTTCAGACTGTTTTGGTAAATTTGCTGAAAATTGACTAAGTATTGAAAAATCAGTCTAAGTTGCCCTAGTAAAATGTCCGCAATATTTTGTAGGAAATGATAAAAATAATCTGAGACCATCAAGATGTATCTTGTTGATGTGTGCATCTGACCATGGTCTTATTTATCCTAAAAGGTTATTGAAGACAAAGTTATAGGTCTCCCAAAATAAGGTTTCAGGTTGTTTTGCACCAGTTCATGAAAATGCATGTTTCCATAATGAAGAGATGCATTGGTAAAAAGGTTTTAGTGAATGGACACAATTATGAAAAGACACAATGGTTCAAAGAAATGATGAAAGAAATAATTAAACATAAGTTTGAAGTAGAAGAAAGATGTCTCAGAAATCCAGATCAACATAACTGCAAAAGAAGACATAGACCAATGAAGTGAAGAATAATCAGTAATAGAATTGAAGAAAAAAATCAAATTAGGGAGTTATGGTGGTGCTAGGGCAGGCTGCAATCCTGCAAGGGGGTTGTATCTTCCTTCCAATAGTGACTCGAGAATAGGGTGTTGTAGCATCCTTGTCTATTGGAGCAGGCATAAACCATTGTGTTGTAGCATCCTTTAGTTGTAGCTGAAAAACTTGGGGATTGGTGTCTCCAGCAAGTTGTAGCTTGAAAAAATAACTGTAAATATAATTTTGCAGTTATATAAAGTGTTTGTGGTTTTTCCAATTGGGCTTCCACAATAAATGTTGTGTTCTGTGTATCTTGTTGATTATGTGTTTTGATGAATAAGTTAAAATTAGTTTTAAATTGTTAAGTTATCAATACTGTTTCACCCTCCATCTCTCAGTATTGTCCAATATTCCAACATTCTTTTCATTGTTTCCTCCATTTTCAATGTAGCTTCACCTAAACAAAAATGCTATATGATGGTTTGATTAAAGTCGTGTTATTTTCATCTCCATCTAGTTCCACATGGATTATAGCCCAATCAATTACATGGTTAGGAGAAAGTATACATTTGTTAAGCAATGAAACAAGAAAAAAATCACATGCTTTCATGATAGTACTAAACACAAGATTATATTCTATTGGACATATCCTATCTAGGCTCTTTAATACCCTACAATATCTAGGTGCACACCAAAGAAAAATTTCCAAGTTTTAGGGAACTCCTTGGTTTAACTTTGAGGTTGTTGGCACAAACTCATCCAACAAACTAGTCGACAGGGGTTCCCACTCTGTCGAAGCTCAACTCACCGTGATTTCCCTGAGCACTAGTCCAGACAGGTTTTACCCTGCTCGACAACACCCGCGAAGCGAATGAAGTCTCACCCGAGATATTCAAGGGAGGGATGTCAGAACCAAGTTTTCACAGAATAGAAGAGGACTATGTGCATCGACAATTCATCAAATTATCTAATAGATTTGACCAGTTACTTGATCATCAACAGGGTTATTCATCATTGCTACTAACAGATCACATCATTCATTCATAACTGAAACAATCATATTGTTGCACAAACATATCTAGACAAATAACATCATTTAAAAGATGGAAACATCACATCATAAATCCATGTCACACATTCACTTCGCATTCACCATTAGGTTATGGAAAGAGTAAGACAGAAAAATATAAAAGAAACAACAATTTAGATCAACTCCCGTCTTATCATATTACTTCTGCACAATGATTCACATATTCACAACAGTTCACAATTCCAGCTCTCTAACCTCTTCTCTAACACTTGCAATTCTACTTCTATATATAGGCTTGCACATTTACATTCAAGGTCCACTTCTAACTAAATATTAACCAATTCTTAACTAAATCTACAAAATAATTACCAATATCCACAAAATATGGTCCAAAGTACAAAAAGGTGACACAAAATACATAAAATAGTCTATTTTCTGCCTTACATGCCATCTTTCACTTGCACAGTGTCTTTTGAGCTTGCGTGGAACTTGTGATGCCGTGAAACTAATGTCTCTGAAACCCTTGCTAACAACCCCCAACACAACCTTGTAGCTCACCTTCAAGCCACGCTTAACCAGACATGGTGAACTCAACGATCTTGGCTTTGAAATTTGCAAACTGCCGAGTTATCACTTTGAATTACTTCTTGATCCATTCAGTAATCTTCTGGCTCACCTTTAGATCATAGTTGATAGGGTTCTCAACCATATTCACAGCAATGTTTGTATTGCCTTCTTGTGCGACTTGGAGCGCAAAAACTGGTTTCACCGATAGTTGCGCTCCAATCTCTTCGAACTCATCTAACTGTGCACTGCGCCGCTGCTGCCTTTCTCTTGTCTTGGAAAACTATTAATCACTGCCTCCAGTTCCACATCAATCACCTTATACCTCATTGTTGTCCATTTCTTGGTAGGGTCTATTAGTGCCAGAATTTGTTCTCAGACTACATAAGAACAAGGCAACACAATATCAATAAACTCAATTAAGTGAAATAGGTATTCTAGGGTTTTGGTTGTACAGATTGGAGACAAGAGGGAAAACATTCATCAGACCAAAGCAAACACTAAATCATGAGCATTTGAATGACTGAGATGCATAACATATAAACCATAATCCCAATAGAATAAACACAGAACTGAGTTTCACCCACAACCAGCAAGCACTTCAGGCATGTTGAGGCCTAGAAAATCGCAGGCGGCAACAACAAGGGATTCTCCCCAATCTACGTTCCCAACTAGCCCCTGACTGTTTGGTGTAGGGAATCTATCCGGTTTGCAGTCCGGCTACTGTAGGTAAAAAAAAAACAAAAATAAATGGTTTTATCGGTTGTGGCCCGATCCACCGTATATGTTTTTGTATTTTCTGACTTAAAGTATGATATGCAAATGACTATTTAACATGCATATTGACTAAGAATGCAAGGAGTGTTCACAATGTGATGCGCAGGTTCTTACCTCTCGTCTTAAACTCTCAAGCATCTAAATCACATACAGTAAGAAAATAAATCTAAATATCCACCTATCCCCAGGGAGCCAATTTGTAACTTATTAATGAGTAATGTATATTGTGCATGCATTATAAAGAGAAATTACAGATAGCTGGTATGTCTTCCCAAAAACACATGAACAATTAAATATATTTAAACAACCAGATAACCAATTGCTTATGAACGGCATTCATTACTCATGGTGGTAATTTCACAAAATAAACCAGAAATCATTCAAACAAGAACATAGGTCCTAAGAGTCAGAACGATCTCACAGTTAGTGGATAGAAAGCTGAAAATGAAATAGTTCCTCTTCAACCAATCCATAGCATAACATTAGAACATCCCACCAAAATTTCTTTGACAGGCAAATAGTAATTCTTTATTGCAAAAGGAAATAGTTCTTCTTACAATATCTCTTCACTAATCTCACTAGGAAAAAGCCCCATTTTTCCTCTAAGTCCTCTATATTTATACAAAAGATAAGACTGTTGGGCTGCCCAAAAATAACTCTTGGGCTTCCCCAACTCTTCGCCTCCTAAAATTTACTTTCACTAAGTGTTTACAAAATTACAACATATTGCAAAAGTGAACAAATGTTCATGAGGAGGGCCCTGCTTGATTATTTAGAAATTTCTTCCACGCTGAAGCCTCTAAGGCAATGCTCTCAAATTCAGAAGGTTCCAAAAATCAAATATTTATCTCTAATTTTGTAGCCTGGTTCTTGATGGCTTCGATTCTGGCTGCACTTAGGCGAAGCTGATCTTCTAATAGCTGCACACTAACTGCGGAATGATCTACCTAATTCCTTAAGGTTTGTTCATCTAAAGCTTTAAGGTGATGTATTCTTCTTTCCTCTTCTTGGTACCTTTTCTGCAAAATTTCCACAAACAGGCTGTGGTCCGGAAAAGCATCTATTCTTTGTTCAGTCTCTACCTGGCATCGGTTATAAGTAATCAGAATTCTTCTAAAGAATTCTGTACATGCCCCTTTTATCTTCCTAACAACCTTCTTGAACTCCTCGGCTGTGTTGATGGCAAACTCCAATAAGTCATAGTCCTACCTAAGGGCCTGTTGATCCTTTGAGGGTAACTCTGCAGGAGCTTCTTCATTGGTTCCTAGTCTTTCCATCCTTGCTATCAGGACTTCCAAGATGTCCTGAGATCTGTCAACAAAATATGAGGAGGTCTCCAAAATCTCCTCCAATCGGCCATCTACCTGCAAAACCCTGCATCTTTCCTCTTCTATGGCCACCTGCAGCTGAAGCATCTTGGCTCTCTGTGCCAGAACATGTTCTTTGAAAGGTTGGAGACTAACTTGTTGTTCTCTGGCTTCCTCTAAAGCTGCCATCAGCGAGGTAATCTGATCTTTAAGTTTTGCCTCCTTCCCTTGAGATTGCCTCTCATTTGCTTCCAAGGTAGTCTTCTGCAACTCTAGATCCTCTATCTTTCCTAGCAACTACTCCTTCTCTACCCTCAACTCTTGATATTCCTGTTGTACTTTCTCCAGACACTCTTGGGCAGTCTCCATAGATCTTCTCTCTATTTGGAGAACCTGAAGTTCAGCCTTTGAAGTCTTGATTTCCTGTTGCATGTCTTCAAATTTTCTCTTTAGCTTATTGTTTTCTTCTCTTTCCTTTCACAGGGTATATTTTAATTGAGAAGAAGACTTCTTTGACTGCTCCAGATCTGTCATTATTTTATCTACATTGTCCTCTGAAGCATGGATCAATGCAGCCCCTGCTTTGATAGTGAACCTAGGGTCTCTGTCTGTCCCGTATACAATGGTTGTATCATTTATCATCTTACCAGATAGCCCCCCGGTTTCAACCTTCCTCTCGGTTCTCTTTACTATCCTTTTCTTTTCTTTATCATAAAAGATAGTATTAAAATCAGGTACCTCTTCCCCTTTCTTCTGTTCAAAGGGGATTAATCTAAGGGTGGGGACCATAGACTGTCCTGGTGTGCTGGCAGCGGGTATCTCAGGATCTTGAATGTCAGGGTTTTCCATGTCCTAGGCCTGAATGTTTGTTGCGTCAGAGGCTGATTGTTCTGTCACTGTTTGGGTCAGCTTCATCTTCTCTGCCTCCTTCTTCTTCAGCTCCTCCTCTAAATTCCTTTTTCTTTCTTCTTCTTCGATCTTGGTAGCTTCTTCTGCCTTTCTGGCTGCCTCTTGTGCAGCTCTTCTTTTCTCCTGCTCCTCTACCTTTAGCCATCCTTCGGCTTCTTGGGCTAATCTTTGAGATTCTTCATTTCTTTTCCTTGCTTCCTCTTCCTCTGCCTTTGTCTGCGCGTCTTGTCCCTTTCCACCTTTAGTGGTAATTTTATTTTTAAACCTTCTCCTTAAGGCCGTCATGTTTAGTGCACTACGAAAAATGGACTCTTCTCTATCCCAGTGGCTGGTGTACTCAAAATGGACATTAGCCTCTTTCCAGTGCTCTGCAACCTTATTACGGGAGTCATTCCTGTGGAAAGGAATTTCCCCAAAATGGAACTTCTCCAACTCCTCCATGAATTTATCGGCCTTCTTTACTCTAGTAAATTTGTAACTCCCTAATCTAAAAGGCAAAGGTGGGTATGCTGCCTTCTTATGTTCGAATAAAAAAATTCCTATGCCATCTAGAAATACTTTCCTAACTACCTCTTTGTGAATCACATAGTCTGTGGCATACTTAGGCAGTAGTGAGGGTGCTCTAGAGCCTCCAAACATTCTGAGATAGAGCCCATCCTCAGTCAAGTAATAATCAACATACTCTTCAATCACCTGCAGTGCGTCCTCGGACATGCAGTCACATTCTTTTGAAGAAAACAAGGGTATACAATGGCATAATGAAATGCTCACACACCTCCCTGTAGTGACTGTGGTATTTATGGGCCCACAACAGCTTGTATGCTGAGTAAATGGGTGATCTTTCCCTGTCCCAGATGCATCTCAGGTTAGGGAAGGGTTGATTGCATAGTCTGCAATCAATCAGTATGGAGCTCATATAGAACTCTGATTTATTTTGGGACACCCTTCCTAATGCTGATGCCATGCAGGGCGAGAGGCAATTGGACACAATATTATCCCAATTGAAAATGGTCCCCTCTGTTGCAACATAAAAAATTATCGGCACCCACTCCAATTTGAAGCTTTTGCCATGGGATCTCCCAAAAATCCTATTAAGCATCAAGGCAATGAACCTGTAAGGGGTTCTTAGGCTTGTGGTGCCATATTCTCCAGTTGGCCTGGTTCTAAAGTTTTTTCCAGGCATGAGCATCCTCTTGAGTGTCTCAACGAGATCCATCCTGATGCTTTTGAACCAATCTTCAGTTAGATACGTTTGTGCTTCTAGAAAGAGGTAGGCCAGGGCTACATATCCAGGGCTATAGGAAGCATAACCCTATTTATCAACATTCTCCAAAATCATGGTGGTCACGTCTTCCCTTGGAAGAATCCACCCAATCACTTCAGAGCATGGAAGGGGTTCGGGTCTCATAGCAATCTTCATTAATGAAGACCTCTCTATGTTGACATAGATGTTTTCTTCCTCAAAGCCTATGTCAGGCACCTCTCGACGCGTAATCAATCTGTAGATTTCTCCCCACTGATATTCCCGCTCTACACCAATTATGCATTTGATGTATTCATAAATATATTCCACTCTGGTGATGACTTCGACGTCGGGTTCTTCTTCGACTGTGGGAGCCTTCTTCTTTTGACGCTTAGACATTTTAAGTTCCGAAGAATTTCCCTGTCATGTACAGAAATATACTTTAGGTTTTGTTAGGTCGTTTCAGACAACTTTCAAAGATTAAGACAACAATATATAAATATTTTACCTCGTCTGCGTTAGACATGACTGCAGTTAATACGAATAAGCAAAACATGTTCAAACTAAACGCTCTTGTCTAAAACTGAAACCAGCTTAGTCCAACAGAGTTCGAGTGTGGGAAAATAAGGTCTATGTTACAAATGAAACAATCTCAGGCTCTCTGTTGGTGATGACTTCGACATCGGGTTCTTCTTCGACTGCGGGAGCCTTCTTCTTTTGACGCTTAGACATTTTAAGTTCTGAAGAATTTCCCTGTCATGTACAGAAAGATACTTTAGGTTTTGCTAGGTCGTTTCGGACAACTTTCAAAGATTAAGACAACAATATATAAATATTTTACCTCGTCTGCGTTAGACATGACTGCAGTTAATACGAATAAGCAAAACATGTTCAAACTAAACGCTCTTGTCTAAAACTGAAACCATCTTAGTCCAACAGAGTTCGAGTGTGGGAAAACAAGGTCTATGTTACAAATGAAACAATCTCAGGCTCTCTGTTGGCACCATGACCACTACGTTACGTGAAACACCCAAGGAACTTAATTTAGAAACTCAAAAAGGGGACGCTTCAGGAGATATCACTGTACATGTTCATTCTATGGTCCATCTTAGACAGGGCAATGCTATACTACCCCAGACCGGTTCGGGTTCGAATTTGACTATGAACCGGGTTGCTCTAAACAACAAACTGAAAACAACACTGAGGTATTGGTTTGCAATATGTGGGCGACCGAACCAGTGGAAACAAGTCCGACATTCCCCAGGAAAGCCATGAAAACCTTCCCCGAATGGCCAAACACAAAAAATGGGGCAAACTGGTGCAGACAACGTAACGTCCGTCTACACCGGTTTCCTCAACCATCGAGTGCAGGGTAAAAGACCATAATGGCCGCGGAATAAAAAACTCCATAGACTACAAAAACTCCCCTACTAACAGTCACACTACTCACCTCAACATATATACATGTAACGACGGGAAACTGAGTGAAAACCCTAACCGCGGAAATAAGAAATTAACTCGTCCAGTCGAACAGAATGGGATAATGAGTACAAGGGCCTACTTGGCATTGCTGTGTGACTGGTGGGAGGAAAAACGTTGAGCTTCCATGGTGGAGCCACCTAGGAGCGAGGGTAGCGACAACGAGGGTCCTGGTTAGCTCGAGTGAAAATGACAGTGCAGAGAAAGTCCAAAAATAACAATAAAATAATAAGCTACCCGACCCAATATATATAAATCCTCGGTCAACTATACTTTGGCGGGAAAAGATCATCAGGTGGTAAACAACAAGGGATCGGAGAGCATACCAACATTGCCTCCCGTAACGTCAGGTGATGAAACAGTTGAGAGAACTGCTAAGGCATCGGAGAGTAACCAAACGATATTCACATCGGAGCTCGCAAGGTTAAAGCATCAGAGCGATAGAAGGATGGAGAGCTGCAACGACAGAAACATAAAATACATCGAGTTCTGCAAACCGGCAAGATCGGAGAAAAAACCAACATAAATTTAACCAAGAAACCTCAGTTTCACGGAAAATAAAATCAAACCATGCCGAAAAGACAACGCTTTTCAAAGCCGCAACGACGGATGCCGAAAACTCAAGGATCAATGAAACAAAACGGCGGGGTCGAAAAAGATAATGTGATGCGCTATCCACAACTGTGGAAAACGTAGAGACAATATGTCCTGACAGGAATCCAACCGACAGCCGATTGAGACGCATAAGCGAATAAAGGCATCGGAGAAAATAATCGGACCTGGTTTCTTATTACTCCTCCGCAACGACGGGCGCGCAGGTGACTAAACTTCGACCAAAACATCCAAAACTGCTTCCAATGGTAAAATTCAAACAAATAATAAAACATCGTTGGCATAAAAATAGTCTTTTAGCAGAACACCAAACAAACTCAAAAGTCAAGCCAAAATGAGTTAAAGGAGGGTCCCGCAATTTTTTGAATTTTGGGAAAATGTTGCAGCTGCAACAAGGCATAAAAAACATTAGACAAGAAATGAATATACCAACTGATTAATTAACACAAATTAGAAATGAAACCAGTCAATAATCTAAAGGGCATATAGCAGCATATATTTCATAATTCAGTCCTCAAAATCACATAAGATTCTTTTACTTAGCTCATAAACACAGCCTGATAGCATCCCCTTGCAACAAAAAGCGAACCCTTTGTCCTCTTTCAAACTTACATTTATCCTGTTCTATAAAAAACGGTTGCATAACTGAACCCTAACTAATTTTAGGTCATCTATCGAATTGTTCAATATAAACTAACATTATACAAAAATAAAATAAAATAACTTTTCAAACTAACTAATAACTGCTCTCCTTAAAGAACTTTACTAGTCTTTTGTTGCTTCAGCTAATAGAGCAATTCCCTCCAAAGCCTGAGCTTTCCTTCTAGCTTTCAAGTAGTTTGCTTCCAAGTCTACAACCCTCTTTGTTAACTCTTCATTCTTTTGTGTCAGCTCCTGAATAGTTTGCCTTAACTTTGTGAACTGATTCTATGTTTGTCTTTTCCTTTTAAGAGCTTCTTTAGAAACTGCAATCAATTCCTGGTAATGACTGTTAACTTATTCCAAGTCTTCTCTAAGTCTCCTATTTGCAGTAACTAATCCATCATTAGTTTCATGCATATATTCAATTTGATGCTTGAATTTCTTAATGCTTCTTTGTAGATTTTCCTTTTCAGAATGAATACATTTATCTCCTAATATTGTTTGCATTCCTTCTGGTGTCCATGGGATTTTCAGCTTCTTGTATATTTCTTCATTCTCCTTCATAAGCTCTGTGAAAGTCACAAGAATCTCTGGATGTTCTTCAACTTCAATATTACACTGAACTTCTTCTTCAATTACCTCTCTTTTCTCCATACAAGAACTCTTTATATCAGTTTGCTGCTGTTCTTGAATCATCTATTTTCGAACCTCCATGAAAATGTCTGAGATTTTAGTATCAGTGAAGATTGGTTTTTCTTTTGAAACTATTGTTTTTTTACCTTTCATAACTTCTTTGTTGTCATATTCACTATCTTCCAATTTCTCCTGAGATGATGAATCTTCTATTACTATAACCTTTTCCTTATCCAGTCTAGGAGTTAATAGCTTCTTCATGTTTAATATAAGCTTCTTCTTCGGCCTTGTCTTAGGTCTCCAATCTGCTCGAACCTCTCCTAACATTTTCAGAACCTTTCCATGATGAGTTATCGAAGCAAATTCAACAACCTTCATTGTTTTCTTTCATGACACTGTTTCCTCTTCAAAATGGGTGTGTATTTCTTGCATAGAACAAACCCTAGCTTCATTAGTAGCAGGAACCCTAGCCTCATCAGATAAGTATTTTTCATCCTCTTCAGAAAGTACTGTAATGGGGCTCTGCTTCTGTTCCTTAACATCTTCCTTTACATCTTGATTTGATTTAGCAGGTAACATCTCTTCCACTGGCTCAATTTCCTTCATCTCTGACTGTAAAACTTTGCTTTCCTTAGCATTGATTTGTTGTTCAAGTTCAATGTTTCCATCTTCCTGTTTCGAAGCTTTTCCTGGTGTTGATCGGAATATTTCACCTCCTGCGGACAACAAGGTGTTCCACTGGTCTGAATGGTTCAGATCCAGAACAAATACATCATAGAGGTTGATAACTCCCCCTAGACGCTGTAGATATCTGGAATTCGAGGCCTTGACAGTTCACCTGTGTACCTGCAAAAGAGTTCAACACGAAACAGATCAAAGCAACCAGAATATGATCTACTAATCTATGCTAGTGACTAAGGAATCTAGCAATATATATCTGAAATCAAACATCAACAATATATATGGGACATAAAATCAACTTCCATTATAAATATGAAGTAGTTTACAACCAAGCCTTAGTGTTGACATGCATCTCCATGAAACCAACTCTTCATCCCCAAAAGCTCCGACTCTATCTCTCTATGCTCTCTCCAAATGATCTTGGGCCAAGAATCAGTCCAACAGCATAACAATACCTCCAATGTTCTCCTCTCAATCATGGCTATGAGCTCATATTTATAGGGCTTTAATGGATAGAGATGGTTGAGAAATTAGTGGGTGAGGTGGCCTCTAAGATCCTAGGATGAGGGATCTCAAGTTCAACCAACCCACAGTAGTAAGGATAAGAGATATCTCGAGGCTTATCATCTAGAAGCCTCGAGAAGCTTCTCTTTTTACCCTTTTACCTAGGGTACTGCTCTTCTCCTTCTTTGATAGAGCGGTTCTGGTAATAACTGCCTATTGACCAAGGGTAACAGGCGGTGGCACCGCTTGTGGACAACCGATGAAAAGCGGTACGAATAGGGGTACCACTCCTGGATAAGGGAGGATAACCGGTGCTAGGAATTTGTATGATAGACTGGTAAAAAGTCATTCAGTATTCACTCTAGAAGCTGGGATTTCAGGGCAAGTAGGTATGTAAAAGGTATTATCACATGATGGTGACAGGAGTTTGGTATAACAGGATTCCCCCCAAAGCATGAGTCTTAGAGTGATACAATAAACGAGAGCTTTGAGAACAAGTCGTTGCCAAGAGATGAAAATGTTGGCTCGATCGGAGTATGCAGTCAAGTAGGCATCTGTAGTACATTAGTATGTTGACTCATAGACGGAAGTAACCAAACTCATAGCTGCAGACCAATACAAGGCAGATCCATGAGTGGAATAAACAAGCATGGCTACTAGAATACAACATAGATCCATGTGATAGAGGACTCAAACTTGGACATAGCTACCAGAAATACAACATAGATCTATGTCATACATACGCAAATTTGGGCATAGCCACAACCATACAAATGTGGATCCATGCTAGATATACAAAAATCCATCGCAACCTGGGAAAACGCAATGAGCGCTTTTAAAAAAATGGCCAGGGTCTTCATCTCGTCTTCCACAAAGTACGATTCTATCCATGTGATTACAATGATCTGAAGTCGAACATGGTAGAAACCACTTGATTATCGGCCAATGATGTGAACCGTTAACAAGTGTGAGGGAGATCACCATTAATGTCAATGATTCCCAAGGTACCCTAGTACAATCTACTGAGTGTGAATAGATGTCCTAATGTCGAACACCCAGTCGATTCTATCGATCAAAGGTCAATGATGTGAACCAATGTCAAGAGCGAGAGAATCTGTCATTAAGGCATACAGATCTTAAGGTACTGAATATTGTTTCTAAGACCATTTCTTAGATGACGAGCTGATGTCGACGGGAATAGTCTTGTCAAAGGAGGGCCATGATGAGTCCCACATCGATGACACGAAACTTGGAACATAGTTCTGGAATGACGTGAATGTAGTAACCATATGACTGACTCAAAGATACTGACACAAATACTGTGTAGACTGTAGAGGTAAGACTTCTTCAGATTCCCTTTGAACATCGGGCGGCATGACAAAATGACTTGGCAACATGAATAGACAAGATAGATACACAATGCGATAGTGGACAATGCATTCTTTTGAAAGACTCAAAGGATTGACATGAATCATGAAAGTGGATCATCACGGAGATCAGCTGAATACCCAATTGACTGACATGATTGTGCTGACAAGTGCCATGTTCAAAGGTAACGACAAACAACTGCCATTACTTGCAAAATGATTCCCTTTCCCATTTCCCCCATCAGGATCGATGAGTGCCTCTTTTGGGTTTCACGAGTTCAAAGAGGGTAACAATCACTCGATATAGCTTGTCAGAAGACAAGTCCAGTCTCATATGTTTTACAAACCTGAGAGAGGATGGGTTCGTTCCCAAAATAGGTCTCTTAATGTTTAATCGTTAACGAGTCCACTGAAAGAAAACTTGGTATCGTTCTGTTGAGGCCTGGAAAATCGCAGGCGGCAACAGTAAAGGATTCTCCCCAATCAGCGTTCCCAACTAGCCCGCTGACTGTTTGGTATAGGGAATCCGTCCGGTTTGCGGTCTGGCCACCGTAGGTCAAAGAAACAACGAGGGTTTACCGGTTGCGGCCCGGTCCACCGGAATTTGTATTTTGACTTAAAAAATGCAATGCACATGCCTATCTAAACCATGCAGGGTGATAAGGATGCCGGGAACCACACCATGTGCTGCGCAGGTTCTTACCTCTCGTCTTATGTTCGCTACACCTAAATCACATATGCAATTATGAAACCAAGATAACTAACTATCTATCCCCGGGGAGCCAAAAAATCATTATTAGTGAGTAATGTACCACTTTCATGTATGTTAAACTAGATTACAGATAGCTGCTATTTACGTTTACAACACATGAATGAGAAGATATTCTAACAACCAGATAGCCAATTGTTATATACAAACACATGCATTACTCTATGTGAAATTTCCATAAATAAAATCAGAAATTATTCAACCAGACATAGGTCATAAAGTTAGAACAATCTCACGATTCACAGACACAAGCTGAAAAAACAAAGTA
>LPNX010140869.1:412191-443344 GCA_001517045.1 Pseudotsuga menziesii | reverse complement strand
CTCCCGATCGAAACATCGGGGCATGACCACATGACTCAAATACATAATAGAAACATCCCGGAATAAACATCGGGTTACAATAATATAAAATACATATAAAATACATAGAAGAATACATTCCGAAGTTACATATACATCAACATCTGGATCTTATATGAGGCTGATAAAAGTCCAATGTATCAGAAATATTAGCATATGGTACAACAAGGACAAAGGATTCAACGGCTCCATGAGGATATAGGGCCAGACTAGGAAAACTATGAGCAACTAAGGAAAAATGATAGGTGTAAAAATATGAATGATTGATGGGCATAAGATCTGAATCATAAGTATTTAGAACAGATCCAAAAATGTTTAATATCATTCCAAATATGACTAACATCATGGATAAGCAGCCACTTAAATATAGGAAATACTTCAAACCATGTAAGACAAATACCACTAGTGAACTTGGGATTTGTATAGTCTTAATATTTTTCAGAGGTATGGTATATGGTATGGATGGTAGTATGATATGTGTATCAACCTGAAAATATGCTTCTAAATCATAATCTAAAGGATCACATATAATCATATCAGTAGACTCATGGGAATACACTAGTAATGAATCCTCTGTATGAAAGGAGGAAAGCATGAGACGTTGACAATCTTCAAGGAGGTTCTGAGTGATGCCAAGAACAAAGGAGGAGATGCTGAATCACATGAGATCAAGTAAGGTAAGTGGTATAACACAAATAAGACTTTATTTTTCTAAGAAAAAATCCTGGAAATCACTGGGTTGCGCACCATCAATGAGAGAGGTATGCACAAAGTGTGAAGGATCTAGCACATAGATCACATAATATAAGATAGGAAATTTGAAGAACAATGAACGGGTGATAGGATCATATTTAATATCAATAGAATATCCATTTGTTACTAATTTTTCATCAATGGTATCACAGGAATAAAAATCACATTCAAGAGACAGAAAAAAATATGGCTCTTCAATATTTTCTTCTTCATTGAAGGAGGAAGCATTCGAATCAAGGAGAGTAGAAGCAACATGAACTGTGTCAGAAAATTGTTCATCATGATCAAATTCATCAGAGAATGTAGAGGCCAAGAAATCTTGAGACAAAGAAAAAGAGGAGATTTTGGGTTCACTCCATGCTTCATCTTCTATTTCCTGTAAACCAAAAGCTTTTTCCAAATTCTTCCAAATCTCAAATGGATACTTAGCAGAATCTATGAGATGATGTATATTTGGAGACATTCCCAAACACATAATTCCCTAAGCTCTATCACAATTATTAATCTAATCAATATTCTCTTCTTCAGGCTCAGGTTCACTCAATGCACCAATGGAGACATCAAAGAGACATTACCTCTTCAAGTATCCACTCATCTTTGGCTTTCGATCAGCATAGTTGAAAGGATATAGTAGAGGAACTTTTGAATCCATATAAAATTTGTTGATATGCTCTAGGAGATACTCTACAACTTGCAAAACAAAACTAGGAGAAAATATTGTAAGCTAGACAAGCTCTTCTTCAGAGAGGAATAGGAGACTGGATGCACTCTGTAACTCTGTAGAACTTGATCAACCTTGTTGCTCTGATACCATGTAGGATATGGAAAGGTTGTGCTCCCTGTAGCTCTGATACCATGTAGGATATGGAAAGGTTGTGCTCCCTATAGCTCTAATACCATGTAGAAATAATAGATCAATGCTATGAGAAGTGATGATAATAAGAAGAACATCAAATAGATATTGCTACTAAGAATTTTCAGAAGCACACATAGGACAAATAGAGAGAAGAAATGAGACTGGATCACATGAACGAAGAGATGAATATTGGAGTGTATCCTTCCTTTAAATAATGATGAATAATAGTGTACATAAATAGTACATCCCTCATAGGAAAATTGAGTTGTATGGAGACAACTCATAAAGCTCAAAAAGGCTAACTTACCAAAATATAGAAAATCCCCATAGGTGACTAAAGCACTTCCCAAATCTATCAAGAACCTCACGAACTAGAAAATTCATGAGTGAGTTGTCAAGGAGATGGAAAAAACATGCTAATCCTAGAAAATGGAGGAAAATTCATGAAGGATGGGTTGGCAACAAAAGCACCGAGTTTCCTAGTTTTACTAGCTTCACCCTATCCATAGAAAAGCAAGAAAAACAGAATAAAGAAGAATCTGATGTAAAGTGACGTATACTAATTCTAGATGTTAAAAAGGTGGTTAGGATTAACCCATAATTAGAAATAAAGAATTCCTAGGATATTGATGTCATGTATTGACTTTAATGTGGAAGTGGGTGCCAACTAATTAAGCTAGTGGGTGAATAATTAATCAAATAATGATTAATTATTTTATCCTAACTTATGAGTGGGTTTAATGTATTCCAACATGCTGAGGATTCACCTGATGGTCATGAGCCTAGATCTACCTTTAGGTGGATACATAGCCTACACATTTTGTTTTTATGTTTATTTAAAAGTGTGTCTGTGTAGATATTTAACTAATATTTAAGGTTGGGGTTTCGTATTATGCCCGTGAGCTTGGAATATTTGTCTCAACCCTTATACGAATACGCATTTTGTGAATATAATAGTTGATTTATATATTTGTGTATTTGGTTATGCTAGCGTATCTCAGATTGGTTTAAACTGTAGGTTTATGTTGAAACTCTTGTGGGAATCCTGTAATGCGAAGTTCTTACTGTGTAAGTTGCATTGTTTATATTTTCTTGTATTTATCAGTGTGCCTACAGGACTAGATCCTAGGATTTAACGATTTAGACTTGTGGTTTTATCGTTTAAGGCTTCGTGTTTCGGCCTTGATGCCTACAGGATTTGATCTTGGATGTTTTATGAGTTATGATGGTAGTTTTGGATTGGCATTCCACATGATCAATTTTGGGTGAAAATATGTTAAATAATGGATCAATTTATATCAATAGTGAGTTGATATTTTTGTAATGTATAATTCTCCCATGGCCAAACCTTAACAGGTTTCGATAGCTGGTTTTTTTTGTAGAGGGTTTGGTAATGGAATTTGTATGGGGTTTATTAAGAGTTATAATTGTTATTTTTTATCATAGAATTAGCATTTAACTATGTTTAAGTCTGTGAACAACGTTTATGATATAGTTATTTATATGGGATTTGATTTTTGAAAAGAAAATAAGCATGCTGGCATTATGAAATCTGCCAGCGTTGGAAATATAAGTTTTAGAGTTGGGTTTAAATAGAGATAGTTTAGTTCTATGTTTTAATTACTTCATTTTTCATTGGTATCTTATTAGTTATTTTAAAGTGATTTAAACCTAGTTTGAAGTTCTTCAACTCAAATATTTGACCTCTTGTTTGTGTGCTTTATAATTTTTTTTATCTTTAAGTAAAATCTAAGAAAAGCATATGTGGAAATTTAATAAAAAACACTACTAAGGAATATAACTATATTTTTCTAACTAGGTAGTCATGGCTAAGTAAACCAAATAGTCCTATATCATAATCTATACATAATAAAATTAGTTCTAAGTTTTGTAAACAAAACAAACCTAGCCGCTCTTTAAGGATATGTAAACATAATAAACCTTGCTATAGAAAGCATATAATATACGGACTTTCATTCCATATTATACATCCTTCAATTAATAAGAAAATGGTATGAACTGTAACAAAGATGAAGAAACCTCATACCTATAATTTGAATCTACTTTAATGGATAGAACCTTGCACACTCAAGCATGCAACATTAACAAGAACATAGCCAATTTTATCAAACTCAGTTCTATTAACCGAATAACTTAGGAACTACCATGTTCCACCGAACCATGGCTCGTAGCCATTCCTGGTTTCAATACAGATCCCCTCGAGTTGGTTCCAACATGAAAGTAGCTTAGAGCTCCTAAAGGTAAGGCTTCCATATTTGGGATAGCAGGTTTTGGAGCAGTTTTTCTTTTTCTCTTGGGAAAAAATGCTCTCCAAGAACTCTATTGACAAATAATAATCAGGTAGAATAGATGGAAAACCAGAAAGATCCCCAAGCCTCTCTTTGGCATGGGTCTTTATAGACAATCTTTAGGAAAAGAGACAGTTAAATAAAGAATCATTTGTTTTCTTGAAATCATATTTTATTTAATATATGTGAAATTAATCTTTATTTATTTTAACTTGGGAACTCTTTGACTAGTTCCTATTTGACTCTTTTAATAGGTATTTAAATATTTAATTTAGTTATTGTAATAAATAATAATACATATATCCTCCCATTATTATTTATAGTTACTATTATTATTTCATGTGATTACCGTTTTAGTTATATATATATATATATATAATAAATATATTGGTGTTAACATTTTTACTTTGTGTATCATATAGCATGATCCCAAACCACATGATACTTTTCTTTTTAGCTTATAGTCACTTCTTTATTAAGGCCTTCAGGTACGGGTGATGTCAACTAGGTTACGAAGCTCTAAATGTCCTTGCATGTTGGATTACCTCGTATAACATGGTAGGTCTTTAGTACTTGATGAGACACATAAATTCGAAATTTCATTTAACCACTTACAAAGAAGTAATATGAGATGAATGTTTTATTAGAGTCGTTTTCACTCAATATATTAATTTTTTAGTAACTCCTAGCTTTTATTCAGAGCCCATACTCAATGCCATGAAACAAGGAGTTACAACTTAGTGCAATTCCGAAGCTCCTCACTCAACACTTATACTAGGATGTATTTGTAGGATATACTTAGGGATACAATGTCCAAGGATCTGACGTTCCAGATCTTATGGTCAACATCAACTTGGAATGCTCCAGGGATTATTCCAAACAATTCCAGTTCTTATCTTTTCATGTGCTTCAGAGCTTCATGCTCAACATGATGTTTCATAACTCATGTGCTATAGAGCTTCTTGCTCAACAAAAACATCAAATACTAATATTAGAGAAAATTTCAACTCAAAATGGGCCTCCTAAGGAAAATTAATAAAATAATAGTTAAACTAATAAAATAATATTTATTAATTTTTGAGGAAGAAAAGAAAAAACTTCTTTTTTGTTTGTATTTTCGACATATCTCCCTATGTGTTTACTCAAATTTCGATCGGGAGAGCTCATTGGATGCGGAATTAAATTCCACATCCAACGTGTACCCACTTGGCATACTTTTGATAGGTCCCTCTACCCCAAAAACATGAAATACCTGAAAAAATGTGATGATGATGTCATCATCATGTTTTTTCATGTATTTCATGTTTTTGGGGTAGTGGGGCCCATAAGAATTATGCCAAGTGGGTACCTTTTGGATGTGGAATTCAATTCTGCATCCAATGATCTCTCCCAATCGAAATTTGAGTAAAAACATCGGGAGACATGTCGAAAATACGAACAAAAAATTAGTTTTTTTTATGATACCTATCCCCAAATTTATATTAAAAAATTGTTTAAGAGGTGCTCTCTTTTTGAATTTTAAAGAATTTTGATTGGCTAATACATGGTGACATGGAATTTGTACTATTTTTGGAAGGCCCATTTTAAATTGAAATTTCCTCTAATGTGTGCTCGAAAGCTTCTTGCTCAACACAAACATCAAATACTCATGTGCCTCAGAGCTTCATGATCAATGCAAATGTTTCATAACTCATGTGCTATAGAGCTTATTTCTAAACAAAAACATCAAATAATCATGTTCTTGGGAGGTTATCACTCAACACAAACATCAAATACTCATGTTCCTCAGAGCTTGCGCTCAACATAAACATATCACCAATTATGCGCTTCAGGATCCACGCCCAACACATGAAATAATATACATAAAACATGCATTTGTATTACACAAAATATATCAATAAAATCATCATTCTCATGTGCAGTGGGGTCTTATTCCCAATTTTACAAAATAAAATATCGAAGAAAAATCACATGCAATAGGACTTATTCCCATAAGTGTCAAGTCAAAAATTTGGGATATTACATCCCTCCCTGCTTAGAACAACATCGCCTCTGGTGTTCTAGGGACTAGGAATGAAATCATGAAACAGAGTGGGGTAAGCCTCTCTCATGGTGGATTCATTTTCCTAAGTAGCCTCATCAGCCTTAAAGTACTTACATTGCACTTTCAACTGGAATATGGTGCACTTCCTAATATGCACCTCTATCTTGTCCAGTATATGAAGGTGTTCAAGTAAAAAATCCCCTTCAGGTTCCACCTGTAACATGTGATAGCACCCAGAATTGCATCAAAAGGTTGCAGAAAGGTGGACTCTGAGGTAACAACAGAAACACTTTAGGAAAGGGAGCTAGCTTATTTGGTTCCATATATGGATTTCTCACAAATACATAACAAGGCTATATTATATTTCCACAAAATGAGTTTCAGAGGTTGGTGGTGCAAGAAAGGTATGATATATTGGGATATGGAGTCACAAATACCAAGAAACATAGAGTAGTCTGCACAGGGAATGTTCGCAAGAGCAAGATAGCACTTTGGTCACGGTCGATATGTTGGGGTTTGGTAGAAAATGAAGAATGATAACAGTCCATTGATGTAGAGCACCACAGGGATGAATTCTACACCAAATTTGGAAGAAACATTTGGCAGATGTCTAAAACAATGGCCAGAGCATAGGTGTAATATCTCAAATTTTG
This sequence comes from Pseudotsuga menziesii, assembly GCA_001517045.1. NCBI lineage: Eukaryota > Viridiplantae > Streptophyta > Pinopsida > Pinales > Pinaceae > Pseudotsuga > Pseudotsuga menziesii. Next base: position 436,690 of record LPNX010140869.1, on the reverse strand, counting down.
GACGTACCATTTATAAGCATGAGCCTGTTGACCATCATGATTATATTGATGTTTTATTTTATATTGGGTCAAAGACCCCATTGCATATGAACATGATGATTTTTTTTGAATATTGGGCGTAAGCCAATTGTTGATGATATATATGTTTTGTGTTGGGCATGGACCCTGAAGCACATGTTGATGAAATGTTTTGTGTTGGGTGTGGACCCTGAAGCACATGATCGATGAGAAGTTTTGTGTTGAGCGAGAGGCTCTGGAGAAAATGAATACTTACATTTGTGCTAAGCATAAATCTCTAGAGCAAATGAAAATATAATTTGGAAATGTTGGGCATAAGCTCTAGAGACTTCCATGTTGGTGTTGAGCATAAGCTCTTGAGCATCGGACGTTTTTCCATTGTATCCCTAGTTGTATCATACAAGTACATCCTAGCATTTAGTGTTGAGAGAGAGCTCTAGAATTGCACTATGATTGTAAGTCCCTATTATAAGCATTGATTATGGAATCCGGTAAGCGCTAGGGGTTACTGAAAAGATTAAAATAACCTCTGAGTGAAAACAACTCAAGAAAAAATATTGATCTCATCATACTTATTTTTAAGTGATTAAATGAATTTTCGAATTTCTGTATTCTCATCAAGTATTGAAGAACTAGCACGTTATATGAGGGAAATCCAACATGCAAGGATGTTTAGAGTTTCCTAGCCTACTAGACCTGATCAATATATCTACTTGAACTTCATAAAAGAAGTGTCATTAAGTCTAAGGGATCATGACACATGATGCCCGATGACAAGTGTTAACAAAGTATTTTAATACTATGTATTTTGTACATCGTATGTATAAAGAATTAATTATGATTAATTATATAATTGAATAAAGAAAGAAGAGAATATCCACCAATTATTATTTATTGTTAAAGGATTAATAAATAGTGAAATGTCTATGAAAGACTAACTAGGAACTAGTTAAAAGTTCCTAGGTTAAGAACTGAAAAATTACCCTAGTAAATTAAAAAAGGTTTAAATCAAGAAATCAAGGATGTCTTGATTTAACTACCCCTTTGACTAAAAAAGTCTTCCTATAAAGACTCAAGCCAAGCAAAGGCTTGGGAATTCTGATTTTTATCTAGGTGAATTATTATTTTTCCTATTCTGCTCTCAAGTGTTTTCTTGGAAAAATTTTCCTACAAGGAAAAGAGGATTGATTCAGGAATGATTACCGGTTAGGAAACCCTACCTTCGGAGCTCTAATCTACTTGCATGTTGGAGTATATCTCAAGGGGATCCAGATTAGAACTAGGAATGGTTTTGGGTCATTGTTGGGAGGAATGTGGTAGCTCCCAAGTTATTTGGTCATCAAGTAGAGGTCAGAGCTACATTGAATTGTTAATACTGGTTATCTAAGTGTGTAGGTGCAGCCGTTGACTGAGCTTCAAATTTAGGTATGAAACCCTTGAAGGTCTATTCTATTTCTTCCCAAAGTTTCATTAATGTTGATGTTAATTAATGGCTGAAATGAAATTTCTAACCCTAATGGTTATGTTTTATGGTTATCAATCTACTAGGGTTGTATATGCAATTTACTAATCATAGGCTGGAGAAATCTTATTATATGTTGTACATTACTAGGGTTTGTACTTTGAGTGAAATTATGTAATTATCCCATGTTTAGTTTATGTGCACCATACCTAGTTTTTGTAATCAGTTAGCCTATTCTACAAGTGGCATTACTCTGCTGACATATTTCATTTGTCAACAGAGGGTTGTTTTTATTAAAGTTTAGTTCAGAAGTACAGGATATATATATATATATATATATAATTACATATATATATTAGTCTTCAAATAGTTTTATAATTTACGTACTATTTGATTTATTATAAACTAAAGAGAAAAACCTAAATATTTTAAAATAGATCTACTAGGAACATAATTCATATAATAAACAACTTTGTATTATTATAAAATCTACAATCCAAATCGCATCCATTTTCCATAACTCAAATGTTTAATTCACAGTCCTATTATTACAGTCATCCATTATAAATCATAAAGGGTTTTAAAGGTCCCATTTAAATCTATTTACACATAACAAAACATATAATAATAACCATTGGAAACAACTAAAACCCGTTTTGTCATCAAAAGGCCGCGCCATCGAATCCTGTAGATGTCTAAGCCCAAGATAGTAATAATAATAAAACTATAAGCAGTTTATAATCAAGGAGTAAGCAATCGCATAACCATTTCTCGACAGTCCATGCTAATATATCTAGAATGTGCAAGCTGCGCTTTTAAGGTATTCCACAATCCTTTAATCCAAACAATGCATACCAAATATCTAGGTCATAGAGACTCTAGTTATGGCCTCATCCAAGTCGATTCTAAATACATAGTCACGCTTTCAAACCAAATCGATATCGTGGGTTGTCATAAACCTGAATGTTATAGCCCGATTCTTCCAAATAAACAATTTACATTATAAAATACCAACTAAAAATATATCACGGTCATTGGGAGAGGAACATGCCATTCGTGGCATGGACTGCACCCACACTGAGCCAATACAAAACTAAGAATTCAATACTCTATTTAAAAACACAGACTCTATTTATAAGCTAACGTAGATCACGTGGTGGCAATCCAATGGGATATGGCACCATTGTTACAATGGTGCAGCCCATGGCATAACGCCTAAGCTCTAGAGGCTCCCTACTCAACATACAAACCAAACAAATAGAGTGTTGTGCAAATGGCCATAATCCAAAACAAAATTATACGCAGAGTAATTTTATACAGGATGTAAGGGCACAATTCGATCCCATTAGAGTCCACATAAAATGCAGAAATTAAATAACCATACAAAACCCAAGTTTACACAGTATTAAACAATGGATGAATTCATAGGTATTTCATACCAAATCATTATAGTTTCATTTAAAAACTAATGCAAAGTGTATTTACACAGAGAGGCATGAAACCCCTTTGAGGGGTAGTCAAGTAATTAAAACATTAATGGCAAGCTGTGAGCTATGGCACCATTACAAGTAATGGAGCAACAACGTCCCAAACAAATGCCAAATATCTCAATGGGAGTCCATTTAAAACTAGAGAAAACTACAACATTAACCCTTAAGGAAGAGTAACCAAGTGCCACACGAAACCCGAACCTAGTAAAGTTTTCCAATTCAGGAATGCCTAGAACGAGAGGAGGCAAGTGATTCTTGCTAGTAGGATTAGCATGGTCGTAAAGGAGAAATCCCAAATCAAAAATGTATCCCTGTACAAACCTTTGAGAACCTTCATCTCCACCTGTAGAAAACCCACGATGGCATGAGGAGTTATCCCATGCGATTAAGGAACCAATGAAGCATTGCATTTTACACAGAGATGGATGAGCTTACCTCCAAATCGTTGGCGACATCTCCATTCTCCTAATGTGTAGAGTCCACAGTACACCACAATGCCAATACCATAATGCACATACAAAAAATCCCATGTCCTTTACCAATGGTTTTCACCGACCCCGATGGCATTAATGGCACTAGCTGGTGGCCATTAACCCCACCATAAACCCCAACCATAAGATCGTGTATCAATGTTAAATCAACCATGTCATATGATAAACCCTCTATCCTATGGTTTCACCAGCCTTTAAAAGCCAACACAGGCCCAATACTAATGACATGGTTGTATACCATAATCCCAACCTTATCGTATGCACAACCCTTAATACTATCATATAGTATTACAATGTTTTCCCTTAGCATCAATACCATATAGTGTTACAATTTATGTCCCTTAGCAACACGCTTATAGTGTTATCATATGCCCTTTAGAATAGTTCATATAGGTAGCATATGAGTTGAAGTCATAGTCTAGGTTTGTAGCATTTAGGCATAATGGCAAGTGTAGTATGCCATGATTCCCTTGCTAGGATGAACAAGCGTAAGTATACAAGCTCGTCACCAAGGTAAACCTGCAAAATAGAAACAAAAGATGAGTAAGTAACTGAACAAGAGATAGACAATAATAAGGATAAGGACCATAAGATAATTCATAAGCATTTAGTAAATTTAACAAATAAAGATAGATAACAAACATAGGGCGTACCTGAGTCGTCAAACGGATTAGTAACAAAAGTGTAAGAAGAAACGAGAAGTCCAACTAAGAACTGAAATTTGTCAAGTAATCGATAATCCTAATGTCGCAAGATTAACCTATGAATCAATGAATAAGGTGCCTTAGTTGAAATGAACTAAGTAAGACAACATAACTAAGAATAAACTTACCTCTCAGATTGTCATGGGAGAACGAGTCCTGCCACTCCATCACTTTGTTCCCATCAATAAATTTAAGTTAGTTTTCATTAAATTAACAAAGTATACATGTGCAAGAGAAAAACAATGATCTATATAACTCATTAATTCACCAACAGTAATAACTAATATATATCAACAATTTAAATAATAGAATTAAGGCATAAGAAGTAAATGAACTAATAGTCACGGAATGGATAAGAGATTAATAAGACTGTGGGTAGAATCCAAAGAGCATTAGAGGAAATTTGGGGTCTAAAATGGGCCTTATAAGAAACCGTGCCAAAATAAGTTTTTGTGAGTTGGAATTCAAGAACCAATAGAATTTCAATAAAATAAGTCAACCATAATGGTTGAATTGGCATATTTGTCATTAAAAAAAACTACTTTTTTTGTTCGTATTTTCGACATATCTCCCTGTGTTTTTACTCAAATTTCGATCGAGAGAGCTCGTTGGATGCGGAATTTGATTTTGCATCCAACGAGTACCCACACTGCATACTTTTGAAGGACCCCGCTACCCCAAAAACAAGAAATATCTGAAAAAATGTGATGATGACATCATCATCACGTTTTTTCAGATATTTCTTGTTTTTGGGGTAGCGGGGTCCATCAAAAGTATGCAGTGTGGGTACTCGTTGGATGCAAAATCAAATTCCGCATCCAACGAGCTCTCCCAATCAAAATTTGAGTAAAAACACAGGGAGATATGTCGAAAATACGAACACAAAAAGTAGTTTTTTTTCTTTCTTCCTCACAGATTAATTAATATTATTTTATTATTTTAACCATTATTTTATTATTTTAACTATTATTTTATTATTTTCCTTAGGAGGCCCATTTTAGACCCCAAAATTCCTCTAATGGGTTGAAAGTTTAAGGAGCATCTATGTCTCCGCACGAGTACTAATGATCCCTTTTTGGGTAGTTTTTACTAGACTATAATTTGTTTTTCAATTTTTGCGGACATTACAATAGGAATATAAATTTTGAACCATTATACACTACGTCAAAGACATGAAGAAAACATAATGCAAAGAAATAACATGAAGTACATGTGCATAAGGAAAGGAAAGCACAAACTGCAACTAAGAAATACACAAGAATTATTACATCCAAAGGCCGACAGCCGACTCTGTTTCTTGTATTAAATATGGATCAAATTACAAAAGAACAAAAAATCTCTTAAGTTCCGACCAAAACCAACCACCTTTTCCCTCGGCGGGGAGTATCTTTATAGTGCTTCAAGCACCCGAGACTAACCTAGAAATAGGCAAAGAAGTTAGTTACAATCATGATCGAAACTTTTAACAGACTAAAATGTGGCATATACACCATAGATTACATAGATAAAAAAAAATGTTTATGGAGCAAATGTGTATGCTGGTCTCAACGGTAGTGCAACATCTCTCACCTCAGGCTCGCTAGTATTGAAAACAATGGCTCAGGACATCCATTAGTGGCTTGTCACTGACTTGGATTGAACTAGTTATCTTTCTCTTGGGTCTACAACATTTCCTTTTTATTTTGAGGCTATTTATGTTCCTTCTATGCTCAAACACAGCTTTCTGCAATGGCTTATAGATGGAAAGAAGGTTTTTGTTCCTTCTATGTTCAACCTTCTTCCTCGCTTCCCCCTCTCTTTGTAAAACTATTATTTGAGGGGATTTGAAGAAGGGATGCACTAATTCTGATAGTGGCAGGTCCTTGAGGAGGATTGTCATTCTTGTGCTTCCTTCGTCCTAGGGGAAGTATCCTTCTATAGGTTCCACGACGTGGCACACTCCTGACTTCATCACCACCCTAGAGAAAGTTGGCATGTGTAAATCATAAAGGCGGTGATGAATAATTTGGAATTCTTCTCCTCTCGTATGAGCATTCGCTCCAACAGGGCGTCACTAGAAATGGTCACCACATGCTAGGATTATGGAGACCGCAATTATGTCCGAAAGTTTTTGAGGGATTCCCATTGGACAGGAATTTCTAGGAGCTTCCTCCATGGGGGTGTGGAATTCTATTAGGATGGTAATGTCCTCACTAGCCTCAAGTCCATATAATGCGATGAAAATCCTTTCCATGACCTTGCTAGCACCAGATTGATTCTTTAATACAATGAACATCCCTATGCTAATGGATGGAGCCTTTTGGGTATAAAAACTAGGGGAATACAGGAATGTGGAGCTATGTTTTCCAACCAATAACACACCCTAAAATACAAGTTTTTGAAACTAGACGACCATAAAAAATATTCTCTAGAACTCTCAAAACCATCAATAGACTAACATTCAACCACCTTAGTTTCTCTTCCACATTCACTCAGTCTTTTTCTCTTGATGGCTCTGAGAAATGGTGCTTATAAAGAGTTGGAAGGCTGGATCTGACGATGGCCCTATCAACACTTTCGTACACTTTGCCACCGAGTATTATGATGACACACACATGGGAATGTGGATTTGGGATATAATCTTCTTGCTGGGAATCTAGTCATTCCACCCTTTTTGCTATGATGCTATACTACTTGTTGCGAAAAATATCTCTGGAACTGGTTCAATTCATCTCCCATTTGGCTCATGGAACATGGACTTGACTCCATTTACCTATTTTCTCTTTCTCATGATGGAATCATAATATTTATCATTTGGTTCATCTTCCTGCTTCTTGTGGAAGCCAAACCCACCTTCTTTATTTCAATCATTAGGATATGTTCCTTATTTTCATGCATTCAAAGCAGTGAACTTTTTGGTTTCAGGAGGGCAGTGTCTATTGTGGAGATGATTCTTAATCACAGGCATGCTTCGATGGTGTCGGGGTGTTCGATTACCTATCACTTCGATATCTCGTGCACTTGTCTCGGATTATCCCAACGACAGGATATTTTAGAAATGAGTCGATTGTACACAAAACTGTCCTTTCATCACAGATTTACCCTCTAGCAACTTTCACCAGGTATAAAAATTTCCATCCTTTCGATTTGAATACCTTTGATATTTATTCATCATACACACGTACAGGGAGGCCAAATTTCATGATTCCCCAAGGCGGTTTGTTCCGTGATTGTTCAATCAACAGATAAATATATTGCCATATATCTTTCCTTGGCTTGATCCACACCATTGAAATTTACTTCTATTCAACCCATTTCGCAGATCTGGGAGTCAGGATCTCCATGGGCACTTTGATCTGGTGGAATCAGTCCGATCCATTGATCTATCTTTTTTCAGTCCTCGCCCTTAGAAGCTGCAGTCATGTTAGAATTATTCCATGAAAGAACAAAGATGATTTGGGTCACACTTGTAGTATTCATGAAACCCATTATATCCTTTTATCTGGCTCACCTAGAGATAAACATCATAGAAGTGTTGTTCCTATTAGTGTAACTTCGAGAAATCCACACATAGTATTTTTTGTGCATTTTCAGGATGTGATTCGCTCCATTTTAATTTTCTCATCATCTCACGTGGAGTGAAAAATAGTGCTAACAAGTGGCTCCCACTATGGAGGATATCCTCCTTGTGAGGTATCAAAGAACAACATAGACAAAGTGCCAAAACCCATTGGGCGCCTCCCAAGTTTTGCTGCAAACTTTCAAAAACGATCCAAAAACAAAAATTAAACTAGCGACGAAACCAATTGAAAAATTGAGATCATCATGTCGAGCTTATTCATATCTATATACCTACTCTATATACTGGACCTTATCGTCGAGTCAAGTGATTTGTGACTTCCAATAAATCCCTCAAGGAAAATGGTCCCATAAATCCCATTTCTCTTCATGTCGGACCAAGGACATGATCGAAAGAACTAGTGGAACAAAATTCTAATAAAGAAGTTGATATGTACAATCAAGACCTTCCCATTTGTTACCATTTCCCATCCCCTCCGTGTAATTTGTTACTGGATCATAAAGACCTTGATGGATGCCAAATTATTCATCCATTCGTCTGGCGTGACAAAAATGTTCCAGCTTCCACTCTTCCAACATCATGCAGAGGCCACATTACAAAATAATTTGTGAGGTGATCTTTGGATCTTTTATAACTGCGGCACCAACTTTTCTGCATGGAGCTTCAGTACTTAAAAATTGATTCCCTAAAATTGTAGTAAAGAAGGAAGCGTTTTGTTCCTCAATAGTACCAATAAAATTTCTTTATGTGTCTAGGACGTACAAAGATGTACCTCTTGCAGGATCTACATATAGTCCCTGGTGATCCTCCTAGTCTAGAAATATTTCCATATAATCAGGGACATGACCATAAGGAACACTTCAGTATCCAGAAAAATATGTCGTTTGCTCATCTTGGGAAATTTGTTCAAGAAGTAACCCATCATGCCCATAATCGGGTTGGTTTCCAAAGGAACCATACACATACTACTCTAAGAAGTTCTCCAATGATGCAGCGAGGTTCTCGCTCCAATATTCAGGAGCCATGAATTCATCTTTTGGATATGCTTCAACAAGGATACAGTCATCTCCCTCTACAGGGTCAAGTAAGAAAAACACATCACCTTGATATGAGGTCTTTAGGTTCAAAACATATGGAGAAGCGCTGAATTTATAAACCCAGTCTATTTCCCTGTCAGGTCCTAGATTTGCAAGATCTTTAGCTGATTTCTTAAGCATTCCATCTCAGTAGTCATTTTCATATTCATCATATATAGGCATGCAAAAAGATCTTTCGAGGCCACTGTGGATACAACTCACAATAAGATGGTTGAAATATCAGGGAAATGAACAAATAAAACTTCCCACCTTTCCCTCCTCGTGCTGATATTATTTTTGTATACTGGAGAAAGGTGCAAGTTTCCAAGGAAATTCCTCTTTTGTCTCAAGGAACTCTGCCAGGTTTAACTCTTTTTATCATTCATTATTGTTGTCATGGTCTAGGAGTCTTCCCGACAATCTAAAATTTTCTTTGACCTCCAATTCATCATTGAACATTCTCTTTAATGAGACCAATTTTCTTTATAATAGAAATAAAGAAAATCAAGATGAAAAACAGACACGTAATACATCTTCGTAGCACCTTCTAATGGTTCAATCTCCTTGGACATGTTGTTATAGAAAATCAAAAATCTCCTTTTGAAACTTGATGTAGTTTCACCTTCTCATTTCCTCATAGAATAAAAATCTAAGAGTATTTGGTCCAATCATCTCCTTTTCCCCCAAAATTCTAAAAATGTATGAATTTTAGTCATATCAGGAATCAGTATAAATAGTCATCCCTAGTAGAATTTTAGTCATGTCGGGAATCAGTATAAATAAAGAGGTGACCTCTCTATTTATCATACATCTCATCCACACTCAAGTGTAGTGCATAGTTGAGGAAGGAGAAGACATTGGGGATATATAGAAAGAAGGTTACTGCTATTGGGAGATCATCTTACTATTTTGGGTTTCACTTTAGTGCTGATTCTATCTCTGAGGAAGTTGCGGGGTTTTCTCCATTTATGGTTTCCTCAAGGAAAAACACTATGTTCATTGTCTCTTCTGTTTGATTGTTGTGCTTGTTGTTCTCTCAGTTAAAGATCCTAATGAAATGCTAGCTTGATGTTTAAAATCTAACATGGTATTAGAGCTAACCTGAGAAGAAGACACTGTGCAGCTATGGGAATTAGGGCTTCCTAGTTTGTGGATCTCTCTCCATATATTTTCAGAAAAACTAGGGTGGAATAACTCTCCTCCATAGTACGCATCTTTTTGTTGAAGAAAAATCCAATTCTGAGGTTTTTTAGTTCTAGACCAAACACTACTGCTGGAAATTAGGGATTTTCACAGAAGTGGAATTTTTCAGTGATCCCAGGTTTGGATTGATCTCCTCCCAAAAATCAATGTTAGGGATCAAATTCAAAGCATTTGGGTGGACAGAACTCTGGAAAAGAAAAACCCTAATCTGCTCCTCAACCAACACTACATGATTTCAGCTCCAAATCCAGATCTGACATCTTGACCTGGTAAGATCTAAATATTTTCTATTTCCATTTGATTTTCTCAGTTAAGATGTCTCAACATACCAAACTTGATGAAAAGCTTGAGAGAGATGATAGCGTTCGATCTTGGAAGTATAGGATCTACCTGGTCCTGGAATAAAATGAGTTGGACTCCTATATCAGTGAGGAGGTTCCAATTCCATACGGAGATGAGGCCAAGGGCTTACATAAGAAGAAGTTGGTTATGGAAAAGAGGATCATCGCATATTCTATCAAGGATCACCTCATTCCTTAGGTGTCCTCTCTCAAGACACCTAAATCCATGTTTGATGCCCTAACCAAATTGTTTGAAGGGAATAACATCAATTGGAAGATGACTCTATGGAACCAATTGAAGAATGTCAAGATTCAAATGACGAGACCATCCAGTCATATTTCATAAGGGTTTCCTAGATCAAAGAACAACTAGAAGTTGTAGATGAAGAAGTAGAGAGCGCAAAAATTGTGATGAAAACATTGAATGGCCTCCCTAGGTCATGGGATTCTTTCATCCAAGGAATCTATGATAGAAAGAAGTTGGTCAAGTTCAATAGACTATGGGAAGAATGTTTTCAAGGCTGAAGCTTGGATAACATCTCGAGAAGAAAAAATTCAAAGTGAAGATCAAGATCCCATAGTACACTCCAAGAAAGGAAGAAGGGAAAATCATCATCACCAAGGTAAGCATTCTCATCAGAAAAATAATGTTGTAAGAAGGGATTCATCCAAACTCAGATGTTATAAATGCAATGAAATAGGACACTTTGCTAAAAAAATTCCAAGAATAAGAATGGATCCAAGAAGAAGAGGAACTCCAAAAGAAGACATCATGCTCACACTGCTGAGGATGATGATCCTCCTAGGTAGAGAGTAAAACAAGAAAGTGAAGACTCTTCAAGTGAAGATGAATATGTTTTGATCTCCAATATCACGGGAAATGTCACTCATGGAAGCAAAGATTGGCTTATTGACAATGGTGCTTCCAAGCACATGACAGGTTTCAAGGAATACTTTGAGAACCTATCCAAACATCATTTACCCCATAAGGTGAAGCTTGGGGATGACTACCAATATCCCATAAAAGGTAGTGGTGAATCCTCCGACAAGCTAGACTCCAGAAAGTCTATAAAAATGAAATATGTCTTGTTTGTATCAGGATTGAAGAAGAATCTTCTATCCATATCAGCATTAGATGCAAAAGGCATGAGGGCTGCATTTGTGGATGGCCAAGTCCTCATGTGGCCAAGAGGAAAGACTATTGATTATGCAATAGTGATTGGTGAACAATAAGGAGGTTTATACAAGCTAATGGGCCATACAGAACAAGCTATGGTCCATGAAACAATAGAGCCAAATGACCTTTGGCATAGAAGGCTTGCACATGTGCATTACAAGGCACTACCACTTGCAAGAAAAGTTGTTGAAGGTCTTCCAGAAATTCAAGAAAAACATGAAGGGGTCTGCAAAGGATGTACGAAAGGAAAGAACACAAAGAAGACATTTCCAAGTAGCAAAAGAAAAGAAAAGGGAATCTTGGAAATCATCCACTCTGATGTATGCGGACCAATGTCATCAAGTTCACTAAGTGGGTATGTATACTATGTTTCTTTCATTGATGAATTTTCTAGGAAGACATGGATTTACTTCATGAAGAACAAAGATGAAATTTTCAGCAAGTTCAAGCAATTCAAAGCCTTGATCGGGAACCAAACAGAAGAGAAGATAAAAACTTTTCGATCAGATAATGGTGGAGAATTCACATCAAATGAATTCAAAGACTTATCCAAAGAATCAGGGATTAAGAGGGATTTGTCCACTCCTTACAATCAACAACAGAATGGATTTGCTTAAAGCAAGAATAGAACCATCATGGAAGCTGTGAGAGCAATGCTTCATGATCAAGATCTTCCTATGCATCTATGGGCAGAAGCAGCCAGAACAATGGTGTATGTACAGAACTGTACTCCACACAGAGTACTCGAGAACAAGACTCCTGAAGAAGTCTTCTCCGGTAAGAAACCAACAGTCAACCATCTCAGAATATTCGATTGTCCAGCGTACATACACATACCAAAAGAAAAGAGAACAAAACTAGATCCTTCAGGAAAGAAGGGTATATTTGTGGGATACTTTGAAAGCTCGAAAGATTACAGAATATACTTCCCAGGATTGACGAATATTGATATCATCAGGGATGTAACATTTGATGAAGACACAGCTTACAACAAATCCAGAAAGAGACCTGCTCAAGATACAGAAGAAACAGAAGCACCCAGAATTCATGATACAACCATGAAAGAAGAAATTCAAGAAGAAGATCGAGAATTTGAAGAACCACAAAGACCTATAGATCCACCTCCAGAAAAGAATCCTCACAAGAGGAAACTTGCTTGGGTACGAGAAGTTATATAAGGTGCGGAAAGATGTGGGGCTCTAGAAGAGAATCACAGAGAAAGAAAGAGAACAATATCTTGCTCCAAATATGTAGCTTTACTATGTTATGTTATCAATAAATAACCTTCCAACTATGAAGAAGTGGCAGAATAGAAAGAATGGAAGGATGCTATGATCGAAGAGTATCAATTGATAATGAAGAATGATTTTTGGGATGTTGTCCCAAGACCAGAAGGGAAGTCAGTTGCAACTTCCAAATGGATCTACAAGATCAAGCATGCCACAGATGGTAGCATAGAGAAATATAAGGCAAGATTTGTGGCTCGTGGTTTCTCACAGAAAGAAGGAATAGATTATGAAGAAGCCTTTACACCTATAGCCAGATACACTTCCATTAGATCAGCACTTGCTTTGGCTGCAGTAATGAAAGGGAAGACACACCAAATGGATGTCAAGACTGCTTTCTTGAATGGTGTAGTGGAAGAGGAAGTGTATGTAGAATAGCCACTCGGTTTTGAGACACATGATAAGGAGTCTCATGTGTGTAGATTGAAGAATTCCTTGTATGGTTTGAAATAGGCACCCAGTACATGGTATGACATGATTGACAACTTTCTATCTAGTTTGGGCTTTATAAAGAGTAAAGTATATTCCAACGTTTACTAGAAGGTTGAATATGGCGACCCAATGATGCTTCTACTATATGACGTAGATGATCTATTTGTAACAGGTATGGATGGGTTGATTGCTGATATAAAGAGAAAGCTTGTTGCTGAGTTTGAAATGAAGGACTTGGGTATGATGCATTATTTTATAGGCATGGAGGTGTGGTAGAGTGTAGATGGGATTTCCCTCGGACAAGGGAAGCATGCAATAGAGATCCTGAAGAGGTTTGGGATGATGGACTGTAAGGCTATGGCCACACCTATGGAATCGAACCTGAAGCTATTAAGTGACGCTTCATCAGAACTAGTTGATGCTACGATGTATCGTCAGATGATTGGGTCCTTGATGTACCTGATGAACACAAGACCAGATATTTGCTTTGTTGTGAACACCTTGAGCTAGTTCTTGATAGATTCGATACATGTTCACTTGATTGCTGCAAAGCACATTCTGAGGTACCTAAGGGGTACAATTGATTATGGGCTCAAGTACAAGGAAAATCAGATTAACCTGTAGGGTTATGTTGATTCAAATTGGGCAGGCAGTGCCATCAATAGGAAGAGCACTTTAGGGTGTTTCTTTAGTATGGGATCAGGTGTGATCTCTTGGTTTAGTAGGAAGCAATCCTCTGTGGCACTAAGTACAGCTGAGGTAGAGTATGTTGCAGCTTGTTCAGCTAGTTGTGAGGCAGTATGGCTATGGAAGCTACTATCTGATTTATTTGATCTCCAGATGGATGCTACTTGTATACATTGTGACAACTAGAGTTGCGTAAAGTTTTCAGAGAATCTAGTGTTTCATGACAAGTCGAAGCATTTCAAGATCAAGTATCACTATATCAGGGATATGGTGTAGGAGGGAGTAGTGAAGCTCCAGTATGTTGCGGTGGAGGAATAGATAGCTGATTTGTTGACAAAGCCATTGGATAGGGTGAATTCTGAGTACTTCAGGGAGACGTTTGGTGTTCTCCAGGTTGAGGTTTCCTCCAAGAGAAAGTGATGAGACCCATATCCATTCTAACATGGTGATAGGATTGGTTCCTTCCATGGTTAGATGTAAGGGCTGAGCCATTCTGTCATGGTGAGAGGATTGGTTCCTTCCATGTCATATATGACTGTTGAATCCATAGTCATTCTGGCGACAAGGTCAAATGTAAGGGCTGAGCCATTCTATCATGGTGAGAGGATTGGTTCCTTCCATGTCAGATATGAGTGTTGAATCCATAGCCATTCTGATGAGTAGGTCAGATGTAAGGACTAAGCCATTTTGTCATGGTCAGAGGATTGGTTCCTTCCATGTCAGATGTGAGTGTTGGCCATTTTGACGAGTAGGTCAGATGTCAGGGAAACTGCCATTCTATAGGAGAATGGAGGCACTTGGTCAGTTACCAAGTAGCTTAGTCTGGGACTGGGGGCCATGATGATGCTCCAGAAATTATCCAAATCGAGTGATGATCCAGATCTAGTGATGATGATCTAGATCCAAAGATGAAGATGATTCGAAGATGAATATGACTTGAATACAAATATGACTTGAATATGAAGATGACTTGAAGATGCAGATAACGAGATGATCCAGAGAAGAATACCAGTGATGAAAATTGTGTCCAGAGAATACCTTCCTAGTTAAGAGGGAATATTGATGTAATTGTAACTTCAGAATGTATTCACTTGTATTTCTTATCTATTGTAACCCGATGTTTATTCTGAGATGTACTTATGTCATGTCATGCCCCAATGTTCTTATCAGGAGGATCTATAATGTAAACAACTCATGTCAAGTCATTGTGGGTAACCCCCTCCTATTGTCTAAGGGTTAAATTCCTCGCAGTTCCGGGGCACTAGGGTTATTAGACTCACCCAGTGAAGTCAGCCCTATTAGGGTTTTATTCATGTCAGGAATTAGTATAAATAGAGAGGTGACCTCTCTATTTATCATACATCTCATCCACACTCAAGTGTAGTGCATAGTTGAGGAAGGAGAAGACACTGGGGCTAGACAGAAAGAAGGTTAATGCTGTCGGGAGATTATCTTACTGTTTTGGGTTTCACTTTAGTGATGAGTCTATCTCTGAGGAAGTTGCGGGGTTTTATCCATTTATGGTTTCCTAGAGGAAAAAAATTGTGTTCATTGTCTCTTATGTTTGATTGATGTGCTTGTTGTTCTCTTA
This sequence comes from Pseudotsuga menziesii, assembly GCA_001517045.1. Taxonomy (NCBI): domain Eukaryota; kingdom Viridiplantae; phylum Streptophyta; class Pinopsida; order Pinales; family Pinaceae; genus Pseudotsuga; species Pseudotsuga menziesii. Next base: position 421,173 of record LPNX010140869.1, on the reverse strand, counting down.
GTTAGAGATCCTAATGAAATGCTATCTTAATGTTTAAAATATAACACCTTTTTACATGGGCTTATAGCTTGCAAGAAGGTTTTTGTTCCTTCTATTTTCAACCTTCCTCCTCTCTTCCCCCTCTCCTGGTAATACTATTATTCAAGGGGATTTGAGGAAGGGACGCGTTTATTCTTATATTGACATGTACTTGAGGAGGCCTATCATCCTTTTTCTTCCCTCTTCCTAGGGGGAGGATCCTTCTGTAGGTCACATGGCGCAACACACTCCTGAATTCATCACCACCCTAGATAAAGTTGGCATGTGGAAATAACAAAGGAAATGATGAAGACATTGGACTTATTCTCCTCCTATATGAGCATTTTCTCTTATGGGTTTCCACTAGCAATGGTCACCACATGCTGAGATTATGGAGATCATGATTCTGTCCAAAGGTTTTGGAGGGATTCCCATTAGATAGGAAATTCCATGCACTTCCTCCATGAGGGTATGGAATTCTATTAAGACGATAATGCCCTCACACAATAGAATTTGAGTCCATAATCTGATGGCTTCCATGGTTGAAATGCAACAGAAGCCTATCTATAATTCGACACCATATTTTTTTTTGTCATCGGTGGCATATCATAAGATATTTAACAACATGACAAACCCCATCAAATTTTTGATGCCCATATAGTAAAAAATCTGACTTATGTTTCTTGATCACATAAGGAATGCTTTGTTAGATTTCCTATGGAGACATTTCAAATGTCTGACTACTGTTTAGTCGTTCCTCCGACGCTAAATTAGGAATTTCCCAACTTCACCTTTTCATTTGTGAGATGCTTATGTCGTCGGATTTTCGATGGGTTCTAGTCAATTTTATTACAGGGTCCATTGAATCGTTCTTGTTGAACTTATGGAAACCTTGTTGGACTGGGGACACAACACATTGGATTTTCGACAAGTTCTAGTTAGTTTTTCTATGAGTTCAATTCAGTTTTTCAATGGCATCCAATGGATTGCTCTTGTAAGACTCATGGCAGCCTTGTCATACTAGGGCCATAGCTCATCGGATAACTGATGGGATTCTGTATAGTTTAAAAAAAAATATACACCGTCATTACCCACTAGGATACACCGTCACATCCCACTAGGATAGTTCTTATATGGTCACATCCCATTAGTATGGGGCTTACATAGTCACAACCCACTAGGATATAAATTCAAAACCCACTAGGGTAGCTCTTACACAATCACAGTCCACTAGGATAGTTCTTACACAGTCACAAATAAGGTTTACCACACTCATAGATATGAAGTCCAAGCTATCAGTGCAAGAGAAACCCATAGCTACATTGCATACATTTCATATAAAAGATATGTATCAAAATATTCAAGGCTCAATTTTCTCATATTTTTGAAAAAACACAAGACATAAATTAACTAGCGAGGTATATACCAAACAAAGCTTATGTAATGATTTCTTTTGATGCTAATGAAAAATCGTCATTTATATTAAAAAAAAATATATGTGTGACAAATAAACCTTCAACTGAAATACATTCTTTGAGTTGCACAAGTCCCATTTGTATTGTGTGGTCATATGAACCTGTAGCCTTGTCTATTTAAAAGATTGTAAAAAAAGTAAACTAAATTAAATAATGAACCCAACTAGATGCATATGTTTGTAAATCCCAATCACACCATAAATCAACACTATATATACTTGTAATTCCACAATGAACATAGTCTTTATGCCCTTCTATATTTAGTAAATCTTCGTATATAAACACACACAAAAAGAATCAATTGAATTGTGAATAGCAGTGGGAAATATGCTCTACATTGTTGAAAATTTAGAGAGTATTTCAAAAAAAAAAATCAACAAAATATAATTACTCCAATACCTAGATTATGGAATCCCACCACTTGACCATTCTATCATTACCTCCTAAAATTAGATGAAGTTTGTCCTATGGAGAATACCTCACCAATCCAATAGATGGAGCCATCCACTACAAAACTGATGGTTAAAGGAAATGTTGGTCGTTTGAATTGTGCCTTCCATATGAGATACAATATGTTATTGAATCTGATGCATTGTAAGGATGGTGGCATAGAGACTGTTGAAATAATATTTCTATAAGTTCCAGTTTGATTGTCAGCTTCCCGTTCTTCATAAATGTGTGAAGGATCTAGGGAAAAAATATGTGAGGAAGATGGTCTTGCTGGAAAATATTGATGCATTGGTTCTTTGGAAAGCATTGTTCATAACAACATCCAATAGAATGAAATTTGATATTGCAAATGAGAACAAGAAAAAACAATCATTTGCATACGAGAACGGGAAGATTTCAATGGGGTAAAAAATGCATTCATATTGAAGTATTTACAAGTTAATATGTGGAGCTCACCTATACCTAAAGTGACTCATGGAAAAATTGTTAGGACTGTACTTATCAAAATGGATCAAACATGAAAAAATTTAACAAATGAAAATAAGGAGATGTTGGACTATGTGCATTAGATTGGAGTCAATAATCCAAGAAACCATGGAAATTTAACAGAGGAAAAAGAATAAGCATTGGATTCAACATGTTTACTTTCCTTTTGCAATTAATAAAAACATCCTAGATTTATGAATCATGGTATGGTCCCAGATAATATTCAGGAAAGGATGACTTCTCCACTTATTTATAGGATTTTGACTTCATTACAAGCAAGTAAAAATCCCAATCCTTTAGGACCCACCAGAAATAAAAGAGATGAGGAAGAATATTTAGAATATTCATCTTATCCTAACCACCATTTTTATTAGGATCAACCTTGGAAATCACTAAAATAGATTCAAAATCGAGTCAAACTTGCTTTATCAATATAGGATTCTATTAACTATTTTGGAATGATATTTATAACTCTAAACAATAGATATAAAATATAAAGGTATACAACCATGACAACTTTTGAATATTTTGATCAAAACAATTTAAGTTGTAACCCATATAAGTTGAATGGAAAGGTGGAAAGTTGGAAACAAATATAGAAAGTAGAATATAGATCATTATAGTTGACAAATGTGTAATTTTAAATGTACCTCAATCCTCTATCTAAAAATAAATGAAATCATGAATAAATAAATAAATATGATGGTATTTCAATAACTTGATGGCATTCTATCCCAAGGAAAAACAAGCATATGATGGGGTTAAATTTAAGCAGTGAATATAATAGCATGTCAAGACACCCACCAAATTCTAAAGCCCCTGGAGACATGGATTACCAGCTCATTCCAAGCGTAAGTTCTCAATAATTGAAAGGGAAGAGTCTCATGATATCATGGAAACTTAAGTAAATGAAAGTGCTTGTGTTGAGTAACTATTCCTTTGAATTTTGAGGGTTATTTCACCTTGGAAACACGACACTTGTTTTGCCCATCCTATTCAATTGCAATGCTTATATCTTTCATTGAGTATAAAGGAATCATTTTCAAGTGGAATTTTGTAAATGGTCATATGTATACGTAAATAGTAGGTCAGACTGGTAGTGGGAATGCATAAGAAATGGGTACAAAAAAGTATATCAAGGTCAATATAGCCAATATTATATGCATTAGATTATGATTATTGTATATGGATGTATTTAGGTTATTCAAAGTAATATCTTAATGTCTAAGGAGTTATTTTGTGATTCATTGTAATAATACTTTTTAGAGAAGTGCCACTAATGCATTTTAGTGTATATTGTGTGTATGCAAGTTTATCATGATTTATTGTTTACTTTATTCATTACAAGTGGTGTCAGAAAATGATTCTTTGAACACATCAAGGAGTACATCTAAGGTACTGGATCTATAACATTTTGTAAGACCTCCAAATTGAGTGTGTTTTGAAGAGTTGGAAACAATAAATCCATGTCTATCACAGGTAAAAATTTCAGTATGAGAGGTGTGAGAATATCAGAAAAAAAAATGCATACAATTAAGGGTTCATAAACAGTCATGAAACCTTGCAAAAACTAGTAGGGTTCACTAAAACACAGATATATGAATACTTTGACATCTAGTTGTACTGATACCAGTAGCTTTTGAAAGAAGGCATCAAAGGGTGTTACTTACTAGTCCAAATTTCATTTCCGTTGGAAAGAAATTTGTGGAGATATTGCATGTACATGCTCATTCTCATGAGAGAGGATAAAAGAAAAAAGGATTGGTGATTTGGCCATAACTTCCACCTTCAAAATCCATTCAATTTTTGGCTCATCTATCAAGAAAGTAGTTCAGAAATAAAAACTTGAAATGGGATAAAATTTTAATGCTAAAATTACAACAGAGCTTTACAATTTGGAAGCCTAAGTAATTGTTTTATAACTAGGGTAATAAACACCTGAGATCAGGCTTATGCTTGTTTAACACCAAGTCTATTCCAATAAACTACCACTATACCCCTAGTCATTCAAATGATGCCCCATGTGTAGAACATAGTTTTCAAACAAGGTTTGACCGCTTGACATTACAAGGAGTGCCTTAACAGAAATTTTGTTTGCCTAAATGAGACACTTGCATTTATTTTAAGAAAAATATCGCATAAATAACTTTTGGAAGCATGGCCAAACACAAAAGAAAAATTATAAATCAAACCAAAATAAATTAAATAGATATGCTTAATAAAAAAATTAGTAGCCTTACCCATTGTCTATAACAGGGCGTATTAAAGAAGCTCTAGCTTCACCAAGATTCCCCTCCTTTCTCTTATCCATTTCATGAGCCTAGAAAAGATATTACATTGTATAACATAGAGCAATAAATTGTAGCAATAAAAACTAGAAATTTGTCTAATTCACAAAGTACATAGTTTCCATTTGAATTTGTCATCAAGCATACTCTTTTGCAGGATATTCCTTCTCATAGTAAAGAAATTGAGGCTCATAGAAATTGAACAAATCTTTGACTCTTTCCAATACTAGTGTCTTCTCCTAGGGTATGCTTGTTTTTGACACTATTATTGGTCCAATGGGACTACGATATAAACCCCTTACCTATGTAATCACGAATAATGTTGCTAACTATGTAGGAGCCAACAAGTTGCTAGTGGAGAAGCACCCCACATTGTCTTCGACTCCATGTGTTTACCATTGCATTGACTGATGCTCAAGGATATCAGAAAACTCACATTTATCAATGTAACCATTGATCAAGGCATAAACATGACCAAAAAAATATACAAACATTCATTTGTCCTTAGTCTCATGAGGTGATTCACAAGGAACAAGTAGTTCTTGCACCCTAGAAATACACATTTTTTCCACCAATTTCATTTCCCTCGTGTCCCTTAATTGTTTTGAACTAAAGCTGAAGAGATGTTTTTCTGATGAATGGCATGGTTGTTCCTATACCAAAAACTCATAAACCAAGGTGTATTTTGGAAAGGAGTGGAGGAAGAGTGCTCAATCAACAAATTTTTGGTAAAGCTTCTTCATTTAGTTGATGGGAAAAAGAAAGGAGTGGAGGAAGTGTGCTCAATCAAAAATATTTTGGTAAAGTTTCTCCATTTATTTAATGGTAAAATCCCACAATGGGCCACTTGTATGAAGCTATATGGATAGGGCCAAAGAATCTATCAAATGTTTCTATGAGTAAAGTTCCCAAACAAATGATGGACTTGAGAAATAACTAATGATTTGAGAGAGGATTGATCACTGCTGCAATGGGATACTGCATTGTCCCATTCATGTCCTTGACCCTACCTTTTCATATATGTGTAATTTTTGTTTTAATGAGAGATATAAAATTGCTTTCACTACCCCTTGGGGGACTTATGCATATGTCTGGATGTCTTTTTAATTGACAACTGCTAAAGCAAATTTCCAATGTACTATGGACTTTTGATTTCTCTAATAAGTACATATAAGTGTACCAAGATGAAATCACTATTTTTTCGAAGAATAGGGATGATCATATTGGACATTTAGCAAGATTGTTGACATGTGAAAATCCTTGTGCATATCGCTGAATTCAGAAAAAACGTCTTGGGGGTCTTTGAAGCCAATATTTTTTGACACAATATTGGAGTAAGGATTGATCCTAAAAAAGTGAAGGGTATCTAGGAGATTATTTTTACTAAAAACAACACAAGCCATTCAATCTTTCATTGGTTGCATCAATTCTGTAAAGTGTTTCATTTCCTATTTTTGTGAAAATTGGAGGGCATATATCAAATATGTTGAATACATATCACGACTTGAATATGTTTTTCCTCTTTAGATGAATTGGAAAAGGTACTCGTCTCATCTATGTCTTTGTTTCCAATTATGTTTTTGAAACTTTTAGTTACAACCAATATTCAATACGATGAAACATTTCCTGGTTTTTTTTTGGAAATATTTTGGTTAAATCATCTTGATAAGATTGAGTTTGAAGAAGTGGAAAGAAGAAGCACAGAAAACCTTTGCAGATATATGAAGCAAATTCTATGTTGTTTTCTTACAAAAAAATCAGCAAGGGAGTGAGCAACCAGTTACTTTCATGAGAAAAGCACTTTAGGGGGAAACGTTAACTTAAGACTCAATGGAAACAAACTTATTATTCCTTGCTGAAGGCACCTAACTAATTTCATGATCACTTTTGTAATGCTAAGACATAGGGTTATATTCCTCATCCCATGGTGAAGGATATACTTTTGCAATACGAGAGCAATGGGACAAGGGGTAGGTGGATCACCAATTTCCAGGACTAAGACCTTGATTTAAATCCAAATTCAATAGTTTGTGGCCAAGGTTTGACCAAGTTGATGGATGAGAGCATCCTTGATACAATGGACAAGGCTACCATGGAGGATATACAACCAACCAATTAAGAAATGCATTATTCTACAACCAACCAATTAAGAAATGTAATATTACCTTCTTTAGAGTGGTAATGTTCAATATTTTTTACTAAAGTGGAGAATGTCTAAAAGTTTCTATGACATGTTCAATAGTTACAACCCTACACAGTTGTAATGTTCATCATTTACAACCCTTAAAGGAGGAGAACAAGGACAATTACATATCATGATACGAGGGTTTCATAGCTTATGGTCATCACTAGAAAATCTGTAGAAGACTTGTGGGTTTCTTTCTTGGAGAGTATGATGTCGATCCAACCTAATGCAAATGGTTTTTTATTACAATTTTTTGTTGAGTATGACATAGTGCACATTGTTGGTAAGTTCCCTATTTTATGGACTAAGCTTGTTGGTAAGTTCCCTAGTTTATCAATGTTTGATCTGCGGGATATGTGGACGGTTGAAAGATGATTAATGAGATATCAAAATAATTTCATCATTTGGGTGGACTATTAAAACCTACCTTTTATATGTAGATCAAGCCATGAATACAACCATACTGAGGCTTTGTACCCAGTGAACCCAAAAAGAAACTTGGCCCCAGCCTCAAGCTAAGAATAGGGTTTGCTAATAGCTCACCAGTACCATACTCTAATGCCACTACTGGAATGACATAAAGGAAAGGCTATATATATATATATACACACATTATAAAAGTACTCTCTTGGACTTATTTTCCTACAAATACATTAGATCTATTTTTAAAAATATTTGTGAGAATAATAGATTCTACAACTTACTAACTCATAAAGATCAGAAGTTTCTTTTCCAAGTTATTCAATCATAGAAACAACTTGATAAATCAAACTATTTAAGCTAAGTTTATAGATTAGATAGAAAAAGGTTTATTTGAATGTATGGTAATCACCATCATCAACTAAATGTGCATGTGTGCACATGCACAAATACCCAATACACACTTCAATCAAACAAAAGAAAACATAATTATACCTTGATTTGTGGAGCTTCGCATTGTCTTCTTCTGCTTTACCTTTCAAAACAACATTCAACATACTTCAAATTTTGTCCTATTGCAATAGTTTCATGTTAGGACCCATCAAATAAATATTTGTTTTTTTTATGAAAATAACAAAACCAATCTAAATAAATCCAATATTATTAAAATGTAAATTACAATTCTATTCAACTATTCAAGTAAATTAATTGTTAATAATAGATCACCTGATAAAACATTGAGAACCAAAAACACTATGTATATAAGGCCATTAATCACATCAAAACACCATTTATTTCCTTTTAACTATGAAAATGTTTCTCAACGATATCTGTAACAAGTTCCAATCGAGGAGTCAAATAGAAATAGTAAAACTAAACACTAAAATTCTAGAAATAGTTGGTTTTAATGTATTCTTCCTTAGCATTCATTGAGCTCCTCTCTGTTTCGAGAATAATTTAATATTATTTACTAAACAAGACCAATCACATGAAGGTGGAAGCTCTTATGGCCCCTCCCCCCCCTCACATCACTCTCAATTCCCCAAACCTAATGCATCTACATGCAAATAACAATTTACTGCAAATTATTTCACTCAATAGATGAAAGAAGATTTTATTAAATCATTCATTAAACCATCCAATCATTCAATAGCTAAAAAAAAATTCATTAAACAATTCATTAAATCATCCATTAAGCCATTCATTTAGTCAATAGCCAATAAAAAAAATCACTAAACCATTCATTAAAGCATTCATTTAACCATTCATTCACGAAACAGAGGAAAAAACCATGTCAATTTTTTTAGTATAAATAAGAATTACTGAAACTTTCTTTAGTCACTTCCTTTTCTCTTGTCTTCTCTTTAAATAGATAGTCAGAAGCGCATCTTCTGGAATATGATCCTCGGTCTCCCTATTAGACTACTCACGAGGTTGAACTTGCCGTGAGGGGCAATGAATTTCTATAATAATGTCAAAATGTTTCATTAATATATTTCCAATTTTAGAAATACAAGTAATTAATTTTAAAAAAAATACAAAGGTTTTTTTTTCCCTCGCATGGGTGTTAACACCCAAAAAGTGTTCACTACCTCATCTACCCCACTATATGGCTCATTTGTCCTTTTTCCTACCATATTTCCCTTGAAAACGCTGAAAA
>LPNX010140869.1:347334-403209 GCA_001517045.1 Pseudotsuga menziesii | reverse complement strand
CCTTCACATTGGAGGTAATACTAATATAAAAACCATTTTTTGCATCTTGTTTTTCTGTTTCATGCATATGTTTAAGTAGTTTACATTTCTGTTTTAGCATTTGTACTTCACATTTACTGAACTGCTACTAAGGAGACCCTTCTCCTTAGTAGGTGCTCATTTGCACAAGCTAGGGGTAAAACCCTAGAAACAATGGGCACATCAACATGTTCATCATTACCATGTACAGGCTCATCCTGTTCAGTGTTATCTGTATCTGCATGCTCTGCAATTGAATTGTGTAGAATTTGAATTAATGTTCATCATATGCAATTATCTATACAAAATAGTAGCATATTAATAAATTCATTACTAGGAATCAAAGTATGATCTTCGTCTGGTTGGTGTACATCCTTGACATGAACGAGATCATTACTTTCCTGCTAAAAATGGAATAAATAATTTATGTTAATTTTTTATAACGAATAAATTGCATGGGAATTAATAAATTATCATTAAACTATATAGTTTTCATATACCTGCACACCAGATGGATTAGCAGAAGATCATGTAGTATTCCCAAGAAAGCTTCTTCGGCATTCAACAATGGAGTCAAAGCCTTGTTCGAAGCTAATCTTCATGTATTCCTGAGTGGGAAATTATTTGAACCGGTCGGCTTGCATATTTTAATTATGTCATTAATTTTACATTTTTTTCCAAAATAAAATGATAAATATTTTTCTGTAAATTTTTTGGATGTGGTTTTTGGTTTTCGATACTTACATATCCGGCCGTGAAGTTCGAATAACCACCAGGCCCAAGATTTTGTTGACCAATTTTTTCTATTCTTCCCTTGGTGGCCTTAGATGTGTCTGACAACCTAGTCAAGTGTTTAATTATGTTATTCAATGTTCCAAATTTGATATAAAAATAATAATAATAAGGCTTACCATTACATTTTGGAATGTATTGCATACCTCCCTGTTCTTAGTGGTATCTTTCATGCTTTTCGCTGACCCTTCTCTTTTCCATCTTCCACTAAGGCTTTCCACTCTCTAGATGGAATCATTGGAGGGCTCTCGTACTTAGGGTTCTTTTCTAGATGAACCCTATACTGGTCTTGGACAATCTTTAGGTGTTTTCTAGCCTTTTGCAGGACCTTCAATGTATGGAATGCATGTTTTCTGAATAGACCAACCAAACAATTAGTCAGCTCATCCTTTAAATTTTTTTCTTGCTTGTCTGACCTTGTGCGAATGGTGGGACTAAAGATCTCCAAAGACAAATCATTTAGATGTTTATTAAATATATCATTTCCTACAAAACATTGATGCCATCATTAGTCAACATTAAAAAATATTATCGGTATATTAGACACAAATTATTAAAACTAAATTGAACAATCTATAATCACATGGAATCTTCTCTATATTTATTGGAATTAGTTCTTTGTTCACCAAAAATGTTGTCACTACTAAAATAGTTCTAGTGAAATGAGAAGATAGGAAATGCATCCACCTCTCTATCTAACCCTGCATCCACCCCTTGTTCTGCAGCATCTGTTGTGTGTCTGTCAGCATTGGCTGCACCCTCTGATGTCCTCGGGGGTGTTGCAGAGCATGTTTTCGACTGTTTAGTTGACAATAAGAGAGCAATATGTTGTGAACGTGGATTGGTTTGGACACTGGGACCAACAACTCCTTGACCACCATGGTAAATATGCATAACTTCCTGTAAATACAAACCATTGTATTATAAGTTCAATAGCATATAAAATTAAATATTATAAACTTCTAAGTGAATTTACATTATTATTAGGGAACTTACTTGCAATTGTTGACGTCTCTGTAACAACAATTGAATCTTTGATTTGATCTCTTATGTTTGTGGAACTGTCAATGTCAAAAGAATTAGTTCCTCATTTTTTTTTTCCATGGTCTTCGATAGCACCCTCGATGGATCTGCAGACCTACTAATTTCATTATCTTTCATCAACTGGGAGACCTCCAACTGTAAAGAGTGTTGAGATGGTGTTTCATAAAATAAATACCCTGTCTGCAACATAAATATATAAAACATTGATTAGTGTTTAAAGAAATAGCCTTCTGCAAAAAAATATATTAACAAAAATTGTCTATCATGATAGATTCATAGGATTACATCTAGGTTTACCTGATGCCTAGACGAGGGTGTAGTCTGATCAACAGCTGGGGAATTACCCCAATCAACGACCTGCAAATAACATAGAGAACACTATCACAATGAACGCAAGATGTAAAAGCTAACAAATACATAACAAAAATAAACATTATGCTACATGTTTTATATGTGTACAATTTTGAAGTATTAAGAATGTTGAAATGCATTTAGGTTTATAGGTTTCCTCAAGCCTTCAGTCGTCTGATCAATAGTTGGGGACATTCCTCGGTCATCAACCTGCAAAGAAAGTAGACAACATTATCATCATGAACGCAAAAATAAAAATGAAATAATACGTAACAAAATAGACATTATGCTACACGATATATATGTGTATGATTTTAAAGTATTTGAAATGGAGAATTATATTCATGTTTACTTGTGTCCCCAATTCTGTAGTTGGATGATCAATAGCCAGTTGGTTTCCCTGATCAACACTGTACATGGAAAATAGATAATATTATATAAATGAACCGAATATACTAATGAAAATACATAACAACATATATGTTTGTCTATCCTAAATTTATTACAATGGCAATATCGATTTATACCTACCGCCTTCATTTAGGTCTACTAACATCTATGGAGAGGGAGGTGCCCCTGGGAGAAACCTGCATCAAAAACATAGTAAACATTACCTAATGAAACCATAAAATTCACTAATTTTTTTTTAAACATAACATTTTTATGTATAATTGTTGCCTCGCATTTCATGTACTCCTCTCACCTTCTGCTAGGGTGATGAGCCCCCCATCATCTCCCTGCGATGTCAACATAGAAAATTTATTGGAATTATAATTATATGCGAACGAAAAAATCCTATATATTTTAAAATAATTAATAAAAGGTTGGCTAAATTGTTGGATGTACCGAAACCATAATAACCGTGTTTGTATCTACATGATTCAAATTGTAATTAATAAGCAGTTCTTCGCTAATAGCTATTGATTTCATGGCAGATACAAAGACATGGTTTCCTTTATGCGTCTCGAATATGTAGTTGGGTTTCTTAATTGTAGATGTTGGTTGTGTACTATTTATAAACCCCACAATATTCCCAGTTGTTTTTGGCCTTTCGTCAATGTACAACATTGCTTCCTTATTTTGAGCTTTGTCTTTCAGTTGTATATAATTTGCTGACAACCCATATCTACTTATATTTCATGTATATTGGACAAGGTGCATCCAATCACTATAGTTGTAAGAGGGTCCAATATAATCCATCAATTATGTATATCTATAGTATCCAACCTTTATGCCATCCATGCAAAACAACCCCAATCCATGTAGTGATGACGATCCAATTCTATATATCCTCTCATTCACACAAAAACAATGTTACTTAAGGAAGATCCCTATGAACCCATTGTTTCACTAGGTGTTTGTACCTTAAGGGCACCTCAATGTCTCCTACCGCCTCATCATCATAGGAACATGACCCCCCTTCTTTGAGAAAAAAATTCCATGTGTTTATTGAATTTTCTTCTGATCTTATGACATCTAGTTGATATATCCCTTGTAGACCTACTGGATGTCTCACTTTCCTCTATCCTTCCCAAAATCCCCTGACTAGAGGAAGAGAGGTTTGACAAATCCCTGTTGGGTTCTACCTGCACAAAGGTCAAATTTTTTTTTGGCAAATAATAGCAAAAAACATGGAATGACTTATAAGAATGACATAATGTTGATATCATTATCCTCAATAATATCAATAATTCCCTAGTATAACAATTCAACACATAGTCCTTTAACACGATATAGATATCAAGTCGTTCCATATCAAATGCTTCATCCAATTAAACGAAAAATACAAACTGTTTTTTACAATATCGATTGGTGTACCTATTTTAATTTAGTTTTTTCCTCACCCAAAAATATAAAAGACCGAGTTTACAGATCTCAATATATGTGATAAAATCATTTGCAATTATTCTGTATCTTTTTTTCAGAAGAAAAATAGGTGTTCCAGCTTGATATTCAGTAGTGAATAAAAGGTAACTTTTACATAGTCCTGGCAATAAATCACTCCATTAACAAGTGGAGATCATATATTAGAGGAAATTTGGGGTCTAAAATGGGCCTTATAATAAAACGCGCCAAGAATAAATTTTGTGAGTTGGAATTCAAGAACCAATAGAATTTCAATAAAATCAGTGAACCATAATGGTTGAATTGACATATTTGTCATAAAAGAAAACTACTTTTCTTCATATTTTCAACATATCTCCCTATGTTTTTACTCAAATTTCAGGTGGGAGAGCTCGTTGGATGTAGAATTAAATTCCACATCCAACAAGATCTCCTGCTTGTAATTTTAATAAACATAGGGAGATATGTCAAAAATATGAANTCTTCCTCCAAAATTAATAACTATTATTTTATTATTTTAACTATTATTTTATCATTTTCCTTAGGAGGCCCATTTTAGACCTCAAATTTCCTCTAATGAGTATCAAAAAATATCTCGAGGGCGGGATGGAACCCACAATCCCAAGATGACTAAAGTAGAAATTCCATATGGAGAACATAAGGATCCCAAACAACTTATCCAAGGAGGCATCGAGGGTGGACAAAACACACCCCTGAGGGGATGAAAACAAACCCTATATCCCCAGCTAAAACAAGAAAGATGCTAATGTATCCCATAGCAGAAAGATCCAAAAAATACTATTCCACACAAATAAAAAGGCTCTTAAACTAACTGTATCATGCCTTCCTCAATGATTTCTCCTTCTAAAATTTACGAGAAGGAGAGGAGGCCAGCCTTCTTATTCAATTCTTCCTTCGATAAATGGCCTACACTCATATTGTGCTCCCTGTAGACATAGATAAAGTCATATAAATGAATTTATGGTGTCGGTGGTATAGAATATATGTCATATATTTGATGAAATGCATTACTTTCTCCAACCAATTTATATGAGTTCACATTCTGAGAGCTTCTAACACTACACCAACCTGATCACACAACTTCTATGTCAGTTCTCCAGTATCCATTGGTCCAAATATTCATTTTATTTCCCACTCCTCTCTCCTTACTCTACACCCGTAGGATTACATATAACTTAGAAAAACTTCCAACTCATCACAACAAACTCCCGTCCAAATCTTGTCCCGATAGCCATTATGGTTTTGATGTTATATCAGTTGCATCTAGATCCATCGATTAGGGTTTAATTGAATGGAATTCTTCATGTTTAGGGTTTAATTGAATGGAATTATTCATGAATGGAATGGAAAAATTCCATAGTTTAGGGTTACAACCAAACGTTGAGCACTATATGAGAGATAACAATAGACACACAATAGGGAAATTAGGGTTTGCAGGTTTTGGAAAAAAATGAATAATGTAGTCCTAAGTTTGTAGATCTAAGGTGCAAGGATATGCCAAAAATGAGAAAACATAGAGGATATAAAAAGGAAACATAAACCTAAAAATGTCATGGAATAATTGTTTTGTTTATACTACAATTTCCATTCAACACCCTAGCTAGCCTATGGCACAACTAAGGTGAAAAAGGATATATAGAATTATCAGAACAATTTCTATAACTAGAAGGAAAGGGTAGGATTTTCAAAGTATACCACTATTGAAATTTTATGTTGGATCAATTGTTTGAAAACCACAATACTTACTTATCCAACACAAGGAGAAAACATTCCTTCTGTGGAAATCAATCCCTCATAATTTCATCCCTTTGGTGTTATTAATTTTGGAATATATATGCCTAGACTACTATCCATTAATTTCCAACAAAGTTTATGTGAATCCTTATTTGAAGTCCATGTTTTACTAAGTATACTAAGGGGTAAATAAGGAAGAAGCTACCAATATGCTAGTTGAAGCAGGCTACAAAACAATATGTCTCTTTTATTGTTGAACCCTTAAAGTATTGAATTGGAAAATGGCTATCCTCATACAAGTGGAAAGATGCTTTGCACAAAAATATTGAGTCTATATAGGTGGATAAATTCCTAACTTCAATTGCTAGTGTCGTACATATCTAATATACGACATAAACTACAATTTTGTATGTATGGATAGGGCCTACCTTCTCTTCAAAGAAAGATAAGGGAATCTAATTGGTGCACCGAGCATAATAAGCATGCGGTTGCATTTAAGCCTTGAGTTATGTCAGCTGAAAAAAACACAAGCAATTGTGCTTACAGTTTGGCACACAATCAACTCCATAAATGACTTATTAATGAACTCTACCAAAAGTATTTTTACAAATTCCTTGTTACAACTTCATCTAGAATGTGTCATTAAGCCCCTAAAAACAATCTAGCCCAACTATAACCTAAGGGTGTTACCCACTGTAACCTCAGTAACAATTTTTCTATGCTTCCAGCTAGATCTCATCGTAAAATTGCAATATCTCTCACCAATAATCGATGTTGTGCACACTAAATATTCCTCAGAGACCATATAATGGAGAATATGCTATAGGTCCATCATTGATGGTGTGTCAAAGATTTCCCAAAACAGACACAAAAATATTGATCCGGTAAACTTTTCCCACCCCTTCTGCTGGAAGACAAACTCAATGTATTGATGCATTTCTACCATAGGACAGACCATATTTCAGGTCTCTGCCATGCCCAAAAATTAAATCAGAGATGCCCTAAAATGTTGTTGACTGTTGTTATGAAGGAAAAGAGACAAACGAAAACATGCATAGTTTGTCAGACACAATTGAAAACCAAGCCTCCTACTGCTGGCCTTTACGAATAGACCTAACCTAGGACGTATAATAACACTCCAAGAATTATTCAAAATAGTGCCAAACCTAGATACTGTCTACTGATGCTGAAGAGGCTGTGATGTGCTAAGAATGTTTATCACTAGGAATTATCCCAGTTTAGCTCAACAAAACTGCAATTGACCACCCATCATGACCTATGCATGATTTTTTAGTATTTTCCAATTCATTTGTAGTATTTTTAGGCCTATGCATGATTTTTCATATTCATGGATTAGGTAAATAGTTACATCTTCTTAATTTTTAATGCCCATATGGGGGTTGAGAACAAATTTATTCACTAGTGTCGGACAATTTTAAAGTCTTCCATGTGGTTTAATCCCAAGAACTCAACATATTATGTATTCCTAACTTTGAAATATTACACAACTATATATTAATAACTTTATGGTGCCATCTTTAATTGGTAAAAAAGGTGGAATAAAAAGTTTGAAGTGGCTTCTATTGGTGCTTGAACTCATGTCTAGCAGGAAAAAGCATCTTCGTATCCATATCCTAGGTTTAATTATGCAATTGAACAGTAGTTCTGGGCATTTTTTAGTAGCAAAGAATGAGCAAAAATCCAATTCTAGGCTAATTCTGTGAGCTAAGAAGCAATTATGCTATGTTCTGGGTGAAATTTATTGGTATCCATTTGGCATGTCCTCTAGAGGACAACTCTATCCTATTCATGGAAAAAGAGATATAAAGCAACTTTTAGGATCTTAAAAAGGGTTTGAATTGAATAGTTAACCAAAAAAAATTGGAATACTAGGAAGCTCAAATTTATCCTAAGTTCCTTTCTAGGAGAGTACATTGTGTCCTATACTATAGCAACCTAGATGGATATGATTTCCTTCCTCATTGTGGTGGAAATAATAAATTTAGTGATGTAAAGGATTAATATTTGTAAAATTATATTGACTTGTAAAGCTAAGCCTTTTGAAACAACAACAAAAAAGTATTTACTAGTTTCATCACACTTCCCTCCCAAGCATATAGGACATAGACATTTCCAAATTGAAATATTCATCTCTATGAGAAGAATTGGAAAACCTTCTGGTTATCTTTATAATTTATTTCTGGAATCTGGTTATCTACATAGAATTTCAACTTGATATTATAATAAACCATTTCTTCTTCCAAATGGGTTGGAGACACCATTAAATAAGCTACAGAGAAATAAGTCCCCTTTTCTATTCTCATAGTTCTTTAAACAATCATTTTCTTAGCCATTTGCTCTTCCATCTCTTGTAGTATCCTAAGTCCCAAAATTTCTTGGTATTTTAAGTGATTCCAAGTTAGAGAGGTTATGTAAGGACTTCCATATATAAAATCATATGGAGACATGTGGAATTATGAAACCTATTATTTTATACAAATTCTTTCATGGAAAAAAAATATGTAAAGCAACTTTGAGGATCCTAAAAAGGGCTTCAATTGAATGGATTTCCAAAGTTTTAGGGAAGATTCAAAAACTAAAATTTATATTAACTACATTTCTACGAGAGTACACTATGTCCTCTACTATTACAACCCAGTTGGATATGCTTTCCTTCCTCACTGTGGTAGAAAGAGGAAATTTAGTGATGTAATGGCCTACTCTTTGTACTTTATATTAATTTACAAGGATAAGCCTTTTGAAACAACAAAAAGGTATTTTTTTTTTTTAGTACTTGTCTTCACTAAGCATATAGGTCACATACATTTCCAACTAAAATATCCATCTCTATGAGAAGAGCAAAAAACCCTCTGGTTATCTTTATAGTTCTTTTCTTTGAAACTAGTTAATCTAGGAAGCGTTTAAACTTGATCTTCTATGAAACAATTTCTTCATCAAGATGGGATTGAGACAATAATAACTCAAATGTATGGAAGTAAGTCCCTTTATATTACTTTTGTCTACTCTTCATTACAACCATTTTTCTGTCCATCTTCTGTAGTATATTATGTCCCAATGTTTCCTAGCATACGAAGTGATCCTAACTTAATGGGGTTATTACCAATTACAAGCAAATACCTTTTAGAAATATTTTTCCTATGAAAAAGATTGCTTGTAATTGGTAAATGGATTAGAAATATTTGTCTTTTTCATATGACAAAGATTACTTTTTAGACAGGTCTATACCTTTTTTACAGCACTACGGGAATTTTGGGTCTGTTTGTGGCCTCAAGCAGCCCTAAAACAACATTGATTTCTAATTCTGGGATGAATGTGGGAAAAGACAACATTCATACCTAATTTTGGGCTGAGTGAGATTCATTAGTTCTTAGTATATGTGTAAGCTTATTCAAGCTACTGGTTATTCTTACTCCTTCTTAGTTATTCTTGTTTAGTATTATATTGTATTTGTTCTAACATTCCGGTTAATGAACATGATATCAGAACTATTTCCATTATATTGGTAACATATGAAATTACAGTACTAATATAACCCCATGTGATTGGGTGTATTCATATGATATTGATATCAAAAGCAATAGGTTATCTTGTTATGAACCATGTACACGTGTAATGACCCTAATATAAGGATATCATGTTCTATACATTATATACGTTGTCTCCCTAATATATAAAGATAGTATATCCTCCTAATATGTGTAATGTTAATGTTATTCTATTCCTATGCTATCCATACGAATAATGAATCATACACTACCCAATTAGAGAGATAAAGCTAATATAGACATAAATATCCAGGAATCAAGTACGATATCGATAATGTTACTCTTCACCTTACTTCAACTTAAAAGGGTTAAGTAGTTACATATATAATCTCTAATATCACTACTTATGATGAATGGTGCCTATGTTTCCATAATATATACTATATATTAATGTACAAGTAAGTAGAGTATCGAGTTTGTAAGCAGCTAACACCATGTATACATAATAATGAGCATGTTCAACTCTATCTACCATGTTACGTATCAACTAAGTATAAGGATGTTGGATTACCATGATTATGTCATAAGTGAATCCTTAATAAGTACACTACCCTATCATGAATATTTAACCAGTGGCAATAAGTGATTGAATGATGAGATACATGGTCTCAAATAAGGACAAGCAACGGATCTGCACACTAATCAATAGGAGTGAGCTTAGTTAAATAATGGACACTGTATTGAATTCACTCTACACTATGAGAGAGCTTGTATGCCTTTATTCTAGAAAAGAGTATGATACATTTACATAATAAGAATTGATAGGAATCAACCCAATACTATTCCTCAATATCATGCATATAGCATAATCACTCTATTAGAGGCAACCTTATTTTCAATTATGGGCACCCTTTAGGCGTCATTTCATGTGCAGCAGTCTAAGAGTCAGCTAACATGTGACTTGAAAATGATTCGCAGCAGTATATATATAAAAAATAATATCAAAATGATAAAAAACAACATCAAAATTATAAAACCTCAATATATGAGTTGTTATGGGCAAGTGTGTGGGTAAACAGAGTGATAAAACCTCAATCTAGGTTTATACCAACCATCTAACAACCAGTAACACCCCACGAAGTTCTTTGTTGATGCTAATGATTTGAAAAAGAGGGAATGATAAATAAATTCAATTAAGGGAATGATAAAATCACCAATTGAAAACCAATTTGTAACCCCATCCAGCAACACATAACTAAAATCCGACAGCATTACTATTCGTAACCCAACAAACCTCCAAATCCTACCCCTTTCCTCTTTTTCATTTTTATAGATATATTGGAAATAATAGAGTCCTAAACAAATTACATTATTTATATTATTCTTGGAGGACACATGTAGCTAAATCTTGCAAGATGCTGTCTAAAATCTAGAGAATAGTTTCAATATCTCTCATAGAAAATAGTTAACTTCGCTAGAAATTGTTTGTCAAAATAAAAATGTTGTGGAAACCTCTGCTGATGTTCTTTGAAAAGGGCCATAACAATCACTAAAGAGTGGAGCTGATAGTATTGTCCCATCAAGGGATCTCGAATGGTAGGATAGAAGATGTCCTCTAAGTAACAGCAACACAGGACTGACAGGCAGTCATATTCAAGACGGTCTATTGAGGGATATGAGTATTTCTATGCAAGATTTGATGAAACAAGAGGAGATAATTGACAAATACTTGGGAGAAGCATGGGAACATAGGAGTAGGTGTGAAATAGAAGAGCATCTAGTTTGGAAATATTATAGGAAGGCATTGGGGGTTGTTTAGTATGCCAATCAAAGTTGTATTTATCTTCACCAGAAGAGGGAAAGGTTGTCTGGTCAAATTTGTGCTCTCGGAATGGGAGATTATAATTTAGAATCTTATCCAAAGGGAATTCATTAAAGAAAATAAGGATTATCTTCTCTGCAATTCCTTACAACTCATAATTTCATCAATAATTCCTATTCCAACTAGGATCAATTTGAGGCTTTGAAACATAACTGCTACAAGCTCAATGATCATGGCTTGGATGTGGATTATGTTGTTACATCCTCAATTAAGGATACCTCTCTATCCATTAAACATAACTCCAGTGGTACACTCTTAACTATTGATACAGTTCCTAAAAAAACAAGAGAATGATGCATTCTTGACAAAAAAGATGATCAAATCAAAATTGATGTCTCGGAATGTCAAGTTGAAGTTGAGAAATACCAAGTCATTGTTTCATTTGACCCTGAAGTATTTCAGATGAGGATGAGACAATAAAGTAAAATGAAAGAGGAGCATGCTTTCGGGAGGGAATTCAAGGTGGACATGACTAAGGCCTTTCAAACAACAAAAAATTCCAGTAGTTCCTTGCAAAATCCTTCCATTCATGACACTTATTTAAAACCATAGTTGTTGAAGCTTTTAGGTACAATAGAAGTATAGAAGCATGGTGATCATAGTTCAGAAGAAAGGAATCATTTATTGGACAGTGTTAAAGGTACTTCAGTGGAAAATGATGGAAATTGTGGACTTGTAGAAATATTTCCTGTCACCTCTAAAATTTTGTCAGATGAGAAAACGTCAGCTCTAGTCCATTGTTATTATAATGATACCGTGAAGATCTCGCTACCTAACTATTTTCCTCAAATGAGAGAACTCATTAACCAGTTTCCACATTATGAGCATGGTGTTGATGGTGCATTTTCTTCAAAGGAGCATTTGGTTTCAACAACTTGATCACATGCATTCCCATGGTAATAATCCTAACTCTAACAACAATCCCATGTTATGTATTACTACCATCGGTCCAAGATCAAGTCTATGTAGTGTAAAATACATTTATTTAATCTTTTCCAGAATGGCGTGGTTTCCTCAACCTCTAAATCAACCGGTGTAGCCTCTATAGTCCCCAAAACCTAAACCTTGAACCTATTTTGTAACCCCAAAACCCGAACCTTGATCCTATTTTGTAACCCCCAAACTAACCCCCAAACCCTAAATGAATATGAGAAAAATGAGAGGGATATTAGATATGCCATAAACTCACTAATTTAGGAGGCATTATGTGCCTATATTGATAGATTGTAGAAACTTTTGGTCCTACCCAAAGGAGGAAGATTCCACAGTTTAGAACCAAAATGAGGTGGAGTCCACAGTTCACTCAACGATTATTGCAACAACTATTGTTCCCACCTAAAGGAGGAAGAGTCCACAGTTTAGAACCAAAATGACGTGAAGTCCATAGTTCGCTCAATGATGAGAGGTAGGGTTCATAGTCCATGCAATGGAAGGTATAGTCCACTATAGTTCACTCAGTTCTAAGAGGTATATTTCATCATCCACTTTGTGTAAATTGAACCCAAGTGATAGAAAAATTACACTGACAAAATTGCTAATCAAACATGCAAAATTACCATCAAAGGAGACTGAAATTTGAGCATAACACTAATCTGTATTGAATAAGTGTACAATAGCCAACCTTGTGAAGTCATAGGCTGCTGCAATATATAATTACATGATAGATTCAAATGCATAAGGATGCCATTCGAAATAGTAAAAAAGTATGCTTACTAAATCTAGTCAAATCCCCCAAAGGTGCATAAAGTAGTTTCGAAATCCACTTAGAGGATCACGAATTAGAAAAGTCAAGTACGAAAGCTAATAAGGGATAGAAAGAAAACTCATACATGATTTTATTAGGAGAAAAGGATGGAGGATGACGTGGGAAAAAAACAAGTCAACTACACCTAGTCTTGCTTTCCCTTTTTCCTTAATTCTCAATAAAACAGGCAGCTTTGCAGAAAAAGAAGATATGCACTTTAAAAGAACTAGAATAAAGAAAACATGCTAAATATGGTTTCCAGGAGGTTTCCCAGGTGCTCCATGACTCAGTTTTAGAAAGTGTTGATTTCTATGACATGTAGAAGGCAACTAGCATAGAGTGGAATATAGGAGACTAGGTAAATAAGACAAAAATGATTTAATTAATGTCTAAGGTAGGTAACTATGGGTTGATTATTATAACACCACCACTTAAGCCTGAATTTATGAGTAAATATCAGAAAAATATAGGGCCTAGAAACAATTCTTAGTCACCCTTTACATACTGCATGTCCATTTAACCAAGGAAAGAGGCAAAAACCCAGTGGGAAAATCCTCCCTTAAACATGGACAGTAAAACACAATTTGAAAATTGTGTCATCAATCATGCTTCACAGCATGATTAGAAATCCCCAGTAGTGATTTCAGATTGTTGAATGTCTTCTCACCAAAAAAATTGGTGAAGATGTCTACTACTTGTTCTTAAGATGCACAGAAGAGTCGGTGAATGGTACCACCATGCACAAGCTATCTGATGTAGTGCATATGGATCTCAATGTGTTTGGTTATTTGTCTATGAACTTGATCATTGGAGATTCAAATTGTGATTTGATTATCACAATAGATAATAGTTGAAAACTCTGATTTGAAGCCACACTCACCAAGTATTTCCTACAACCAAAAACATTGAGTTTCTGCATTTACAACTCCTTTGTACTCTACTTCTGTAGATGAGAGTGCTATGGCACTCTGCTTCTTGCTTGACTAGTTGATTGGTCCTTCTACAAGCATGAACACATATCCTGATGTTGAATTTTGATCTGTGTTGTCACCTGCCCAATCACTGTCAGTAAACCCAATCAAATCAAGATCAGATTTAGCTTTGTAGAAGATCCCATGAGTTCTTGTTCCTTGAACAAAGTTAAGGATCCTTTTGGCTGCTCTCCAATGGATATCATGAGGCTTATCCATGTATCTTGAAGCCACACTAACTACATAATGTTGATGTAATTGTAACTTTGGAATGTATTCACTTATGTATCTTATGTATTGTACCCCGATGTTTATTCTGGGATCTGTCTGTAATGTAATTGAGTCATTTCATTCCCCGATGTTCCGATCGGGAGTTTCTATAATGTAATCAAGTCATGTTAATTCAATGTGGGTAACCCTCCTATTGGTCAAGGTTTAAAGTCCCTGCAACTTGGGGGCACTAGGGTTGTTAGACTCACCTAGTGAATTCGGCCCTAGTTGGGTTTAGTCAAGTCAAGAATAATTATAAATAGAGAGGCTAGAGAGCTAGCCTCTCTATTTATCACAAACTCACTCACACTCAGTTGTATATCATAGTTGATGAAGAAGAAGACACTGAGGCTAGGAAGAAAGAGGTTACTGCTGTCGGGAGATCATCTTGCTGTTTTGGGGTTTTACTTTTGGTGTTGATTCTATCTTTGAGGAAGCTGCGGGGTTTTCTCCATTTATGGTTTCCCCAAGGAAAAAAAATGTGTTCATTGTCTCTTGTGTTTGATTGTTGTGCTTGTTATTCTCTCAGTTAAGGATCCTAATATAATGCTAGATGAATGTTAAAAATCTAACATGGTATCAGAGCTCACTTGAGAAGAAGACACTGTGCAGCTGCAGGAACTAGGGATTCCTACTTTGTGGATCTCTCTCGATAGATTTTTAGAAAAAGAAGGTTGGAATAACTCTCCTCCCTATGGCACATATTTCTCTTGAAGAAAAATCCAATTCTGAGGTTTTTCAGTTTTGGACCTGACACTGCTACCGAAAATTAGGGCTTTCCACAGAAGTGGAATTTTTGAGTGAGCCCATGCATGGATTGATCTCCTCCTCAAAATAGAATTTAGAGATCAAGATCAAATCATTTGGTTGGATAGAACTCTGGAAAATCAAAACGCTAATCTGGTCCTGAACCAACACTGCAGAATTTTAGCTCCAAATCCAGATCCGACATGTTGACCTGGTAAGATCTAAATATTTTGTATTTCCATTTGAGGTTCTTAGTTAAGATTTCTCATCATACCAAGCTTCATGACAATCTTGAGGGAGCTGATAACTTCTGAGCCTTGAAGTATAGGATCTCCCTGGTCCTGGAAGAAATTGAGTTGGACTCCTATATTAGTGAGGAGGTTCCAGTTCCAAGGGGAGATGAGGCTAAGGCCTTACACAAGAAGAAGTTGGTTATGGAAAAGAGGATTATTTCCGATTCAATCAAGGATCACCTCATACCACAGGTTTCCTCCCTAAAGACACCTAAGCTATGCTTGATTCCCTAACCAAATTGTTTGAAGGAAAGAACATAAACAAAAAATTACTTTGAGAAACCAGTTGAAGAATGTGAAGATTCGGAATGCAGAGACCATCCAGTCTTACTTCACAAGAGTCTCTCAGATCAAGGAATAGCTAGAAGTATTATATGAAGAAGTGGAGAATGCTGATATTGTAATGACCACCTTGAATGGTATCCCTAGGACATGGGACTCTTTCATTCAAGGGATCTATGCCAGAAAGAAGTTATTCAAGTTCAGCAGACTATGGGAAGAATGCTCTCATGAAGAATCTCGGATAGCAGCTTGAGAAGAAAAGATGGGAACTGAAGATCAAGCTCTCACAGTTCAATCCAAGACACCCATAAGGGACCATAATCATCATCATTATAAAGGTAAGCACTCTTCCCACAAGAAATCTCAATTCAGAATTTATACTTGTGATGAAATAGGACACTTTTCCAGAGATTGTCCTAAAATAAAAAGAAACCCTCACAAGAATAAAATCAACAAGAGAAGACATCATGCTCATGCTATAGTGGATGATGAACCTTCCACAATGAGAACCAGATATGAAAGTGAAGATTCTTCAAGTGATGAAGAATATGTTTTGATTTCCTCTCTCACGGGAAACATCACACATGGAAGCAATGAGTGGATTATAGATAGTGGGGCTTCCAAACATATGACAGGATTCAAAGATTCCTTTGTGAGACTATCAAAACATGAATCACCTCACAAGGTGAAGCTCATAGATGACTACCAGTATCCAATAAAACGTAGCAGGGAATCCTCCTATAAGCTAGACTCAGCAAATTCCATGAAGGTGAAGGATGTATTGTTTGTACCGGGACTCAAGAAGAACCTGCTCTCCATATCTACATCAGATGCAAAAGGAATTAGGGTTGCATTTGTAGATGGCCAAGTTCTCATGTGGCCAAAAGGAAACACCTTCGATGATGGAGTAGTAATTGGGGAACAAGAGAGAGGTATGTACAAATTGAAGGGACATCTAGAACAAGCCTTGATCCATGACATAGTAGAGCCAAATGAACTTTGGCATAGAAGGATTGCAGATGTGCATTATAGAGCACTACCACTTGCAAGAAAAGCTGTTGAAGGTCTTCCAGAAATACAAGCAAAACATGATGGAGTATGCAAAGGATGTGCGAAAGGAAAGCATACAAAGAAGACATTTCCAAGTAGCGAGAGCAAGGAAAAAGGAATCTTGGAAATCATCCACTCCAATGTATGCAGACCAATGTCATCAAGTTCACTAAGCGGGTATGTATACTATGTTTCTTCCATTGATGACTTTTCTAGGAAGACATGGATTTACTTCATGAATAACAAAGATGAATTTTTCTGCAAGTTCAAGAAATTCAAAACCTTGATCGAGAACCACACAGAAAAAAAGATCAAGACCTTTCGATCAGATAATGGCGGAGAATTCACATCAAATGACTTCAAAGAGTTATGCAAAGACTCAAAGATTAAGAGGGAGTTCTCCACTCCATATAATCCACAACAAAATGGGATTGGAAAAAGGAAAAATAGAGCTATCATGGAAGCTGTAAGAGCTATGATTCATGATCAAGATATTCCTATGCATTTATGTGTAGAGGTTTCCAGAATAGTTGTGTATGTACAAAACCATACTCCACACAGAGTACTCGAGAACAAGACACCTGAAGAAGTCTTTTTCGGTAAGAAACTAGAAGTCAGCAATCTCAAAATATTTGGTTGTCCAGTGTACATACACATTCCAAAAGAGAATAGGACAAAATTATATCCTTCAAGAAAGAAGGTTATATTTGTGGGATACTCTCAAAGCTCGAAGGCTTACATAATATACTTCCCAGGATTTAAGAATATCGACATCAGCAGTGATGTGACATTTGATGAAGAGTCAGCTTACAACAAATCCAGAAAGAGACCTGCTGAAGAACCTGAAGAAGAAAAAGCACCCAAAATTCATGATACCACCATGAACAAAGAAACTCAAGAAGAAGATTGAGAATTTGAAGAACCTCAAGAACCTGTAGATCCACCTCAGAAGAAAAATCCTCATAAGAGGAAACCTTCTTGGGTACGAGAAGCTATCCAAGGTGCGGAAAGATATGGGGCTCCAGAAGAGAATCATAGAGAAAGAAAGAAGACAAGGTCTTGCACTATATATGTAGCATTATTATGTGATTTCATCNCCAACTATGAAGAAGCGACAGAACGGAAAGAATGGAAGGATGCTATGATCGAAGAGTATCAATCGATCATGAAGAATGATGTTTGGGATGTTGTCCCAAGACTAGAAAGGAAGGTTGTTGTAACTTCCAAATGGATCTACAAGATCAAACATGTTGGAGACGGTAGCATAGAAAAATATAAAGTAAGCTTTGTTGCTCGTGGTTTCTCCGAGAAAGAAGGAATATATTATGAAGAAACTTTTGCACCTGTAGCCAGATACACTTCCATTAGATTAGTACTTTCTCTTGCTGTAGTGATGAGATGGAAGATACACCAAATGGATGTCAAGACTGATTTCTTGAATGATGTAGTGGAAGAGGAAGTGTATGTAAAGTAGCCACTCAGTTCTGAGACACATGACAGGGAGTCTCATGTAAGTAGATTGAAGGATGCCCTCTATAGTTTGAAATAGGAACCCAGGACATGGTATGGAAGAATTGACAGCTTTCTATCCAGTTTGGGATTTACCAAAAGTAAAGCAGATTCCAACCTTTACTACAAGGTTGAATATGGAAACCCAGTGTGTCTCCTACTGTATGTAGATGATCTATTTGTAACAGGTATGGATGGGTTGATTGCTAATATGAAGTAAAAGATTGTTGCCGAGTTTGAAATAAAGGACTTGGGTACGATGCATTATTTCCTAGGCATGGATGTGTGGCAGGATGTGGATGGAATATTTATTGAACAAGGGAAGTATGTAGTAGAGATCCTGAAGAGGTTTGGGATGGTGAACTGCAAGGCCATGACCACACCTATGGCATCAAACCTGAAGCTATTGAGTGATGCTTCATCAGAATCGGTTGATTCTATGATGTATCATCATATGATTGGGTCCTTGAGGTACCTAATGAACATGAGACCAGTTATTTGATTTTCTATGAACACCTTGAGACAGTTCCTGACATATCCGAGACATGTTCACTTGATTTATGCAAAGCATATTCTGAGGTACCTGAGGGGTACATTTGATTATGGGCTCAAGTATGAGGCAAGTGAGAAGATTAACCTATAGGGTTATGTTGATTCAGATCGGGTAGGCAGTTCCATTGATAGGAAGAGCACTTCAGGGTGTTGCTTCAGTATGGGATCAGGTGTCATCTCTTGGTTTAGTAGGAAGAAATCTTGTGTGGAACTGAGTACAACTGAAGCAGAGTATGGCGTAGCTTGTTTAGCTAGTTGTGAGGCAGTATGGCTAAGGAAGCTTTTGTTAGATTTATTTGATCTCCAGTTGGATGCTACTTGTATATATTGTGACAACCAGAGTTGCATGAAGTTGTAGGAGAATCCGGTGTTCCATGACAAGTCAAAGCATATCGAGATCAAGTATCACTATGTCAGGGATATGGTGTAGAGGGGAGAAGTGAAGCCCCAGTATGTTGCAATGGATGAACAGATAGCTGATGTGTTGATGAAGCCATTAGCTAGAGTGAAGTTTGAGTACTTCAGGGAGAAGCTTGGTGTTCTCCAGATCAAGGTTCCTTCTAAGGGAAACTGATGAGTCCATGAGCCATTCTGACATGGTGAGAGGATTGGTTCCTTCCATGTTATATTTGAGTGTTGAGCTATTTTGATATAACTATAGGATTTGTTCCTACATAATTAGATATAAGGGTTGTTTCCATTCTTGGAATGGAGGTTCCTGGTCAGTTACCAGGAATACTTGGTCTGGGACCGAGGGCCTTTATGATACGACTGTAAGATGTAGTATTACATGATCAGATGTGAGCACATGGCCATTCTGATTTGATTGAGGGATTGGTTCCCACTTGATCATATATAAGGGCTGATTCGATTCTCTGGGAGAATGGAGGCACCTGGTCAGTTACCAGGAAATCTCAGTCTGGGACTGGGGGCCATTCTAATATGACTATGGGATGTGTTCTCACATGATCGGATGTGAGTGTAGGGCCATTCTGACGAGTAGTTCAAATGTAAGGGCTGGGTGATTCTGACGAGTAGGTCAGATGTAATGGCTAGGCCATTCTGATGAGTAGGTCAGATGTAAGGGCTGGGCCATTTTGATGAGTAGGTTAGATGTAAGGGTTGGTCCACTCTAACATGGGAGAGGATGAGGTTCCTTCCATGGTCAAATGTAAGGGTTGGGCCATTTTGACATGATGAGGGGATTAAGTTCTTCTCATGGTCATATGTGAGTGCTGGGCGTCCATTTTTGTTGAGTCAAGGTCAGATGTAAGTGCTAGATGGGCCATTTTGACTTAGGGTCAGATATATGCGTTGAGAAAGACCTACATGGAGGCTAGGCCTACACCCAACATGAAAAAGGTCTGGCTCTCTAGAAATTCCTATGATGAGAATAATCATGAGAGAGCACCCATGATAATTTCAGTGATGATGATCTAGATTGAGTGATGATCCAGATATAGATGAAGATGACTTGAATATGAGTACGACTTGAAGATGACGAGAACTCGAGTATGATCCAGATGATATAGAGAAGAAGATTTGTGCTTATAAATTGTGTCGAGAGAATACCTTCCTAGTTAGGAGGGAGTGTTGATGTAATTGTAACTTCAAAATGTATTCACTTATGTATCTTATGTATTGTACCCCAATGTTTATTCTGATATGTGTCTATAATGTAATTGAGTCATGTCATGCCCCAATGTTCCAATCGGGAGTTTCTATAACGTAATGAGGTCATGTCAAGTCAATGTGGGTAACCCTCATATTGGTCAAGGGTTAAAGTCCCCACAGTTTTGAGGCACTAGGGTTATTAGAATCACCTATTTAATTCAGACCTAGGTGGGTTTAGTCAAGTTGGGAATTAGTATAAATATAGAGCTAGCCTCTCTATTTATCACACACTCACTCACACTTAGTTGTAGTGCATAGTTGAGGAAGAAGAAGAAACCGGGGCTAGGAAGAAAGAGGTTATCACTATCGGGAGATCATCTTACTATTTTGGGGTTTTACTTTTGGTGTTGATTCTATCTCTGAGGAAGTTGTGGGGTTTTCTCCATTTATGGCTTCCCCAAGGAAAAACACTATGTTCATTGTCAATTGTGTTTGATTGATGTGCTTGTTATTCTCTCAATTAAATATCCTCATATAATTCCAGTTGAATGTTAAAAATATAACACATAAGATATACCAGGTTGAGTGTGTGTAAGGTAAATCAAATACCTAATCAACTTCCTATATAGTGTAATATTTACCATAGGAGAAGAACTTTCTTCTTCAAGCTTAACTCCTGAAAGGAAGGGAGTCTTGCTTGGCTTGCAATCTTTCATGTTGAACTTGTTCAGCAAATATAAGGCATACTTGGAATGATGTAATTTGATTTCATGTTTGTATTTATCAATTTTGAGACCGAAGAATTTTCTCAGCAATCCCAAATCAGTCATAGAAAATGCATGGTTCATTGCATCCTTCAGGGAAATAATCTCTTTCTATGAACTTCCTGTAATCAGAAGGTCATCCACATACAAGACAATAATCATCAAATAACCATGAATTAAATTCAAATAAACATTAGTATTGGAATTGCATCGAACAAAATTCAATGACAACATAAATCCATCAATCTTGGCATACCAAGCCCTGGGGGCTTGCTTGAGCCCACACAATGATTTCTTTAACCTGCACAAAAAATATGGATTAGAAACAAACCCTTGAGGTTTATACATATAAATATCTTCAATGATATCTCCATTTAGGAAATCACACTTCACATTCATGTGATGTACCTCCCACTGCTTTGAAGTTGCAATGGCTAAAGCTATCCTTATGGAGTCCATGTTTGCCACTGGTGTAAAGGTTTCATTGTAGTCAATACCATGTACTTGTGAGTATCCATTGGCTACCAATAATTCCTTATATCTCAAATGTGAACCATTGGAATCAAAATTAGTCTTGAAAATCCACTTACATTGAACTAGCTTCCTCCCTAGGGGAAGATCAACCAATTCCCAAGTGTTGTTCTTCTGGAGCGAGCTGAATTCTTCTTTAATGGCTGTTTTCCATATTATATCATGTGATACATATTCATATGTTTGTGGGTATAATTCAAGCATCATATAGCACTTTTCTGCAAACAAATGTTATTTCATACACAGGGCACTCTCAAATTGAGATCTAGTCCTCTTAGGGTCACTAGGATTTCCAGCTAGTTCCCCAGTTGCATGAATGGTATTTGCTACCAATTTTGGTCTTGTATGAATATTAGGATTTGCAATTAAATCATCATTATCAGACATATCAGAATCAACAAACTCATTTGTCTCTCCACTTGCATTCAATGGATCTGGTGGTGAAGAAGACTCTCCAACTTCAACTCCTACTAAAGGCCCTTCTTGGAACTGAACACTCCTTTAAATGAAGGATTTTTTAGTAATAAAGTTTATTATCTTGTACCCTTTTGAATCTTCATAATACCCAACAAATAGGCACTCTTGGCTTTAGGGCTGCAAATCCTTTCTCTTTTCAATTGGAATTCTAGCCCAAGCCTTTGAGCCAAAAATCCTAAAATGGGTCACATTTGGATTGTGCCCACCCCAAAATTTGAAAGCAGTCATACCATCAAGTTGTTTATGAGGCACCCTATTCTATATGTAGGATGCATAGTATATAGCCTCATCCAAAAACATTGGTGGCAAATTCTTAGCCTCCATACAGTCTGCCATCTCCTCCAGTGACATGTTCTTTCTCTCAGCAACACCATTTTTATGTGGTGTGTAAGGGATTGAATGCTGCATTTGAATACCTACATATTTACAATACTAAATGAACTCAGACTTGACATACTCACCACCATTGTCAAATATGAGGATCTTGAGTTTCTTCCTAGACTGGTTTTCATCCAAGGCTTTAAAGACTTTGAAGAGGTCAAAAACTTCAGACATGTGTTTTAGGAAGTAAACCCAACAATACCTGGAAAATTAATCTATGAATGTCATTGAATATTTCTCTTGACTCATGGACATATGAGGAAATGGACCAGAAACATCACTGTGGATCAACTCAAGAGGTGCAAAGGTTCTCAAATGACTAGCTCTCTCAAATTTGTGCTTTTGGTGTTTTCCTAAGATACAACCTTGACAAACTCCCTTGGAAAACTTAATCTTTGGTAACCCTATGACCATACCTTTTTCACTCAAATTAGAAAGATACTTATAGTTAATATGGCCAAATCTTTCATGCCAAATCTTGCTTGCCTCATAAGCATGAATCATAAGAGCAAAGGGGTTTGAGTAGGGTAGAAAATGGTAAAACATGTATACCTTCGAAGTGTGATCAATAACACCTTTTGCTATGAATTTACCATTCAAAATATCTGTGATTTCAACATCATCAGGGGAGAAGGTGAGTCATCTGATACAATGACAAGAGATTAGAGGCAAAACCTAGAACATACAACACATTATTGAACTTACCATGGTCAAGATCAATCCTTCCTTTCCCCAAACTGTTAGTGAGAGAGTCATCTCCCAAAACTATTGGTGTACCTTTCAACATTTCAAGAGTGGAGAATGCCTCCTTTGTCAAAACCATATGTATAGAAGCTCCATAGTCTATGATGAAGCTAGGTGAGCTTGATGTGCCAGCAACCAAAGCATGTACTCTCTCTCTCTCTCCTCTTAATTTGATCTTCCTTCCCTCTTATTTGAGAAATCAGGAATGGAGATGCTATTCTTTTCCAGGATTTGGGTCAACATGTCAATTTGATTCTTCATACAGGAGCTCTCAAAATGATATCCCTTACTGCAGTATGCGCACTTGCTCATTTCTCCTTTGTTCTTCTTCTTCTGGAAGTTCTTCTTGGAGCCTCGGGGCTCCTCTTGAGACTTGTTCTTGTCTCTATTTTGCTCAGGTGGCTTCTTGGATTTCTTATTTCCTTTTGAATCCACCCTTGAATATCTAGAAACCAAATCTTGGTCTTTGGAAGGCTTGATGGTGCCCATCATCACCAATTTATCTTGTTCCTATGTGAGGGATTCCATGAACTTTGCAAGCTTAGGCATCTTCCAGGATTGAGTTGTCAACTTATTGGCATGGAAGGTTGAAACAAACACTGAATAGTTAGGGCCATGCTTCAAGAGTATGTCCAAAACTATTTTCTCTTCCTTCTTTTAAATTCCACATTGTTTTAACTACAAAACAAGGTCTTTAAACTTGGAAAGGTAGAGTTGCAAGGATTCGAAGCTGCTAGGACTCAAGGAGATCAATTCATTCTCTATTTGATGTCCTCTCATCTCATCTGTCTTACCAAAAATATCTACTATATTCTCCCACACTTCATTAGGTGATGTCAATCCATTAAGATGGAAGAGGAGGTCTCTTGAAATTCTTAGACACAAAAGACCATAGGCCTCAACCCTCTTGTTGTGCCATTTTATTTTCTCTGTAGCTGCATTGGGCTCTGCATCAGTTTCCATAGTCACCTTGTAGAGAAATTTAACTCTCAAAAATATCTCCATCTCAGCTTTCCATTCAAAGAAATTAAATGGAGTCAAGATGATCTTCTGAGATTGGTCCATAGCTCAGAAACTGTGCCCTTCAGTCAGCAGAATATGCTCCCAGTCAAGATGTCGAACCTGTAATAGAAATATGGAAGGATAGAAATCAATCTGAAAATGCTCTGATACCATGTGCAAATTAAACCCAAGTGATATAACAATTACACTCACAAAATTGCTAATCAAACATTCAAAAGTACCATCAAAGGAGACTAAAATTGGAGCATAACACTAATCTGTATTGAATAAGTGTACAATATCCAAACTTGTGAAGGATTAGTCTACTGAAATATATAATTACATGAGATCTTCAAATGCATAAGGATTCCATTCAAAATAGTCAAAAAGTAGGCTTACTAAATCTAGTCAAATCCCCCATAGGTGCATAACACATTTTCCAAAACCACTTAGAGGCTCACGAATTAGCAAATTCAAGTAGGAAATATAATAAGGGATGGAAAGACAACTCATACATGATTTTATTAGGAGAAAAGGATGGACGATGATGTGCGAAAAAATAAGTCAACTACACCTAGTCTTTCTTTCCCTTTTGCCTTAATTCTCAATAAAACAGGAAGCTTTGCAGAAAAAGTAGATATGCACTTTGGAGGATCTGGAATAAAGCAGACATGCTAACTATTATTTCCAGGAGGTTTTCCAAGCACTCCATGACTCAGTTTTAGAAAGTGTTGACTTATATGACATGTAGAAGGAAACTAGCATAAAGTGGAATATAGGAGACTAGGTAAATAAGACAAAAATGATTTAATTAATGTCTAAGGTAGGTAACTATGGGTTGATTATTCTAACACACTTAGCGACGATAGAAGGCATAGTTTGGCTCAATTCAAAATGACAGAGTGAGGTAAGGTATGTCCAATTTTTTGTTTTTTGTTTT
Source organism: Pseudotsuga menziesii (assembly GCA_001517045.1). Classification (NCBI taxonomy): domain Eukaryota; kingdom Viridiplantae; phylum Streptophyta; class Pinopsida; order Pinales; family Pinaceae; genus Pseudotsuga; species Pseudotsuga menziesii. Next base: position 378,145 of record LPNX010140869.1, on the reverse strand, counting down.
TCATTTTTCATTTTTTTCAATTAATATGCTTCTTTTTAATTTTGATATTTAATATTTAAAAAATATATATATATATTTATTACTAACACCTAATCTATATAAAAAATTATAACCATAATCCATTATAACTAGTGATATAGAATTTAAAAAATCTTTAATATCTTATTACTAACACCTATAATTGATAACCCATATATCCTTTGGTCCATATAGCACCTAGAATTTTTAATCAATTTAACCCTTAACCCCTATAAGTGCATCAAATGCTTCAAATCTAAATCTATAACCCCTAATAAGTAATAACCATCATAATCTATTTAACGCTGATGAAGAAGATGATTATGATGGTGATCATGATGATGATGGTGATGATGATGATGATGATGATGATGATGGAAATGATAATGATCACCATCATCACCATCTCCTTCATCATGTTTATTTTCATTGTCTTCATCATCATTATCCTCATCATCATCATGATCATTATCATCATCATCATCATCATCATCATCATTTCCATCATCATCATGTTGAAGATAATTATCTTCTTCATTATCATGATCATCACCGTCATCATTTTCTTAATCATCATCTTCATCATCATGAACCTCATCATCATCGTCATCATCATCATCTTCATCATCATCATCGTCATCGTCATCGTCTTCATCATGATGACCCTCATCATCATCATCATTATCATCGCCGTCATCATGATGATGATGATGATGGTAATCGCGATGATGATGGTGATAATGATGGAAACGATGATGGAAATGATGATGATCACCATCATCACTATCATATTCATCATCGTCATTGTTATAGAGAGAAATTCCTATGGCTTGGGATACCACAACAAACAGCTTGACTCCATAAATCAATCCTTTCCTATATGTAAGAGAAACCAAATATCTAACACTAAAGGATCTCGATTCGTACCTTATTCGAGACGGTTTATGTAGATCCCCATTGAGCTTTCCAATTCCAACTTGAATTGATAAATTGTTTCCTCAACATTCAATAAAAAAGACAAGCATGCTATATATAATCATGTTATATCTACTCTAGCATATATAATCAATAACATATAAGCATTTGAAATCATCCATGGATCAAATATTCATTTAAATACACATTATTGGATAGGAAAAGATATTTCTATTAATATAAAACAAATATTACAATTGAGACAACCTCTGTTGGCACGTTTGTGAATTGGAGAAATTGAGTCCCCCACTTGGGCCTCCACCACTTCAATCCTCCATCTCTCGATAGCAATCTCACAAGAAAAGGGAAAGCTTGGGAATAACACAAAAGTGCTCCAAGGGACAAAGGGATGCAGACTCAAGTATAAGCTCCGGCAACAATGGACTATAGTTTTCTTTCTCTAAATTCCTCATGCCTTCAATGTATCCAAAGGTTTCCTTATATATCTCTTCAATGGGGTAATGAAAGGTTGAATCTAAGTGATCCCAAGACATAGGGAAGGCCAGGAGACAAGTGGTTTAGATCCACATCAAGGAAAACTCCAAAAGAATTTGGCATTTTGCACACATCCTGATGTATGTAGTTTTAGGGGTCCAACCCGCGTATATACGTGAGAAAGGGTTTAAAAGTCATGTATGGAAAATTTTGCATGTTTCTAGGGATGATCTTGGAAACATCAAAGGAAAAAAAATGGTCCATGGGGTCTAAGGAGTCTACAGAGGGACAACGAAGGCCATAAAAATGTGATTCACCATATGTGGTAAAATCAGCTATAACAATCATCATGTTGATCATCATCGTCTTCATAATCATGAAAATCATGATCATGATCATGATCATCATCATAAGCATCATCACCACCATCACCACCTTCTTCATCATGTTGATCATCATCGTCTTCATCATCATTATCCTCATCATCATGATGATCGTCATCATCATAATTTCCATCATTACCATCATCATCATAATCATCACCATTTCCATCATCATCGTGATGAATATCATCATCATCATCATCATCACCACCATGTTCATCGTCTTCATCATCATTGTCTTCATCATCATCATCATCATCATGAATATCATCATCATCATCATCATCATCGTCTTCATTGTCATCATCTTCATCATCATGACCCTCATCATCATCGTCATCGTCATCATCATCATCGTCGTCGTCGTCGTCTTCATCATCATGACCCTCATCATCATTAGCATCAGCATCATCATCATCATCATTATCATGATGATTATGGTAATGGCGATGATGACGGTGATGATGATGGTGATGATGATGTCAATGATGATGATCACCATCATCACCATCATCATTTATCATCCTCCTCTTCATCATTTCCATCGTCATCGTGATGAATATTTTCATCATCATCATCATCATCATCACCATCATCATCATTGTCTTCATCGTCGTCATCGTATTCATAATCATCGTCTTCATCATCATGACCCTCACGTTGTCATCATTGTCTTCATAATAATCATCTTAATCATCAAGACCATCATTATCATCATCATCTTCATCATCATGACCCTCATCATCATCGTTGTCAATGATCGTCATCGTCATCATCGTCGTCATCATCATTGCCATCTTCAACATCATGATCATCATTTCCATCATCATCATTGCCATCACCATCATTTCCATCACCATCATAATCAATCACATCATCATCATCATCATCTTCATCATCATGGTCATCATCACCATATTCATCTTCATCTTCATCATCATCAACATCATTATGCTCATCATCGCAATTACCATCATCATCATTATCGTCATCATCGTCAACATCATTACAATTTAAAATTTAATATACAACTACATTACAGTCTACACATTAGAATTCAATTACAATTTAACATTGCAATTCAATTTCAATTTAAATTTTCAAATTTAACGTGTAATTACAACTTAAAATCCAATGTATTTAATTTTCTCACATTTTTCATAAAGCAACATTGCATAGCTAACATAAAATATTCTAAAAATTGATCCAAGAGTTTAAGGAAAATTCCAAATAGAAGTGTATATTACTATCAAAATAATAAACATGGTGTGTAAACATTACATATAGTTATTATGTTAATATGGATACACTTCACTTAACAAATAAAAACAAAAGTTTGTGAGAAAATAGATCAATTGTCTTTTCAATCACAAAAGAAAATAAAAGATTCTCATGTTTTCCTTATATAAACATAAAAACAAAATATTCTGAAAATAGTCTCAAAAGTTATAAGAAAATTCTAAATAAAAGTGTATAATATTAATATTTTATAAACATTATCATAAATAAATAGTATAAATTTTAAATAAAAGTGTATGGTATTAATATTTTATAATAATGTAATAGTATAGTTTGATTTGAATAGACATTAAAGACCACCATCATATATAATTTTGTTTTATTATATTAATATGGAAAAAAATTAATGAATATATTTTAATTCCAATTTTATAAAATATGTATTTAAACTTGTTGATGATGGTGATGATGGTGATCATGATGATGATTATCATGATGATGAAGACAATGATGTCAAACATCATGATAATGACTATGATGATGAAGATGATGATGATGATGATGATGATGATGATGATGATAAACATTATGATGTTGATGACCATGATGATGAAGACAATGACGATGATGATGATGATAATATTATCATCATGAAATACTATGATGATAATGAAGATGATGGTGATGATGTGGATGGTGATGATGGTGATGATGATGATGAACATAATGGTGATGAAGACGATTATGCAGAACATCATGATAATGACGATGATGATGAATATGATCATGATGGTTATGATGATGATGACGATGAGGGCCATGATTGTTAGAATAATCAACCCATAGTTAGCTACCTTAGACATTAATTAATCCAATTTTTGTCTTATTTTTCTAGTTTCCATATTCCACCTTATGCAAGTTGTCCTCCACACATCCATAGTGGTCAAAATTGCTAAATTTGAGTCATGGAGTGCTTGGGAAACCTCTTGGAATCAATTATGCTTTACTCTTGGCCTCCCTAGTGCATGTCTGCTTTTTCTGCTTTATTGCCTGCTTTTTCTGAGTTTTAAGGCAATTGGGAAAGTTTGACTAGGTGAAGTTAACTTGTTTTTTGTCCTCAACATCCTCCACTCTTTTATCCTATGAAAAGAATGTATGAGTTGTACTTCCACCATCTATTAGCATTCCTAATTGATTTTTCCAATTCATGAACTCCTAGACAGATTTGGAATGTGCTTTATGCACCTATGGGGGATTTGCTTAGATTTAGTAAGCCTTCTTTTGACTAAATTCGAATGGCATATTCATGCATTCAAATATCTCATGTAATTATTTATTGTGGCAGCCTATGACTTCACAGGGATGGGTATTTTACACTTATTCAATAGAGATTAGTGTTCTGCTCCATATTCAGTCTCCCTTTGTGAGTAATTTGCATGTGTAATTGGCAATTGTTGTGAGTGTAATTGTTCTAACACCTGGGTTCAATTTCCACATGGTATTAGAGCCTTTGTAGATCGATTTCTCTCCTTCCAATTTGTTTTGTAGGTTCGACATCATTGACTGGGAGCATTTTGCTGACTGACGGGACAATTTCTGAGCTATGGATCAATCTTAGAAGATCATCTTGACTCCATTTAACTTCTTTGAATGGAAAGCGGAGATGGGAGATACTGTTGAGAGTGAAAGGCCTCTATAGAGTGACTATGGAAATAGAAGCACAGCCCAATGTAGCTGCAAAGAAGACTAAATGGCACAACAGGATGGATGAGGCCTATGGTCTCCTGTGTCTGAGTATATTTAGAGACCTCCTTTTCCATCTTGATGGATTGACATCACCGAATGAAGTATGGGAGAAGCTTGTTGATATTTTTGGAAAGACGGATGAGATGAGGGGACATCAAATTGAAAATGAATTGATCTCCCTGATTCCCAATAGCTTTGAATCCCTGCAACTCTATTTTTCCAAGTTCAAAGCACTTGTTTTCCAGCTAAAACAATGTGGGATCGAAAAAAAGGATGATCAGCTGGTCTTGGCCATACTCTTGAAGCATGGCCCTGACTCTTCAATGTTTGTTTTGACCTTCTATGCCACAAAGTTGATAGCTCGATCCTGGAAAATGCCTAGCCTTGTAGATTTCATGGAACCTCTAAAACAAGAACAAGATAGATTGGTGATGATGGGTACCATCAAACCATCCAAAGACCAAGCTCTAGTTTCTATAGATTCGAGGGTGGATTCAAAAAGCAAGAAGAAAGCTAAAAATCCACCTGAGAAAAAGAGAGACAAGAACAAGTCTCCATAGGAGCCTCAAGATTCCAAGAAGAACCCCCATAAGAAGAAGAACAAAGGAGAATTGAGCAAGTGCGCATACTACAGTAAGGGCAATCATTCTGAAATATCCTACATGAAGAAGCAGATTGACATGCTGACCCAACTCTTGGAGAAGAATGGCATCTCCCTTCCAGACATCTCAAAGAAGAGGGAAGGAGGATCAAATTCAGAAGACAGAGAGAGAGTTCATGCATTGGTTGCTGGCACATCAAGCTCACCTAGTTTCATCATTAATTCTGGAGCTTCAATACATATGGTTTCAACCAAGGAGGAATTCACCTCACTTGACATGTCGAAAGGTCCATCAATAGTACTGGGAGATGACCCTCTCACTAAAAGTTTGGGCAAAGGGAGGATTGATCTTTAACATGGTAAGTTCAACAATGTGTTGTATGTTATAGGTCTTTCCTCTAACCTCTTATCAGTGTATCATATGACCCACACAGAGTCTCCAAATAAGGTCATATTATCCCCTGATGAAGTTGAGATCACAGAGATCTCAAGTGGTAAAGTCATTGCAAAAGGAGTTACAAATCACACTTTGAAGGTATACATGTTCTCACACTTCCTACCCTACTCAAACCCCTCTCCTCTTCTGATTCATGCTAATGAGGCAAGCAAGATTTGGCATGAAATATTTGGCCACCTAAATTACAAGTATCTTTCTAATCTTAGTGAAAAAGAAATGGTCATAGGGTTACCCAATATTAAGTTTTCCAAAGGAGTGTGTCAAGGTTGCATCATAGGAAAACACCCAGAGCATAAATTTGACAGAGCTAGTCATGAGAGAACCTCTGCACCTATTGAGTTGATCCACAGTGATGTTGCTGGCCCATTTCCTCATATGTCAATGATTCAGGCCAAATATGCATTGACATTCATAGATGACTTTTCCAGGTATTGCTGGGTTCACTTCCTGAAACAAAAGTCTGAAGTTTTTGGCCTCTTCAAAGTCTTTAAGGCTTTGGTTGAAAACTAGTCTGGGAGGAAAATCAAGGTCCTCATATCTGACAATGATGGTGATTATGTCAAGTATGAGTTTATTCAATATTGTGCAGATGCAGGTATTTAGATGCAGCATTCTATCCCTTACACACCACAGCAGAATGGTCTTGGTGAGAGGAAGAACATATCATTGAAAGAGATGGCAACCTGCATGATGGAGGCTAATACTTTGCCACAAAAGTACTGGGCCGAAGATATAAAATATACAACCTATATCCAGAATAGGGTTCCTCATAAACATCTTGAAGGTATGACTCCTTTCGAAGCATGGAGTGGGCACAAGCCAGATGTGACCCATTTCAGTATTTTTGGCTCAAGGGCTTGGGCTAGAATTCCAACAGAAAAGAGGAAGGCTTTGCAGCCCCAAAACCAAGAGTGTCTATTTTTTGGGTACTCTAAAGATTCAAAAGGGTACAAGATGATCAATTTGAGCACAAACAAATCCTTCATTGAAAGTTGTGTTCAGTTTCAAGAAGAGCCCCTAACAGCAGTGGAAGTTTGAGAATCCTCTTCACCACCAGAACCTTTGAATGTAAGTGAAGAGATAGTTGAAAATGCTGATTCTGATATGTCTGATAATGATGATTTGATTTTAGATCCTAATATTCGTACAAGACCAAAATGGGCAGCCAAGACGATTCATATAGCTGGAGAACTAGCTGGAAATCCTAATGATCCTAGGAGGACTAGATCTCAGTTTGAGAGTGCTCTGTGCATGAAAGATCCTATGTTTGTAGAGAAATGCTATCAGATGATTGAATTAGATCCATAGACATATGAAGATGTAGAAAATTATCCAAGACAGAAAGCAGCCATGAAGGAAGAGTTCAGCTCACTCCAGAAGAGCAACACTTGGGAGCTGGTTGATCTTCCCCTAGGGAGGAAGCTAGTTCAGTGTAAGTGGGTGTACAAAACCAAATTTGCTGCTGATGGTTCACCTCTAAAGTACAAGGCCAAATTGGTAGACAAGGGTTACTCACAAGTTCATGGCATCTAGACTACAATGAGACCTTTGCACCAGCAACAAAGATGGACTCCATCAGGCTAGCCTTAGCCATTGCAGCTTCAAAGAAATGGGAAGTACATCACATGGATGTGAAGTGTGCTTTCCTGAATGGAGATCTCATTGAAGAGATATAAATGTAGTAGCCTCAGGGATTTTCTACTAACCGGTCTCTTGTGTGCAGGATAAAGAAGTCATTGTATGGGCTTAAGCAAGCCCTCAGGGCTTGGTATGCCAAAATTGATAGCTTTCTGCTATCACTGAAGTTTGTTCGATGCAAATAAGATCCAAATGTCTATTTGAAGCTGATTCATGTTTCATTAATGATCATTGTTTTATATTTTGATGACCTTCTCATTACAAGAAGTTCAAAGGATGAGATTGCCTCCTTGAAGGATGGAATGAACTATGCCTTCTCAATGACAGATTTGGGCTTATTGAGCCAATTATTGGGGTTCAAGATTGCTCAAACCAAAGAAGGAATAAAAGTACATCAGTCCAAGTATACCTTAGATTTGTTGAACAAATTCAAGATGAAGGATTGCAAGCCAAGCAAAACTCCTTTCCTTTCGGGAGTGAAGCTTGAAGAAGCTGATTCTTCACCTATGGTAAACAATACACTGTATAGGAAATTGATTGGATGTTTGTTGTATCTTACACATACTAGACCTGATATTTCTTATGTAGTAAGTGTGGCTTCAAGATACATGGATCAGCCTCATGAGATCCATTGGAGAGCAGCCAAAAGGATCCTTAACTTTGTTCAGGGAACAAGGACTCATGGGATCTTCTACAAAGCTAAATCTGATCTTGATTTGATTGGGTTTACTGACAGTGATTGGGAAGGTGACAACACAGATCAAAAGTCAACATCAAGATATGTGTTCATGCTTGCAAAAGGTCCAATCAGCTGGTCAAGCAAGAAACAGAGTGCCATTGCACTCTCATCTACAAAAGCAGAGTACAGAGGAGTTGTAAATGAAGCAACTCAATGTTCATGGTTGCAGGGGTTACTTGGAGAGTGTGGCTTCAAATCAGAATACTCATATACTATCTACTGTGATAATTAGAGTACAATTCAAATCTGCAATGATCCAGTTCAGAAGTAGAGAACCAAACACATTGAGATCCATATGCACTACATCAGACAACTTGTGCATGATGGCCTCATTCACCTACTCTTCTGTTCATCTTCAGAACAAGTAGCAGATATATTCCCCAAATTTTTTTGTGAGAAGACATTCAACAATCTCAAATCACTGTTGGGGATTTCTGATCATGCTGTGAAGCATGAGTGATGACAATATTTCCAAATTTTGTTTTACTGTCCATGTTTAAGGGAGGATTTTTCCCACTAGGTTTTTGCCTCTTTCCTTGGTTAAATGGACATGCAGTATGTAAAGGGTGACTAAGCCTTGTTGCTAGGCCCTATAATTTTCTGATATTTTACTCATAAGTTAGGCTTAAGGGGGGGTGTTAGAATAATCAACCCATATTTAGCTACCTTAGACATTAATTAATCCAATTTTTGTCTTATTTTCCTAGTTTCCATATTCCACCTTATGTAAGTTGTCCTCCACACATCCATAGTGGTAAAAATTGATAAATTAGAGTCATGGAGCACTTGGGAAACCTCTTGGAATCAATTATGCTTTATTCCTAGCCTCCTTAATGCATGTCTTCTTTTTCTACTTTATTGCCCGCTTTTTCTGAGTTTTAAGGCAATTGGGAAAGTTTGACTAGGTGAAGTTAACTTGTTTTTTGTCCTCAACATCCTCCACTCTTCTCTCCTATGAAATGCATGTATGAGTTTTCCTTCCACCATCTATTAGCTTTCCTAATTGATTTTTCCAATTCGTGAGCTCCTAGAGAGATTTGGAATGTGCTTTATGCACCTATGGGGGATTTGCTTAGATTTAGTAAGCATGCTTTTGACTAAATTTGAATGGCATCTTCATGCATTCGAATCTCTCATGTAGTTATTTATTATGGCAGCCTATGAATTCACAGGGCTGGCTATTGTACACTTATTCAATACAGATTAGTGTTCTGCTACATATTCAGTCTCATTTTGTGAGTAATTTGCATGTGTAATTGGCAATTGTTGTGAGTGTAATTGTTCTAACACCTAGGTTCAATTTCCACAATGATGATGAAGACGATGATGATAAAGATGATGATGGCGATGCCGATGGTGATGATGGTCATCATCATCACAATCATGATGAAAGACGATGATGATGATGAATATTATGATGATGATGATGATGATCATCATCATCATTATCATGATCATGATGGTGATGATGGTGATGACGACGACGATGATGATGATGATGATGATAATGTTGGTGATGATGGTGATAATGGTGATCATGGTCATGATGGTCATGATGATGATCATGATGATGTTGATGATGATGATGATGAATATGATGATGATGATGATGATGATGCTGATGATGATGATGATGAATATGATGATGATGATGATGATGATAAAGATGATGATGATGGTGATGATTCCTATTATGTTCATGATGATGATGAAGATGATGATGATCAACATCATGATGATGATGATGATGATCATTATGATTATAATTATTATGATACTGTTGTGCCCGATATATGCCAGTTAATTAAAACTTAACATGCAGGGTGCTAAACATAAATTATCAACCCGAGGAAGTCTTTTATTTCAAATTTATCATGCAAGATCTATGCAAGCACAGTTTCTACCTGACACTATTATTTATTGATATGCAATTGTAACTATTTTGTAGACTAGATCACACCTGCTTGAAAATAAATCAAACCTAATCATATTCATAAAATCACACTGTAAATCTAATCATACTTGAACAAAATCAATTATCATGAAACAAGATCTAATTACATAAATGTAAAATAAGTATTCTGTTGGCCAACGATTTATCAAAATGAATTAACAGGAGAACACGATGATAAATCTAATGAATAAAAACATGAACTAAATAATAAAAACAACTATGATCGATCTAATGCATGAAAACATGAATTAACAAATAACAAATCTACAAAATAAAACACTTACAATCAACACTATCAGGATCTGCTCAGGGAAGAGGGCCCTTCCTCCACTGAGCAGAGCTGGATCTCCACAATGAAAGTCTACAACTCCAGAATTAAGAAACTGCCAGCATGTATTATCAGAATGAAAGTATTACAATGGATCTGGATCAAATCCTACATCATAACATTGTGTTCTCTCCTATCCTACATCCCTTATCATCCCCTTCTCAATGATATTGATTAAATATTTATACATAAAATTATCTCATGGAAAATGGAGAACTAAACCCCCAGCTTGTGATCTATAACAATTGAAGCACGGCTGTAACTGCTGGCAACTTTGGAACTAGCCGCAACACCAAATCTGGAAAATACCCTCTCGAAGAACTGCCTACATATCACAAATAGTGGCTTTGTTTGGCGATTTCCTCATGTCTTGGATAAATGACGATGTTACGCACAAAACCCATGTCTCAGATTTTTGAGATTCATTTCCATCTGCCCCCAAATCAAGACGTGAATCAAGGTATTCTTATGTGGCATGCATTTTCGGTTAATGCTATAACCGCTCGCTATGACCGTCCTGTACATGAAAAATAACTCCATAAACCATCATTAGTAAAATTATGCATAATAGTCTTCAATTCATCAAAGATAAAGGAAAATAATCATTATTAACCACTTAAAACATTAATAAAAGTAGCATGTTGTTTTACGCACGGCTACAACAAATGGGTGGAAAATAGAATGATAAATGGGCAATAATGGTAAGAAAATGGATGAAAGATATGTCAATAAGTGATGGAAATATGAACAATTCAAGGGCCTAACATCTCCCTTAAAATGAACTTGTTGCATGTCCTCATGCAACCCAATACCTGTGTAGCATCCAACTAGAAAAACTCATTCACTTGTTTCTTCATTTTACTATTCGCACAACTGCAGCTAGAAGAAATGGAGAGTTTAACAGAATTTGGTAGAGTCACTTAGCAGAGGATTTAGCAGAATATTTGGTGGATTCGCAGCTCTTTAGTAGAAATTTAGCGGAGTCACAGCTTATTTTAGCAGAGACTTTGGCGAAGGTTTTAGTGAAGATTTTGGCGGAATAGTACTAAATTTAGCGGCGAATTTGGTGGAGTCACAGCTTATTTTAGCAGAGAATTTGGCGAAGGTTTTAGTGAATATTTTGGCAGAACAACGCTAAATCTAGCAGTGAATTTGGCGGACTCACAGCTGATAGAAAACGAACTCGTAGCTCGCAGTTGACGAAAAATAGACTCGCAGCTGATGGAAAACGGACTCGTAGCTGACAGAAAATAGACTCATAGCTCACAGCTGACAAAAAATGGACTCACAGCTGACAGAAAACGGACTCGCAGCTGATGGAAAATGGACTCGCAGCTCGTAGCTGACGAAAAATGGACTCGCAGCTGACGAAAAATGGACTCGCAGCTGACGGAAAACGGACTCGCAGCTAACGAGTCGGGAAACGGTCTCATAGTTGACGGAATGGAAAATGGACTCCTAGCTTGCAGCTGATGGAAAATGGACTAGCAACTGACAGAAAATGGACTCGCAGCTGACGAAAAATGGAAAACGACAATATTTTATGATGTTGCAGCCTTTTGAATAGAAAACATCTCGAGTCATTTTGTCCCAAACGACGAACTGGGTTGGGCTGAAATTTTGCCAAAAATTAACTACCATTCTGGTGCATCTCCATGCCAAAAATTAGACAAACCCACATCAGGGTTTTCGAGAAAAATGCAAATTTGTTGTAGGTGATTATGGTCATTTTCTCGAAAACCGTGCACTAGATTAAGATGAAACTTTCCATGTTTATTCATATTGATATTATGAACTTTCTGTCCAAAACTCATGAGAATAAAAATTACCAATTGAAATATATGTCCATTTCAATTTCTGCACTTTTGAACATGAATAAAAATGTGTTACAGTTGAACTTCCTGAACCAATATTTCAAAAAATACAAACTGGGTTGGGATGAAATTTCGCAAGTAGGTAAATACCATTATAGTTCATATCCTCACCAAAAAATAGAAAAACCCACATCACGGATTTCAAGAAAAAGGTGAATTTCTTATAGGTGATGATGGTCATTTTCTTGAAAACCATGCATTGGATTGAGCTGAAACTTTCCGAAGTTGTGCTTCATGATGTTATGCATTCCCTTTCCAAATGTTAGGAGGATCCATTTCGTTGTTTGTGAGATATTATCAATTCCAATTCAGCATTTTATGTGAGGAACAATATGCATGAGAAATATGAATGTGAATGGAAAACCAGCAAGCATAGTAGCTCCTCCCCCATACTAAATAATTTGTCATGTCCTCATGGAAAAGAAGAGTTGTCATATTAGTGTAAACAACCATCTCCCCCAAACTAAGTATTTTACCTTCCATTCACGAAATCAAGTGAACTTTGGGACTTTTGTTTTCTTATATTTGCACTATCACTGCCAGCATCCAATTTTTATATATGTGCTAGCTGGAAACACATATTTGACTTACAAAAAAGACTGTAGGCTACCTGAAAAATGACTGTATGCTATTTGAAATTGACTGTGTGAGTTTGATTTTTTATTCCACATGGTTGTAGTTAAGTGCTCATAATGTATTGCAAAAATAATATAAAATGACAATGCATAGGAAATCTTCATACCAGCAAGAGATCACATTTGCAAACTTCATTTTATGATGACCCAAGCTGCTCAAATATCATTTGACAATCATAGAATTTGTAGACACTCCATATACCACAAGTGCCAAAAAAAGGATATCGATGATCTTCACAAGCCAAACTCTACTACAGGAATTATCATTCATGGGAAATAAAAGAGTTTTAGAACCATTTTCTCATCAAATTCATGGCAAATTCTATTGCAATAAACCACAGTAAATTTCATCCATTCTCATGGTTGAATGAAGGCTACTAGAATTTTCTTTGGTTATGCCCTTATCATGGAGTGATTTGTAACACTTCAAATAATGCCACACATTTTTCAAACACTGCCATAGACTTCCTTCTAATACTGTAGTAGCATCCTGAATATACAGTAGAGATTTTGGAACCCATGCTATCCATTCTATGTTGAAGATGCACACCATAATTTTCTGTATCTGATACTCTTGGCTGCACTTTTTCTTATGACAACTTCTAGAACTTTTTGGCACAAGAAACCCCATATGCAATATGATTGAGAAGATAATTAATGGTTTTTTTTTCAAATGCCAAGAGAGTTGCATACTTGCTGAAGATAGCTACATTAATAAAAATGAGAACTGATACAAATGGATAAAAAATGACCGTGATTTTTAATGAGCAAGGATGAGATTTGTTTGGGCAGTGAGAATATATGTCTAAATTCCAATAAAAAAAACCCAAGCATTTAAGTTCTATGAGAGCATATGTAAATCAAATCTGACTATATATCAACCGATAGTATGAAGATGCCAACTCTAACTTCTCAATAGTTGCGTGGAAGTGAACTAATATGTGCATCGATAAATCACCAACCAATTCATAACTCAGAGTGCATTTCCTTCCCTATTGTATGGGAGCATACTCTTATGAAGGAATGAATTCTACAACAGTTTCTTCTACTATAGGTTCTTGTGTCCAGCCTATCCTTTTCTTTAAATAAGTCTATCAACTACTTTATTTCTCCTCATTATTGGTTTTTATGTGACAGTAGCAATGATTCTTTTCTTACTCCTGGTTCTTGTGTGGCAACAGCAAGACTTCTTTTCTTACTGCTGGTTCTTGTGCGGCAGCAACAAAATTCATATTGTTGGTTCTTGTGTGACAACAATAAGGTATCCCTTTTTTTTATGCTTGGTCAGTTGGGTTGGTGAGATGTTGGGTTGGAATTTGAAGGGGATGCACATGAATGATGAAGTGTTAGAATTGAGTGGGAAATGATGGGAATGGATGGACATAAAATGCTATATAGAAAATCGAGATGGCTAATGCTTAGTGGTTCTTCATGACATTTCCCTAAATCTTTAATAAATCAAAAACTCATGTTATTTTACATCAAGTGTTACCTCCATGGAAGCCTTGGTTGACAAGAATGGACTGGTGTATGCTGGAGCTATGTAGGTCGATCTGATGCTGAGACATATGTATATGAGAGCTGAAACTGGATGAGACTGAATTTGATCCATGATGTTGTGTTGATTGCATGTAATACTAACTGCTGAGACAATTGATGAGGATAAATTATACCATAGAAGCAGAAAGCCCATTCTCTTATTCTGAAAATCAACTGCTGAAATGAAAATGGAAAGGAATTGCAAAACTACTGAGAAAATGATGCTACAAGTCATTGTTGAAACCATTAAATCACATAATCTTTAGCTACTACAAAACCGAGGTACAATTCTTACCATGCGAATGAATATGCTGAAGTCGAGCATCGAAAGAAATCATTGGATTACCGGCCATTAATGTATGCCATTAACCAATGTGAAGCAACTCACCTTTGATGACAGTGAGCTCTAAATTACCTTAGTGCATCTTGACAAGTACGAATGGATGTGCTGGAGTTGAGTCACCTGCAAGATTTGACAATCAAGAGGCATTGCTGAATCCCCATGATTAACAACAAGGAAATCTACCATTGATTCATGCAGATACCAGGGCACTATAAAAACTCTAATCTCAATCCCAGATGATGTGTCGGAGTTGATGGGAGAATACCATTGGAAGGTGGACCTTAATGAATTCCACATCATCCAATATGAGTACAAAATAAATGATTGTGAACAATCATAGTGAAAAATAGAACCAACATAAAACTCAGGAGTGGAAAGTACATGTGAAGTCATGATGTAGTAGTGATGGGAATTAAAATGGTTATGGTGACTACATAAGCAGTGGAAAATGGGACTTTTACATGAACGAATTTTTAGGGTTTTTAAATGAGGAGGGTGAATGAATCTACCATAGGGCAATTGGCTTCTTGAGGGATTTTTTTGGCAACAATTGATATGATAGGTGTCTAAAAATGATTCTTCGGATGTAGCAATGGGACTTCACTTATTTAACATTGGTATGATTTGCACATCAATTTATCCATTTTTTAGGTTCTCAATCCATTTGCAAATTGACAAAAAGTTTTCAAGAGTCACTCGTGCATGGATTGACCTTCTTCTTCCAAGGACCTGCAAAAACCTAGCACTTGCCTGCAATAAAACATGAGATGATGGAATAAGACAGATGACTGGTCTCTCTTCAACCAACACTTATGAAAAAAACAACAAGCAATTACTTATAAAACAAATCCAAAGAAAAATGAACAAAGCAAAATCCATTTTATACCTGCACGGGAGCAATGTCCATCTAGACTCACCAACATTATTCTGATTATAGCTTATTCCTTCCTTGTCCAATTTGAGTAATTCCAAAGCCAAATTAAATTAAATTCATAGGTCTATTTCCAATAGAAACATGTTTTTAAAATTCTATGTAATGATGTTCGAAATCACTCAGTAACAGCCTGCATGACAAGGTGTTTTTTCGAATTCTGGACTAGACCAACAGTCACAGTTTTAGGCTTAACGTTTTTGTTTGATAACGGATTCATGTGATTCCAATTGGAGATAAAATTACATTCATGTGGGTATCTCTATTAAAAATATTTTTTTGAATCCAACAAGAATTTATGGGTAAAATAAGCCAATAAACAGTCTAGAAAATAGAGTTTTATGAATGCAGATTTGTGATAGGCAGTCGGTATTTTGGTCATAAAATTTGCATACGATATCGGAACAGAGTGATTCAAATTATGTTGTAAACTATATTCATAGAGGAATATACCAATGAAACAATTTTACAAAATATGTCCAATAAGGCATCCAAAAATGACTGTCCCGGCTCTGTTCCTACGCTGCCTGCTTGACACTCTGTTAGTATTTTGGCCATAAAATTTTCATTTATCACTCAATCATAAAAATGAAAATTGTTTTGGAAACTATATTGAAAGTTCTACTTGGAATATAAACATTTTTTAAAAATCAGTCCATTTGGTCTCCCAAAAATGTACTATCCCGACTGTGTTCCAGTAAACTTTTCAAGCCAAAATGTCACCAAAAATTTAATAAATGAAATTTGACCCCCAAAAAGTGATCGAAATAGGTGTGAATGTTTTTAATGATGTAAATTTAAATATAACACACATCCATATCAAAAATTTCAAGCATTGAGCACCTAGATTGACTTACACGGTTTATTGTAGCCGCAACTGCAACTCTTAAAAAAATGACATACTCTTGAAATAAAGCATGTGTATTTTTATGGAAAATAAAAACTAAATACATATCATGATGTGCAACACACACATATCTCAAACTCATAAATTTTTACCTGTAGCACAGTTATAGCTGGGTGTTACAGCTCACTGTCACAGCTAGTGTTGCAGCTTACTGTCACAGCTGGGTGTTGCATCTCATTGTCACAGCTGAGAGTAATTACATCTGAGAGTAATTACATCTGAGAGTAATCAGTCACAGCTAGGTGTTGTAGCTAACCAAATCATGCCAAATTTCAAGCTTTAAGGGTTCCATAATCATTGACTCATTTTTTTGTGGATCGTTCATTCACCTTCCCTAATTACTGTAATTTTGTTTTCATGATATTTTTATTTTTATTTGTAAGAAATAGAGACAAATTGAAATTGGGAAATTGATGACAAAAAAATGACTTAAGCATTTTGTTCAAATAGTCAACAACTCCAAAGAATTCATGAAAACATCTCATGCCCATTCCTTATCTTTTTACTTTCTTATCTTCCAGATCGCAACAAGGCACAGGAAGAGAGCATACTTATTCAAAAATACAAAAAAACTTAAACAAACAAAAGCATGGTTTTATTCTGTTATTCTATCCTACCCTATTCTACTTGGAAGTATAAATTTTTTTCAAGTGTATGCATATTTCCAATGGAGCGACTTTCGAAGTACCGACTCAAGTATGCTCATACTCCCAACATAAAAATATAACTTTATAAATGTTAGGATATGTGAGATCAAATTCCCTTGAAATGATGGTGCCAAGAATTGGTGAAGCATGGAATGATGCTGTAGGCTGAGGATAGATTGAAACCAAGCTTCAATATAGTCTTTGTTCCCTTGATTGCTCATGGATGTTACACCATGAATATCCTTGTTAAACGGATCTTCCTCAATGCATAAGAGTTTCGGATCTAATCCTGTGAATGATGCTTTTGGTTCCAATGGTTGTTCTCCATCAAATATCACGTGTGTCTTGTTGATCTTGTCTACTTGTTTATGAGGACTAGAAGAAACTCCATCTACAAAATTTGGATTTAAAACATGTTCAGGCCTCATATGGATTTGCTGCAATAACGCACAACCTTTTTGCAATGGTGTAGATGAGGTAGAACAAGAGGGAAATGTAGGAACATTTTGCAGTTCAACACGCATACTATACTGCTTTATTATGGTTAGGGTGGAGGGTGGATTGGACAAGAAATTGTGTTGGATACCAAGGAGTTTGATGAGAAAATAGATGTGGCTAATGTAGATGATTGATTTGTGAGGTTGATATTGAAGGACCAAGTTGTGCTGCAACATGAGAGAGAGTGGCCATGTGATCATAAGATAGGCCATTCCAACCTTGTGGATAAGGTACGTAAGAGTTAAATTGAGGCTGCAACAGCTGCCATGGTGGAAGAGTATTCAATGGTTGAGTATGAGAGTAAGGAAATGGAGGGATAGAATTTTGAACCATAGATGTAGGCCATGGTTGACATGACTGTTGCAACGAGTTGGCTGCAACTCCCAAATCTCTACGATATGTATCTTTCATCTTTGGTAAGGAGGGACAATGATCTATGGAATGATTCAATTCACATATACCACAACTTTAAAGACTATCCAAAAGGGAAATCCCTTGCTTCTATTATTTCCTCCTACTTTTCCTTATCCTGCAAAACACCCAATTGTGAATCAGTTTTAGAAATTTCAAATAAATTGTTGATTTCAGCTTGTAAAACTCTTGTTTTTGCAGCAGATTTCAAAAATAAAGATAAAAGTTCCTTAGAATTCTTACCAGTCTTGAAGTTTCCTCTTGAATACCTCCTACATAACTCATAAATATCATCATATGCTAACTAAAATACATTACCCGTTCCCATCAAATTTAATACTTCTAAATATTCAGCTTGGATTCCTTTCAGTAGAAGTGTTTTTAAGATCTCCTTCCCTAGTTTCCTCTGTTTGGATCTTTGGAGGTTATATTGAAAGCGTTCTATGTATTCTTGGAGACTCTTTTCTTCTCCTTGTGTCATTTCGAATATTTCTTCATTGACCGTACAATAATCTTGGTACCTTTTCAAGAACACATGTTTCATGTCTTCCCAAGTTTGTATACAATTCCCACCGAGGCTCATGAACCATCGGAGGGCTGTTCCTTTTCGAGTAAGGGGAAACACATTCAACTTTTGATCATTAGCAAAATAACCATATCCTCTACAAAGTACTCCAAATTGAAATGAAAATACACCAGGGTCTTCATTTTCCAAACTATGAAAATTTGGTAGAACATGTGGGGGAATTCTTTTCGTTGGTGCCACTCCTCTCGAATCTCTGCTGAGAAATTTGAAGGTAACAACTTCTGCATATTTCTTACCTGCCATCTCTTCATTAGATTCGTCATGTGCTATCTTGAGGCTCCTCCTTCGAATGTTCGTGTCAACTTGTTAGTAGAATGGGTGGTGCTTACAACACCACTAAGATTTATGTTGTAAAGATTGAAAATGAAATAAAACGGAATGTAAAAACAGAAAATTCACACTCAAAATAAATTCAATAAACTGAAATGTAATCATGCAACCTACATGCCCTACTTTAACAATGCATCTACAAAACAATGCCAAATGTATTTTTGCACAATTAATAACTTCCCCAGCAACGGCACCAAAATGTTGTGCCCACTGTATGACAGTTAATTAAAACTTAACATGCAGGGTGCTAAACATAAATTATCAACCCGAGGAAGTCTTTTATTTCAAAGTTATCGTGCAATATCTATGCAAGCACAATTTCTACCTAACACTGTTATCTATTGATATGCAATTGTAACTGATTGTAGACTAGATCACACCTGCTTGAAAAGGAATCAAACCTAAGCCTATTCATAAAATCACACTCTAAATCTAATCATACTTGAACAAAATCAATTATCATGAAACAATATTTGATTGCATAAATGTAAAATAAGTATTGTATTGGCTAACGATCTATCAAAATGAATTAAAAGGAGAACACTATGATAAATCTAATGAATAAAAATATTAACTAAATAATAAAAACAACTATGATCGATCTAATGCATGAAAGCATGAATTAACAAATAACAAATCTACAAAATAAAACACTTACAATCAACACTACCAGCATCTGCTCAGGGAAGAGGGCCCTTCGTCCACTGACCCAAGCTGGATCTCCACAATGAAAGTCTACAACTCTAGAATTAAGAAACTACCATCATGTATTATCAAAATGAAAGTATTACAATGGTTCTGGATCAAATCCTATATCATAACATTGTGTTCTCTCTTATCCTACATCCCCTATCATCCACTTCTTAATGAGATTGATTACATATTTATACATAAAATTATCTCATGGAAAATGGAGAACTGAACCCCCAGCTTGTGATCTGTAACAATTGAAACACGGCCGTAACTTCTGGCAACTTTGGAACTGATCGCAACTCCAAATATGGAAAATACCCTCTCGAAGAACCACCTGCATATCACAAATCGTGGCTTTTTTTGGATATTTCCTTTCAACTCAAGTAGATGAGGATGTTACGCACAAAACCCATGTCTCATATTTTTGAGATTTGTTTACAGTTTACTGCATATCAATACATGAATCAAGGTGTTCTTATGTGGCATGCATTTTCGGTTAAGGATGTAACAACTAACTATGAGCATCCTATACATGACAAATCACTCCATAAACCATCATTAGTAAAACTATGCATAATAGTCTTCAATTCATCAAATATAAAGGAAAATAATCATTATTAACCACTTAAAACATTAATGAAAGTAGCATGCTGTTTTATGCACAACTACAACAAATGGATGGAAAATAGAATGATAAATGGGCAATAATGGTAAGAAAATGGATGAAATATATGTCGATAAGTGATGGAAAAATGAACAATTCCAAGGCCCAAGAAATACCTAATTATGTTTATGATGATTATGATGATGATGATGAGGGTAATGATGATGATGATGATGATAATGATGATAATGATGATGATAGTGCTGACGACGATGATGATGATGATGATGATGATAGTGACGATGATGATCAAAATGATGATGATGATGAAGATGATGGTGATGATGATGATGTTAGTAACTCTTCTTTAAAAAAATAAGATAAAAGAAAAGGTCTAATTGAATATTTACATTTCAATATATTTCATTGTTTTCTTCATACAAGTCATCATCTGTATCGTCAGATCTAGATTCAACATTGTAAGTATTGGACCTATCATCATCATCATCTAAGTTAGCTACGCTCATGGTTTCATCGTCGGTATAATCTTCGTGGGAATTGTCTGCTAGATCATCTGATTCAAAAAATCATTGAACATCTTCTGATGGATCATCATCACCATCTAACTCATGTTTATCATGCTCTTCATCATCATCTTCTTCTTCCATACAACCGTGTTCATTACCATTGTCTAGGTTATACTTTACCGGCCTTCCCCTTGGATCATTGTCTCACAACAAATGACCAGCCCGCTTTACCTGGAACCTCTGAGTAAATTACCTATTCACATTGGCTTGGAAGAACATAGGGCTTTGTTCCTAGCTCAAAGAAACTTGTATTTACCATGTTAAATCCATTATCATGTTCAATAATAGTTCTATCGGGATCACGTTGATCCAATCGTAACCTGTACCATTTGACAACGAATATAACTACCTTGAAGGATTTAAAGTCACACTGTAGAATATCTTCCAAATACCCATAGTATTGATTTTCTGATAGTTCTTGATGTCTATCACTTCTAGATGAAACATTGGTCACCTCAAAAACTACATATATCCCACAATCTAATGTTTTCTTTGTTTCATATCCTTATGGTGTTTTACCTGCAACAAGTAATACATGAAAATATTACACAATGATTCAATAGTAATGCAACAATACATGGAAAAGAAAAACATGTACATTAAAATGTAATTTGAAAAATAAAATGTTTAGAGTGATTGATTAATATTCTTTCCATTTTATCTTTTAAACCATATTCTAAATTGATTTCCCTTTCCATAAGATTTCTATCTCCATTGCGATGTGCTGCATTTACCAATGAAGCCACACCTTCCCATGATATTCCATGACCCGATTGTTCGCATCGTTCAATCCATACCTTCATCCAATCAAGATTTTTTGCAATGTATAAACGAATTGCATCCTATTCTTGACCAACTGCTTGATGACAATAATCATTAAAATGAAAGACAAATGTAAATTTTCTAAACAAAGTATATGCTCTTAATTGATGCAATAACTAGAAAATGCAGTTAGAATATGAACGAAATAATAAACCTCCACTAGCTAATAATTACCTTTCACCTTCCCCGATCTACCATTCCCCTTTAGTTTCTCCCCTTCAATTTTTTCATTGGAGTCTGGATCACAAATGCAATGTAAATTGAGATTTGACACTAAAATAAGAAGATATTCACTAACATTCAACATGTTTAGGTATAAATTATATCATTCCATCATAGAATCGTTAGCATGTGCTCATTGTCTCACCAACCCCTTCATAAATTTCAAGTGCCTCTTAACCATCCGCATGGACCTTGAGTGCAAAGGTCCACACAACGCAATCTCCTCAACTTGGTGTATGAGGTAGTGCTCCCGTCAATGGAAAAATGTCGAAGGTAGATGCTTATGCATTTCACACATGAGATGAGGAATTTCTCTCCTCCAATACTTTATATATTTTTTATGGATTTATTTAGATGTCAACCATATACAAGTGACGCAAACCAATCACGATATTTAACAAAAAAAACATTAAATTACATATCATGTAATAGTGCACAAAAAAAAATATAAATTATACGAAGAATTAAAGAAACACTAAGCACAAGTTACAAATCGCTAGTTACCTCATGTATTTACAAAGATTGTATATATCTTATTTGTCATTTTTGTTGAATTTCTCCAGGAGAGAGAGACGTAGAACATACTGTATCAATATACAAACCACACCATTCATTAATGAAAGAGTATACAAACAAGAAAAAAAATTATGCAATAAAATGGAAAAAAAATTATATGGACATAACAATAATAATTACCTTGATGAAGACGTGCCAATCATGTGTTTTGACCCCTGCAAAATCACCTCTTTTTTATGATATTCTTCAAGTTCTCACAAAATCTAGTGGGAAATTTAATTTTCCTCATTACTTCTTTGACAACATTGCTTTGTTTCTCCGTTAAAATCCATGGAATTGAGTTTATATTAACTTGGTTTCCGTTGCTATGAAATTGGATGATGTCTTTCATTGCATGGTTTCATTCTTGAATGTGTTTGCAATCTTTCACAATTTTATCTTTATCCCTGCTTAGCTCCAATAGTCTCCATAATGTTTCAGTCCATTCTTTCCAATATGCATTGTATCAAACAAATGAGCAATTTGTAGGTTCTCATAGTAGGGAAACCTGTTGAATTGTATGCGATAGCTTTTCATTCCACATGGAATCCCATTAATTCCTTCATGATCATGATGGACCTCATGAATATTATTTTATAAATAAATTAAATCATAAATCAAATATGGCCACTACAATAAACAACTCACAATAAAAATTAAAATACACAACAATTCATATACCGTTGATCCATACGTAGCATGATGTCTATTTCTATTATATTGCATCTTCCAAAGGTGAGGTGTCATTCTCAGTTGTTTTAATGCAGTCTCCGGCTTCCCATTGAAAATATTTTTTTGGTTGTTCTATAATTGTGATTATTAAAGAGGAAATGCCTATACTCATTAAACACCTCCTTTCTTAACCTTTTTGAGCGACCAGATTTTATATTAGGACCACAAACTGAACATTCAAATTTACCCTTTGTTTGAAGACCTACAATATATAGCTATGGAATTTCTATGTCAATTATAATTATATATAAACGTTATATTAACTATTTCATATAATTAAATACAATTAAAGTGGAACTTAAAAATACAAACCACAAAATCGGGTTAACCCAAGGGCTTCGTGTATTTTCCATAGAACCATTGCATGGAATTGAAATTTATTTTCCGTATTGGTCTAGATATGTCATACATAGTGATTCCATTCCATAACTTTAGTAGCTTATCTATAAGCGGTTCAATATATACATTCATATCTTTGACTTGGAACTTACCTGATTGATTTGAAGTACACATAAAATATATAATTATGAGAACCATTAAGATATATAAACCATGCACAAGAGTAAAATAAAAAATATACAAATGAAATTAGGAAACATAATCCAACAAATGAGATGCCACAACTACATTAGAAATAAAACAGTTGTAGACACAAAATACCTGGAATAACCATCGACAACATTTTGTGCTCCCTATTTATTGAAAACCATGGAGGAAAGTTATTGTTGATAACAAAAATAGGCCACATCGTGTAAATGGATTTCATATGTGAAATGGATTAACGCCATCTAGTTCCAAAGAAACCCTAAGATTATATGGTTCTTCTTTAAAGTGAGGCCACTTTTCCTCCATATCCCTAAAAGCAGAACCATCTGCAGGCATTCGGATAACATCATCTTGACTTATGTTCCTGGCATGGTCATCCATAAATTGTGCTATGTTATTGCACCTGAATAGTCATTGCAAATGGGGGATGATGGGAATATAACGAAGAACCTTGTGAGGAACCTTTTTTGTTACTTTATCTATTTGATATCTACTTATATGAAATTCTGGACATTCTGTTGCAAATTTATGCTGATTATAATATATAACATGGTCATCAGGGCATGCATGAATTGCTTGATAATGCATTCCAATATATTTCATGATGGAAGATAAATATCGATATGTGCGAGGTAAAATATTTGATGGTGGTAACAAAAATTCAGCTATCAAGCTACATAAAAAAATAGATATATAGTTAATGTAAGAAATAAATAATATTAACGAAACACACACCATCCGTATCATGATCAATAATGAGTTAACAATAAAATTGTTAGAGGAATACATATAAAGTTTATCATGATGGTATATATGTGATGTATTATTTTACATAACTTAGCATTCATGTGATTGATAGGTTTGAAAGACCATTCATAACCTTCAAGTTCATTATCAACAACAAAGAAGATAGAAGACTTATTTTGGAGCCTTCATAAAGGGGTTCATTTCCCTTATCCAGAAGAGGTATATCATGAGAATCATCAAAGTAATCAATATTTTCATTATCGTCGCCATCATCAGCATCCATTCTAACATTAAATAAATCACGGATCAATGTATTTCTACCATCACCTTCAACTACATTATCGGTATGATCATCTTGTTCAATATGACCATTCACTTGTTCTCCATTAAACATAGACACTCCATGATCCTAATCCAGAACTTGTTCTGAAATAACTTCCCTTGGAAGATATGTCTTAGGGTGTTTTTCTTCTATAAATACATGAAAACATCAATATATATAATTTAATATAGGAAATACTAAAGTAATACATACATTTACCAAAGAAAAGAATATAAAAAAAATTATAATTCTAAACCTACAAATGGACAATATTCATTCCCCCCCTCAGCGTGTCCATGTTCCCTACAATGTTTTGTGGTTGTTGAAATGAATATTCTTCTCCTCTTAAATCCCCTGCATTGAGTACATGGAAAATAACATTTTCCATCACCCCTTCGTTTCGCTACATCCCATTGTCTAGCAAGCAATTTTCGATTGTGTTCGTTTGGATCAGGAATATTTCTATTTGACATTTTGTCACAAACTTCATGAATGAATACTATAGACAATATTAAAAAATCAAGTTCCACGCATCACAATTTTCTCAAATGGAGGTTTTTCAAATAAGAAAAAATTTCTCGCAACCACCCACTAAAGAATAAAACAATTCCTCAAACCGTCCATCGAGGAATAAATATTTCCACAAACCATCCATTG
The DNA here is from genome assembly GCA_001517045.1 of Pseudotsuga menziesii. Classification (NCBI taxonomy): domain Eukaryota; kingdom Viridiplantae; phylum Streptophyta; class Pinopsida; order Pinales; family Pinaceae; genus Pseudotsuga; species Pseudotsuga menziesii. Next base: position 352,444 of record LPNX010140869.1, on the reverse strand, counting down.
CTTCTATAGAAAACATGTTGAATGGTTTAAAAATGTTTATATTTATAATTCATCAGTCGTCGAATATCCGATGATATGAACCTAGTTACCGTTGGAAAGATGGGATTAAACTATTTGAAATATGTCTTTATATTATTTCAAAAAATAGCCCAATGACGTTGAAAATACGATGACTCATCCTCCAAGTGTCATTGCAAATTTGACACACTGTCATCGCAAATTTGATGACATAGTGTTGCAAAGTGTTGTTGAAAAACCTACACTAAGGACATCGGAAATTTAACGATACTTAATGAAATCGAAAGGTACAATACTTTTCATCATTGTAAAGAGAGAAAAATGTATGTTATGTCGAATGTCATCGGATTCTGTCAGTGGATTTTGGGTTCAAATCCTGTTGTGTCTCTAGCCTCAAGAGGTCCATCTAATGCAATTAATTTCCTTTCCATGACCTCACTGGTGCCAGAAGTCTTCTATAACACAATGAACGTCCCTACCGCAATTGCTGGAGCCTTTTCAGTATAAAAATCCAGGTAAATGCAGGAATGTGGAGCTATGTTCACCAACCAATAACACACCCTAGTATACAAGCTTTTGAAACCAACAACAATCACATACCTTCTCTAGAAATCTCGAAAACCTCAGCAGACTAACATTCAACCACCTTAGTTTCTCTTCCACATTCAGTCAGTCTTTGTCTCTCGATGGATTTAAGAAATGGCATTTAGAAAGATATGGAAGGCCATATCCAATGATGTCCATGTCAGTACCTTTGCACACTTTTTCTTTGATTAGTATTATGACACATGCATGGTAACATGGGTTTGAGATCCGTTATTCTTGATGGGAATCTGTTCATGCCGTCCTTTCTGCTACAATGCTATACTATTGGCTGCAGAAAAGATCTCTGGCATTGGTTCACGTTATCTCCCATTTGGCTCATGTTGGGTTCCAAAATGCCCTTTTTCAACCACATCCATTATACCTTGTTTGTCTCATCTTACTTCATTTTGCACACCAAACAAACATTCTTTCCTCACTTTATCCCTAAATTTTCACAGGCATGATTAATTATTGTTTCATCTTATTAATTCTTATGATTTCTATAATCAGTAATTTTCTTCTTGAATTATGCTAACAAATTATTATTCTACAAAGATAGTAAAATCTATGATACAATAAATGTGTAGCACTCTGAGTGGTCCAAAGAGGATATGAGAGTTCACTGCTAGCAATGACCTACCAATTTTGGTTCTACACGTGGATCCAACCAAGGTCATCATTCCACATGGGTTGCAACAGACTTAGCTTCAACAACGCACCACTGCATAAATTTAGTTGCAATCATGAGGGAATCTCTTGAATTGGTTTTCTTATTCATTTACTAGCTTGGGAAACATAATTTCCTATATTCCCTATTTTTATTTAATTCCACCCACAGCTATAACAACGCATGTAACAGGGTAGCCTAAAGATTGTAGATCGTCATGGCTTCCCTATATTAGTTGGTGAGGGTTACCATTGTTGATGTATAGGTACTAGGAGTCATTTGGAGCCATGGTTTGGAAAATATCAGATTTTGTGGTGTGAGCTGTAATAGAGAATGTATTTTCATTCCACCATTTTAATATATGGAGCAGGATTCTTCAGATTTATGTGTTTTAATTTGTGTTTGTTTCGGTGTCTTTGTTCAAAGGATGGGCCCGCCTTCTCATAGGGATTTCCAAGTTAATTATATGTTTTTTTAATTACTTGTGTGGTTTGGAAGTTACATTAGACACATTTGTTTAAGTAACTACAACAGTAATGTTCAATCATTGTGTTTCCTTGAATATTCGGTACTTTCATTTCCTTTAAGTTGTAGCAATGTGGTGTGACAGTCGACTGTGTAGGTTGATTTTCTTTATGCATGTGTGTGATAGCTGTAATAGTCAAGATCTTCCTCAGTTCCTTTCAATTACGTGTCTTGCTCAAGTTTGCTAATTCAGGTAGACTATAGCTTAGAACTGTTGATTCAGTTAATGATATTTCTTATTCCTATATTAAGGTTGGATTAAACTAGTCACAATGGATTTGCATATAGTCTAGTAAAGTAGTATTTAAATTTCTACAAAAGTAAGTCTAGATATTTATTTCATGAATCATTCATCGATGGATTTAATTTGTGAGAAGTGATTGCAATTTTGAATTCTTATATAGGGAGTTTAGATCAGTTTAAATATGGGAGGACTTTGAATAAATAGATAAGTAGGATAGTTTATTCAATTCATCAACTACTTAGTATTTAAGCATGGGAAGTGTGAATTATATTTTGAATAAAAAGACTTCCCTGGGTTGACAATTTATATTGAGCATTCTACATGATGGTTTTAATTAACTAGCATATAGAGTGACCAACATTTTGGTGCTGCTTCCAAGGAAGGTAATTATTAGACACCATAGTAGTTGGATCTATTCATTTTTCTTCAATCTTTAAGTTTTCATGTTTTGTGTTTCTTGAATACTAGGAGAGTAAAACGTGGAATTCCCAGAACCCCCAAAACTCCCCAAAATACTAACATTGCAAGTGTTTGAGGTCGTGGAAGTAATCCAACATTGGGAAGAATAAAATTCATTGATGTTCTAGTTGCCAAATCCAATTCCTCTATTGGGTCTCTCCATCAAGGATCTTGTGTCAGAAGAAGCCCAATTACCCCCAGGGTGGAAGCATCAGTTTCCACAGTGGAGAACACATGAGGAGCTACGACACCCTCAGGTGTCACTGCGAAGGAAGATAGAGTCAGCGCTGTGGGAGAACCTGATCGAGACGTGATTTATCACATTAACAGGAAGGATCTGACAAAGGAGGAGTGGACACAATTTCATCAGAAGCGGGATGACTAGAGGAAGTAGAGACAGGAGAGAGAAAAGGAAAATATGAATAAAATACGTGAACCGAAAGATCATGAAGAAGAGATGGGGGTGAACCATCACAATGATGGTGATTTCCTACAGGACAGGAAAGTTGCTACACCCAAATTCCACATTTGATAGCCGTCTAGGAAAGACCCCATGAAAAACATATCACCATCAATATTACCTAATTTTCATGGAAAGGCCACAAAGGATCCAGATGAATTTCTCTTCAAGTTTGACATCCTATGTCGCATCTATGATTACACTTCCAGTGAGCAGATGTTAAATTTTTTTCCTACTACTTTGAAGGATAATGCACTACGTTGTCTTATGAGCTTCGGTGGTGAAACTTTCACCACCTGGGATCAAATGAAATAGGTGTTCCTCGAAAAATACCAGGAGTACTACAACACTAAAGATAAAAGAGAAGACTAGTTCAATATGGTAAAAAAGGATGAAGAAATTTTGGAAGAAATGTTGGAAAAATGGATAGATTAATATGGGGTTAGATGTGCTCAAGATAGTCCTACTTCATGGGATTAGGGAATACTACCTAGGTATGTTGAACCTAAAGGGAAAGGGGGATATCTCAAAGGAATCATTTGAAAAATTTATTGAATTATGAAAAAGGTATTCTAGAGGTTCCTCCAGGACCAACAAATGGGACAAATTGGAAAGAGATTCCTTCGACAGAACACAGAAGTCATCCAATGGAGGAGCCACCCGAGAAGAAATAGTAAAACTTGTCGAGAAATTCAAAACAGAGATGATGAGATCCATGTTAATATAAATAGATGTCTTGAGGGTGAAGCAAAAGAAAGCAGTAGAACATCTAAAACTCGATGTATTCCGTCCCAGATGTAGGAAGAAGCATCCCATGAAGGAGTTCCCACTTGAAAAGGTGGAAGTGTGCCATCTCTGTGAACTAAACCATGATACAAAGGAGTTTCCCTCACTATCTCAAGTGAAGGTGGTTCTGCAGGAGTCAACTCCAGATGTAGAACTAACCTACTTCATTACCCAGAAAAATAATTGGAATCCTCGAAACCAAGGTATGAGTCCAGACTCATTTCCATTTTCAAATAATATTAATAATTGGAATAATATGCATCACATAAATACACAATTCCCTCCACCTTATTCCAACCATCAATGGCATCCTTCTCAACCTCCTATGCATAATTTCAACTCTTGGACCGCTTGGACACAACCACCAAACAAACAAAATTCTTAGTCTCCTAGGTAGAGGAAATACCATCAAGGAAAACAATTTCCCCATAACCAATATCCTCAATGGTTTCCACATCAATAGTTTCCTCACCAACAATACCCTCAACCATAACAGCAGTATTAGCATTCACAACTGCAACTCCAGAACAATGATGCACCTAACATTCCTATACGACCGCAGCTTCCTGATCAACCTAACCCCAACCCAAACAATAAATAAGTCCACGAGTTTGAGACTGCTAACATCCCCACTTACTCCATCACTCCAGTTCCCTGTAACAACATATGTCTACGATCAGGGAGGGTAATGGAGCCTTTAGTCATCAAGGATATTCCATCCCCTTTGTATGAAGAAGGAATGAACCAGTAGTACTCATCTCACATAGAAATCCCTATTATCGAAACACAGACTACACAACTGATTAGAGAACCACCATATCCTGAAAGGCCGACACTACATAAATCAATGGAACAACCCTAGTTTAACCTCTTAGGAGAGTTGAAAAATTTATATGTCAAAATTCCCCTATTGCAGGCCCTCCATGATGTGCCTATTTATGCCAAAATAGTGCAGGACCTGTGTGTAGGAAAACTAGGTAGAAAACCGAGGGATCCTCCCACTGTCCATGTCATTGGGAAATTATCTGAACTGATAATGGGAAAAACTATCATGGACAAACATTATGATCTTGGGAAACCTACTTTCATAGTTCATATTGGGAACAAATAGAGACCAAATGTGCTGGTAGATCTAGGTGCATCTATTATTTTAGAATAATCAACCCATAGTATTTACCCACTTAGACATTAATTCATTTATTTTTGTCTTATTTGCCTAGTTCATGAGTCCCACCATGTGCAAGTTGTTAATTGCCTATCCATAGAGGTCAAACTTGCCATCTTTGACTCATGTAGTGCTTGGGAAATCCTTATGAATCAAATCTGCTTTATCCCTGGCCTCCTAGGTGCCCTTCTGCTTTTTCTG